>CM060924.1:14753579-15357216 GCA_030737875.1 Allium sativum
GGGAAGCTCTGTATCCATGTATTCTTTTCAGTTGTGTTATGTATTATTTTCCTCTGCATTGTAATGTATTTAAATCTCTGATATTTGTGTAATGTATATTATTTATTCATACTCTGTATATTCTTGTATTATGATGAAATTGTTATAGTAGCAATGAAATGTTCTTCCGTCTGTGCTCTATTTTGTCGTGTTCTCACAGCGATTCGGGCTTTCTCGTCACTTCGAAGACCGTGAAAATCCCTTTCGTTACAGTTGGTATCAGAGCTTTTGTTTGCAAAGCTCGAGAACAAGACACATTAGAACCAAACGAAAGAATTCATCAGATATTGGATTAGTAATATCCAATAAGAATGACTCGTTAGAGATTGGATCAGTAGTATCCTAGAACGAGTGTGAAGAGTATGTTTTTAAATAAAATGAAAACTAATTTTGTTTTGAAAATTTAAACCTTTTATACGTATTTGAATACTTTATTTTTATTGATTTGGACAATCCAGTATATACAGATTTTGCATATACGTCTGATCCACGTGTATACGAAGTTTTAATATACTGGATAGATATAGAATCACACTCTAGTCGCCCGGGGATGATTCTACTGATGACTGTACAGCATCAGTAGTTTGTGCTCGAGTTTCGAAAGTGAGATATCTATATATTTCTAATTGGCCGGTGTGAGAACCAAAACTAGATAGGGCTTGTTGTTGTGATTTGGCATCAAAAACATGATTTTCTCTACTTATATCAAAGTTATATGTTTGATAAGCTAATCAACTAATTGATTGCTGTTTGCTGATTGTGTTGTTTGATTATTCATTTAGCTAATATGTGCATGAATGGTTAATTTAGCTTTAAAAATAACCACGTGTTAAAATAAATATTTGTAGGCTGTAAATATTACGTTTAACATGTATGTGAAGTATTAAAAATAACCGTGAGTTGAAATAAACCTTTGATTGCTAGAAATATTATTTTAGCTCAGTTTTGCACATATATATAATATGCTGAACAGGGAAATGGATTAGCTGTTGAGTAAAGAATTTATTTGCGTGCCCGACAAATAGGTAAACCTTAATGAGTTGGCCGCGCAATTTTATTATTATATCAACTGCTGTGAATGCCATTGGATGCGGAGTGCTGGTTGTTCTGTGTGTAATTATAAAACGTCGCCATAGGATAGTAACACTAAATTTTGAACCACATTTACATGGCATACTTCTTGAAGATAGAATACTTCATCATATACCACATAAACACTTGGAGTTTATGTGACGAGGTTGAAGATTACCATACAAGTAAGAGGCTTGTATGGCGATGAATACATTTCAGGTTGAACCGAAGACATTAAACACGTCTCTTTAGTTGATAAAGCACAAAAATCTCTTTGTAGGGCGACGAGAATTTATTCTCTTGAGTTTTAATACACGCTCCCACTATGACACTAGGATATATCACGATAAATATGGACTGTATAAAATATAAAGGTAAATTTGCCAGATTAATAAAAACCCCATACGGGTCTAGGGAGCACGTCTCTCTAGTTAATAAGTTACAAAAATCTTTTGCAGGGAGACGAGGATTTATTCTCTGAGTTTTTTATACACACTCCCCTATGTGCACTAGAATATATCACTATAAATATGTGTGTGCTTTTTAGGATTTATTGGGTACCTAATACGGCCCAATAAACTTCCAAACCCCTCACCGTACAAGAGAAACTATAGCGAGTTTTTTCGAAAATTTAGGGTGTTAGCAAATTTTTGAAGAATTAGAAATTCTTAGAAGGTGAAAAGTTGAAGAATGGAAGCCAGAATGGAAGTTGAGTTGATTGGTTAAACAACTTCCAGCTTCGTTCCTTTTCGAGGACGAAAAGATTTTAAGTGGGGGAGATTGTAACGACCCGGAAATCTGAGCCAATTTAAAATTTTTATTTTAGCGAATTTAACGGATTTTGAATATTTAAAATGAATTATTTTAAATAATAACGACGAAAAATTCATTTGAATCAAAAATAAAATATATAATTTATTTTATATTATATAACGAGCCTGAAATGGCGCGGTAGTTTGAAAATTCGACTTTGAATTTTAACTGAATATATAGAATTCATTTTAAATCAGAATGGGGACGACCCAGAACTATATAACTCTGTTTAACAGTATCTTCCCAACGGATGTGAAAAACTGAAATTTCATAACATAAATTAGAAGTTATGGCCAGTTGAAAATTGAAAATAGTCGCTATGGAATATATATATATTTATTTATATAGTTTATATATATATATATATATATATATATATATATATATGTAGCCCTTAAAAATAGAGATTTTGCAAACGACCTCGGATTTCGACAAAACCACTTTTGTTGGATCCGGAATGTCGATTTATTGCTGGGAGCAAATTTGCAGAATTTTCTGAACCAATATGTGAGCGTGGCACGGTTAAACGCGTTTGAACAATTTCAATTGAATTTAATCGACTGGAAAAAGCCCATTTTTCAAACGGGCTCAGAATTCGACGAAACCAGTTTTGTTGGGACCGTATCGTCCCAACATAGCTAGGTTTATTTTTCCAGAATTTTCTGAATCAATATGTGAGCGTGGCGAATTAAAACGTGTTTGGTCGATTTCAATTGAAATGGATCGACCAGAAAATGGCCATTTTTCAAACGGTCTCAGAATTTGACGAAATTAGTTTTGTTAGGACCGTATCGTCAATACGAAGCTAGAAATAATTTTTCTATAATTTTCTGAGTTCGTATGTGACCTCGGTAATTTGAAATGTGCGTTAAAATTAAATATATACTGATTTATAATTTGATTTTGAGAAAAACCTATCGAAATGGCCGAACTGGCTTGCGATACATATCCCATTGTGTTCGGAATGGGGGTAATATGCTAGGGACGACAGTCGTCGGGTTGGATTTCGAGTTCAAATAAAAGGTTAACCTGTATAGAAATAATAAATAATTAAATATATATATTATAATATAAATTCCTTTACTTAAGCCCCTACCCTTTTCTTCCTCAGTCAAACCAAATCGAACAAAACAAAATAAAAACCCCGCGTTGACTGCTCAACCCACGAACCCCCCCTCGCCAACGCGCGCTCCACCGCCAGAGTCCTTCACCCACCGCCCCTCAGGCGCCCTCCACCTCCGACCTTCCTCCCTTCTTCAGCACCTCGAGCTCCGCCAGGAAACCCCCTATTGCGAAACCCTATTCCCCCAAATCCACAAACCACCGTCGCTCTTCGAGGAGCCACCACCCACCTGCGACGATCGCAGTCGCCACCTCCGCCTCCAGTCCCCACTCCGACCCTCCAACACCTCGACGGAACCTCCTTCTTCCTCCATTCGACATTTGAAGCCCCGAACCCCCAACAACAGTCGCGACCCGGCTAAGGCAGCCCCGTTTCAGCCACCATCGTGAACTCCGGCATCTCCTCCCCTTCGAACAACAAAGTGAGTTGTTAATTTATTATGTATAGTTAAAAATTCGATTTTTATTTATTAGCGTTGATTTTTATTTTTATGAAAACAAGAGTTTCGTGAGGTTAAAGGTACGATTTTTAAAATATGAACAACGCTATAAAAGTTGAGATTTTTAACTTTGAAAGGATTAGAAATAAAAAGATTATATGTTTAGAAATAAAAAGAATATATTTTTAATATATAAAAAGACTATATTTTTATAATAGAGGAGGTTAGTTTTTTTTTTACAAAGGAAAACGAGATTTTTTTTATAATAAAAGGTATGATTTTTATCGAAGTAAGGAAGTGATTTTTATTTAGGTAGTAGCAAAATAAAGATTTTTATACATAGAAAAAGATTTCATTTTTATCATTGAAAAGATTTCCTTTTGAACATCGAAGGGATTAGATCATTGAAAATATAAAGATTAGTCCTTTGAAAATAAAATGATAAGATTTTTATAAATAAAAAGATTTGATTTTTCATTGAAGAAAAATTAGATTTTCCATTGTAGAAAAAAATTCGATTTTATATATTGAATAACAGAATAAAAATTCGATTGTTATATATAGGAAGTGACGATAAAAATTCGATTTTTCTATATAAGAATGTGAAGTAAAAATTCAATTTTTATATATGTAGTAAATACGGACGATGAAAGTGACAAAAGAAGATGCGGCGAAGATTTCCTACATACGAAGAATCGAGGTGTTTGGATTAGCTTTGGGGAGAACTTCTCACTCAAATTTTATTTTCTAGTTAAATATATAGACTAGGACGCAGACGGTGTTTAGTAGCACCCGACACAATCGTCCACAGACCATGGACTTGTTTGTTTGGTTGTTTGGTGATTGATTAGAATATTGGTTGAAATTTTGTGGTGAGAATAACGAATTGATAATGTGGTTTGTGGTGTGAAAAATCGAATCGATAAATTGGTTAGGATTAGACGTGCGCCGTTATAAGGCGAAGGAGTAAGGCTAGGTTAGACCCTGCTCCAAATTTTGTGGTTTGAATAACGAAAGTGGTTTGATTGATATGGGTATGGCGGTGGCCATTATTAGACCGGGGACAAGGCTGGGCCTTATCCCGTTTCTAGTATCGCGCCGTTATGCCGCCGAAATTTTCTAAAATATGTTAGAAAAATAAAAATATCATTTTTATTAGAAATGAATAAAATTGAATATTCATTTAACAAATCAAAACGATTTGTAAATGTACACCCATTTGACTGATATGGATTAGGACGATAAAATTTACACATCGCCCAACTACACAAATAAAATTCGTGTTTGATTGATTGAAACCCCACACGGGTGTTCGGATGATATTTGACGTACACTAATCCCAACAGTTTAGTTGTATGTCAATCGATTGATTGACAGGCTGTTATAAGCGTTGATTATTTATATTCAATGCTTATGCAGTTGTGTAATGCACTCAGGATGATGGATGATTGTTTGTTATTATTGTTATACACAAGTTGTGTGAAATCCATATAATTAACATTATATGGTAAGTGATTGGGCCTCATTCCAGTTTGGAAAATATAGAATATTTTGAAATAACGATATATTTTCGAATAACGAATATTTTCAGATAATATTCTGTAAAGGATTAAAACTGATTTTGATGTCCGGTTTTTGATGGACACGAAATATTGAAATGAATGAAGCCGTGTTGGTTAGTTATTTGCTATTTGAACGTGAAAGATATTTATATCGATTTTATTCGTTTTTATAACGAATAGCGAAAAAGAAGTGATTTCAAAATCAAATATTTTGAAAATATAATCATTTATATATAATGATGTAAAATATTCAATTTTGATTTAAAATTGAAATGGAAGTTGGAATCGTTTTGAAATGAATTTATAGAATACGTTTTGAACGGAAATATATATATATATATATATATATTATAAATATATAATGGTTTGAATAGAACGCGCCGCGCAGCGACCGTTCGCGAATTTCGACCATTGACTTCGTATTGACATTACGGGAGTTCCGACCGTCGGATTCTCCTAAAACCGGAAACGTTGGGTTCGTATCGAAAAGAGCTTTTCAAAGAATATAACTGATTTGAAATCTAACGGTTGGATTTGGATTTATGTCTAAATCAAATTTGGAAAAGGTCGCTATGGATGTAGTTCGATGGCCGTTGTTGGAAATCGACTGTACGGGCCTTGATAAAATTATTAAAAATATTAATAATTTGTGTAAAATCAAAATAAATGATTTGGAAAGAGTTGGGCTGAAAAATTTCATATTTGAAAGATAAAAATAGATTTTTATCGAAATGAACTAGTTATAAACTAGAATATAAATCCAGGGGTTTAAACAAAGAAATTGGAATGGGATGGAATTCGATTCGGTAATAATCGAAGTAAGCTTCTTTGGAAGAAGACCGTTAATACATATGGAATTTAAAAGGCTTTGCCGTTATTCCATTTATATTATTGGTTGGATATGGAAGTTCATATCGACTATATATATCGATTTGTTTTCCGTGAAGATTCCATAATTAATGGAATGGGATTTTGGATTTACCGTGAACTTTGTTTTAAAGGACACTGGTTCTTTAACCCAGTGAAAAGCAGAAAGTGATTTTGAGGATTAAAACTGAATTGAAGTTTTAATGGATCTTTAATTAGATTGAAATGATATCCAAAGGAAGATTAAAGAATAAATTTAAAAGAATTTATCTTTGATAAAATTAATGTGAACCTTTCCCAAATGATGTGAATATTTGAATAAAAGAATATTTCTAATTGGAATGAGGCGTATGTTGCGTTTGTGTAACAGTTGTTTATTATATACGCGAGTTATTCAGAAAGGCCGGGTTATACCCATTTTGAATGACTGTTTTGGCGATAAGTCGAAGATGAAGACGGTGGTGGACGACCGGAGGTCTTCACATCGTTTGGATAATTACTGATGATCTTGATTGGGTCGTACACCCAAGAGGAGAGAAACAGTTGGTGGTCGTCCAGACGTACTTGGAGAACGATGGATATGCGAGGAATACGATTCCTCCGGTTTCGTTCAGACCCAGAACGGACTTGTAAATGGACTGCGTGTCTGACATTGGATATCATTCTGTGTGATTGATTGATATCGGTTGCATGGAATGGTTTGCCTGTGTGGCATGCTAAGATGTAAATGACCAAGGCTTCTGTTGAAAAGCAGAGTCTTTTGGTTGATGATCAAAGCACGGCCTTGTGTGGCATAGCTTTGTGTAGCGTTGATTCACGAGCCTCACACCTCGGTATGAACCAGAAACGGGAGAAAGGACTCAGGGAGGACATGCGTCTCTTTCTAGTTAGAAGTGGCGTCAGTGCTTGAACTGGCTGGCATTGCTTATGTGGATGTTGGAATGCGAGGCGCCTCGGTTATGGAGTCATTTGGCTCATTTACGCCCCATAGGGTGGGGAGACGTATTGTTCAGGATTTCGTCTAATTCACATCGGTGGACCGGCCCTGATGATCCAAGGGTCGATGCGCTCTGGCCCTGAGACATGGTAGACTAGATTGTCTCGAATACGGTAAGGATCTTGCCCCTAGCCTTGGTTCATGATGGAAATCCAAACTTCCAATACGACATCTTGCGGTTTTACTTGTAGAGCCTAGTATGGCGACATGATATATGGTACCCATGCCGTCTATGATTGATACTTATGATTGGAATTGTTTTTGAAACACTATTCACTTATAGTACATCAAAATGATTTGTTTTAAACGTACCAAGCATTCTTTGGCTATTATAAGGGAAAACCATATCCTCTAGCTAGTGTTGCATTGTGTAATGGGACCTGGGTCTTATAATAGCTTCATTTTCCTTTATTTAGCATTGCGCTGTTTGTTTTATGCACTGGTATTCTTGGGGGGAAACCCGTTCCGTGTTATACGGCGTGGTCCCTTGAATTACTCTGATTTAAAGTAAAGTTTTAAATAACTGTTTTAGTTCTCACACCGGTCACATGACTGACCTGGAGTTTATTGTTTTAACCTAAACTCTGGGTGCCCCTATTTTCCGCACGGGCAGCTAGTAGTTTTGGTTTTGCAGATTTATATTCCACAGGGTCTTGATTTACAGCAGGAACCATACTCGGGAAGCTCTGTATCCGTGTATTCTTTTCAGTTGTGTTATGTATTATTTTCCGCTGCATTGTAATGTATTTAAATGTCTGATATTTGTGTAACGTATATTATTTATTCATACTCTGTATATTCTTGTATTCTGATGAAATTGTTGTAGTTGCAATGAAATGTTCTTCCGTCTGTGCTCTATTTTGTCGTGTTCTCACAGCGATTCGGGCTTTCTCGTCTCTTCGGAGACCGGGAAAATCCCTTTCGTTACAGAAAAGGGTATACGGCGGCTGGTATAGTGGATTTGGGTTTGAGCGTATTGGGGCCGTATTTATACCAGTATTTTATATTTATTTATTTAATTAATTTAAAAATTCATGTCTATCAATACGAACACCAAATCGAACCCAACGAGTATCGCCCCTAGCTAATGACCCCCATCCCGGATGCAATGGAATATTTTTCGTAATCCAGTTCGGCTGTTACGATATGTTTTTCTTTAAATTTAATTATAAATCATTTAATTATTAAATACAAACGCACATTTTAAATTACCGGGGCCACATACTGACTCTAAAAATTACAGAAAAAATATTTCTAGTTATGTTTTGGAGATACAGTTCTAACAAGACTAATTTCGTTAAATTCCGAGACTGTTTGAAAAATGGTCATTTTCAAGTCGATTAAATTTGACTGAAACAGTCAAAACACATTTTCCTTTGCCACGCTCACATATTAAGTCGAAAAATTCTGGAAAAATAAATTTAGCAATAAAATGACATTCCGGTTCCAACAAAAATGGTTTGGTAGAAAACCGAGGTCGTTTGCAAAATGGCTATTTTTAAGGGCCATATATTTAATTAAAATATACATAAATTCTACAGCGACTTTTCTAAGTTTTGAACTGAACATAACTTTTGATTTTCAAAGTGAAATTTTAGTTTTTCAGATTTGTTAGAAAGATATGATTAAACAGATTTAAATATTTCTGGTTTCGCTCAATTCTGATTTAAAATGAATCCTATATTTTCAGTCAAAGTTCAAATTCAAATTTTCAAACTGCAGTGCTGTTTTAAACTCCTTTTATAATTAAATTAAATTTATTCGTTTTAAAAAAAAAAATTAGTCGTTAATATTGAAAATAAATTATTTTAAATATTAAATATCCATTAAAATTTCTAAAATAAAAAATTTAAATTGGCCCCAAAATTCCCGGTTGTTACAGTCTCCCCCACTTAAAATCTTTTCGTCCTCGAAAAGGAACGTAACTAAAAGTTGTTTGTTTAAATAACTTAATTAAATTTTATTTATTGTTTTCAATAATTTTTTTAGTTAAATTAATTATCGCTTCTATATTTTTATTAGTTAAACTAATAATTAAACATCACAACCAGCAGTCAATTAGGTGATTAACCTTTTAAATATATATAAGTTTTATATGTAGTCAAAAATCATATTTTTAGAGCAAATCACAACAATGTGTCCTAACTAAGGTTTGGTTCTCATACCAGTCAAAGGAAATATATAGAAATCTCACTTTCGAGACTCGAACATAAGCTCTGATGACGCTAACAATCATCAGAATCATCTCCAGGCGACTAGAGTATGATTCTACATTTATCCAGTATATTAAAACATCGAATATCCGTTAATTACTCGTATATTCGAAATCTTTATATACTCGATTGTCCACAATAAAATATAATATACTCAAATACATATATTTTAAGATAAAATTTTCAAAACTAAATTTTTTTTCGTTTTTATATTTAGAAAATAATACTCTTCACACTCGTTCTAGGATACTACTGATCCTATCTCTAACGAATTATTCTTATTGGATATTACTAATCCAATCTCTGATGAATTCTTTCGTTTAGTTCTAATGTGCCTTGTTCTGGAGCTCTGTAAACCAAAGCTCTGATACCAACTGAAACGAGCCAAACTTCCCAGAAAAGGCAAGCATGGATTGCTTTGAGAACAATACATATCAGGACACAAACTGAAGAACATTTTATTGCTGATTACAACAATTACATCAGAGTACAAGAATAAAATAGAGTATGAATACTTATTACATAAAGAAATACAATAATATCAGAGATTTAAGTTACATTTAAATAGCAGCAGAAAAATAATACAAATATACAACTGAAAAGAATACATGGATACAGAGCTTTCCGAATATCGCTTCATCTGTAAACCCGGATCCTGTAAATATATCTGTAAAAAGCTACTCGACTGCCCGTGCGGAAAATATGGGCACCCGAGCTTGCCAGCGAAACAAAATACAGGTCAGTCATGGGACTGGTATGAGAAATCTTAGCTAATCTTATCTAATAGGGACAATCATAGGACCACGCCGCTAACGCGGAACGGGTTTACTCCATTGGATTGCCAGTGCATAAAATCAAGTAAATCGTTAAACAATTGTAATGCTTTTTAGAAAAATGAAACCATTATAAGACCCAAGTCCCATCACACAATGCAACGCAAACCGGAGGAAAGGGTTTTACCTTATAATAGTCGAAAGATGCTTGATACGATAAAACGGATTTAATATTAGTGTGTATATGTTTTAATAAAACAATTCAATCATAAATATAAATCATAGACGGCATGGGTACCATATATCATGTCGCCATACTAGTTCTACATTCAAAACCGCAAGGTCATGTTGTAAATTGGATTTCCATCATGAGTCGAGGCTAGGGGCAAGCTCCTCTCCGATTCGAGACACTCTAGCAAATGCCTCAGGATCCCCCGCAGTGAACCCTTGGAGCGGTAGGGCCGGTCCACACCTGTCGAAAGTGGATTGGCAATTCCTGAACACACGTTTCCCGGTTCCTTTGAACCTATAATATGACCACTAACGGCCTATAAATCCGAGGCGCCTCAAAATCCATCATCCACATAAGTAAAATGTCAGCGCTGGTACGTCCCTGACATCACTCTAGCTAGAAAGAAACGTGTGCACTCCCTACGGTCCATAGCCCATTTTTGAATCATACCGGGGTGTGAGCCTCGTGAAGTCACGTTATACACAAAGGTATGCCGTAATAGGCTATACTTTGATCATCCCACAATGCCCTGCTTTTCAACAAAAGCCTTGATCAGTTGCATCTTGGCGTGTCACATTGACAATTCACGCCATGCGATCAATCACTATTAATATATACCCGTGTGTTAAGAAGGGAGTAAATTCTCCACCACCAATCAAATATACATTAATAACAATCAATTCAATCCGCCTGGAACGAAATCCAATGTCAAACATGCATCCATTTACAAGGCTATGCTCTGGGTCTGAGCGAAAACCAAATCCGAACAATCAACAACAGTCCAGATGACCACCACTGTAGCCCCTTCAAGGTAGCTACTCCCATCACGGGTCTCAGTAGAAACACATCCATTCGATGTGAAGATCGTCGGTCTTCAGTCACCGTCTTCAACTTCGACTCTTCATCGTCGTAGTGATTATTCGGAATGGGTAAAACCCGGTCTTTCCGAATTACTCACGTAATTTTTATAATTAAAAATCAAGCGCTATAAAAACACATCCAACGCCTCATTCCAATTCAGAATATTCTTATAAATAAAATATTCAAATTATTCTTATCAAAGATAAATTCTTTATCTTTATTCTTAAATCTTTATTTTAAAGATTTATTAAAACACAAATTGGGTTTTAAATATCACAAATCATTATTCAGTGATTATTTAAATTTTAAGAAATTAATCTTATCTTTAACTAGGTTAAAGAACTAATGTTGTTTAAAACATATTCACGGTAAACCCAAAATCGTCTTCCATAAAACATGGAATCTTCATAGAAATCAAATCAATATATAATCGTTATAAATTTCTGTATCCGACCAATAATATAAATGGAATAACAACAAAGCCTCTTAAATTCCATATGTAGTATCGGTCTTCTTTTACAGAAGTTTATCTCGGTTATCATAAATTCGAATTCCATTCAAATCCAATTTAATATATTAAATTGGAAAATTTGCTTTTGGAAAATTCCCATTTAAATCTTAATAAAAGATTTATAAATTCCAAATCATGTTTTTACTATTAGTTGGGTTAAAGAACAAATGTCGTTTAGAAACACAATACACAATAAACCCAACTCACATTTCATCTCATTCCAATTACTAATATAATTGAAAACTTTTAATAATCTAAATTAAAAGATTATTCTTTTTCATATGGGGTTTAAGAACAGCGTTATTTAAGACACTATTCACGACAAACCCAAAATCCAAATTATTTAATTAAATTTCAATTAAAAATTAAATAATAGGAAAACTTCATTAAATCTTAATTTAAAGATTTACTCTTGTTAATAACTATTTCATATCAATAAATATATTTTCTAAAACATATTCTTTTTCTAAAATGTTATTGTTCTAAGATATTCTTTTTCTAGGAATATTCTTGATTGGAATGTGACTCAGTCATCAACCATATACTGTATGAAATCAATAATCATGAAGAACAATTATAAAACATCCAAATAACAGCCAAAGTGGATTCTACACTAAATATTGGGACTAGTGTAGGTCAAGTATCATCCCAACACCCGTGTGGGGTTTTATCCAACAATCAAATAATAAATTATTTGTGCACTTGGGCGATGTGTAAAAATTATCGACCCAGTCACATAAACAAGTCGGATGACTTATGAATGGAGTGTAATATTCAGTTTGAATATACTAACATTATATTTAACACATCAAACATTTCACATCACATACACATATTTCAATTCTTTTTATTGTGTACAAATGACAAATAAAACCATTAACCTTTATTTCAGTTCTTTTTATTGTTAACAAATGACTATAAAATCTTCACTCTTAATTATTGACCCAAAAGTATATTTTTGGTCTCATTCATTTTTAATGACAAAATGAATATTTTACTTCATTCTTTTTAATTTGACAAAATATGATAATTTTGTCTAACTCTTCTGTAATGTACAAAATATGATTATTTTGTCTAGCTTTTTTAAAGGGGATTGTTATTTGCACTCCAAGTATTGTTAAGGGGGGATCAGTTTAAAAATGAAAAAGAATTTGTTAGGGGGAGTATCAATGCAGAGAGCACCCACTTAACAAATAAAGTTTATTTTACCAAATTAGCCTTCCTTACAATAATCCTTTTTTAGTTGTTAATTAAAAAAATTTATACGGTATATTAGTCGAACTGCATCATATTTTTAGATCAAATTATCAATAATCTCATTTGTCGATCGCTTTTTTAAAATTCATTTCTCATTTGTCGATCGCTTCTTTTAAATAATTTCATTTCTCATTTGTCGATCGCCTTTTTTAAATAATTTCATTTCTCATATGTTAAATTATAAATAATCTCATTTATTTCACGTTCCTCTCTTGCACCATTATTTCTTCCAAACGATCGCTTTTTTTTTGCAGATAATTTAGGGATTTGGTTTTTCTGCATTTTAAATTGATTGGGATTTGGGATGCTAATTGTTGTTATTACCAGGGTAAAAAGGGAACATAAAAAATTAAGTATGTGACTCCCCCTAACATTTTTGTTATGAGTGGAGTGTTTTTAAAATTTGGACCCCTCTTAACAATATTTGGAGTGTCAATAACAATGCCCTTTTTAAATGCAACAAAATATAATAATTTTGTTAAATCTTTTCAATGCAACAAAATATGATTATTTTGTTTAACCTTTTCAATGCAACAAAATACGATTATTTCATTAATCAAGTTTTGACAAAAAATTTGATTCTATTTTTCACAAATCAAGTAGTCACAAAAATGTGATTTTATATTTGACAAATCAAGTATTCACAAAAATGTGATTTTATATTCTATAATCATATTTTCACAAAAATGTGATTTTTGTTTCTATAATCATTTCTAAACAAAATGTTTTTTTTCTTTTTCTTTTTATCTTTCTAATGTAGATTTTAACAAAATGTTCTTTTTAATCCTTTTTAACATTTCGAACCAAAATGTCCTTTTTATCCGTTCTTATAAATATGACAAAAATTGTGCTTTTTATTCGTTCTTCTAAATATGACAAAAATTGTGCTTTTTATTCGTTCTTCTAAATATGATAAAAATTGTGCTTTTTATTCATTCTTCTCAAAGTGATAGAATGTCCATTTTTAATTTATTCTTTCTAATGCATGAAATATACATTTTCCAATTTATTCTTTCTAATGTGTAGAAATATACATTTCCCAATTTATCCTTTCTAATGTATAAAAATATACATTTTCCAATTTATCCTTTCTAATGTATAAAAATATACATTATCCAATTTATCCTTTCTAATCTAATTTACCAAAACGTTAATCTTGTCCTTTATCATCTAATTTACCAAAAGGTTAATCTTGTCCTTTACCATCTAATTAAAACGTCTCTTTTAACATATTTAACATTTTTAAACAAAAATGTTAATTTTGTTGTACTAATCACGGTTTGACAATAATTGTGTCTTTTACTTCTATAAACATATTTGGACCAAAATGTGTCTTTTATTCTAATATTCATATTTGGGAAAAAATATGAATTTTATTCTAATATTCATATTTGGACGAAAATATGCCTTTTGTTTTATTCATTTTTATTTGACAAAAATATGTCTTTTGTTTTATTCATTTTTATTCGACCAAATATGTCTTTTGTTTTATTCATTTTTATTCGACAAAAATATGTCTTTTGTTTTATTCATTTTTATTCGGTAACAAAAATGTGAATTTTTTTTTCATTTTTATTCACTAACAAAAATGTGGATTTTTGTTCACAAATCATTCTTATTACAAATGTGATAATGTAATATTTTGTATTGAATTGACAACTAAATCAATTCACAAAAGAGATAATATAATTTTTTTTATATTAATTCTGTTATTCATGATTCACCAAATATTGTCAAAAAGAAAATGAATTAAATCAACAAAATTCAGATCTATAATTATTTAACACAAACTATAGATCGACCATTATCCAACATATAAGAACAAAGCAGATCAAATTCATATACGTACAATTATCATATAGCAAATAATATAATATAATTAAATTATTTAATTTAAAAGAAAACAGAAATCTCACCGATGGTTTAATTCTGTACAGTTCAGATCTGAATTTATCCCAAATAATGATTTGCTACGTTTCAATTCTGGTATGCTCTATGTTGTAGCTCTTGTCAACACGATTCCATTGCTTTCAGTTTCATCAAATTCTGATTTGTTACGAAGGAGTTATGGCATTTTAAAACTTTAATTACAAAATTGGATAGTTAATTTATAAATTAATTAAATTACACCTCTTCATAACATTTTAAAATGCACGGCCTCTGACTTTGACTCCTTCTTCCATCATTCTGAAGTACTGTTGCTATCGAACATTATTCAAACCCATTTCTATAAATTAGGGTTCTAATTTGCCTCAGCCTGGAGTGATCGTTCACCGATCTGGAATCCCTATGTTGCTCGCCACCACGCCAGCTTCCTCCTCTTGGCATCGCGGTCAGCTCGACGGCCAGAAGGGCCACAAAATCCGATGCAAACGACGGCTCTTCCACGTCTCGGTTCCTGCTGGTTACACCACCATACTTGATCAAATCCGTACGATTGTGAAGCCCTTACTTTGTTCTTGAATTCTGCGTTGGGGATTTGTTTTAATTCGGAGTATGTTGGGAAGGATTTGCGGATTTGTTTGGTGCGATGTAGGCCATTGAAAAGGGTATACGGCGACTGGTATAGTGGATTAGGTTTTGAGTGTATTGGGGCCGTATTTATATAGTATTTTATATTTATTTATTTAATTAATTCAAAAATTCATGTCTATCAATATGAACACCAAATCGAACCCAACGAGTGTCGCCCCCTGCTAATAATCCCCATCTCGGACGCAATGGAATATGTTTCGTAACCCAATTCGACTGTTACGATATTTTTTTCTTTAAATTTAATTATAAATCATTTAATTAATAAATACAAACGTACATTTTAAATTACCGGGGCCACATACTGACTCTAAAAATTACAGAAAAAATATCTCTAGTTATGTTTTGACGATACGGTTCTAACAAAACTAATTTCGTTAAATTCTGAGACTGTTTGAAAAATGGCCATTTTCAAGTCGATTAAATTTGACTTAAACAGTCAAAACACATTTTCCTTTGCCACGCTCACATATTAAGTCGAAAAATTCTGGAAAAATAAACTTAGCAATAAAATGACATTCCGGTTCCAAAAAAAGTGGTTTTGTCAAAAACTGAGGTCATTTGCAAAATGTCTATTTTTAAGGGCTATATATTTAATTAAAATATATATAAATTCTACAGCGACTTTTCTAAGTTTTGAACTGGACATAACTTTTGATTTTCAAAGTGAAATTTCAGTTTTTCATATTTGTTAGAAAGATATGATTAAACAGATTTAAATATTTCTAGTTTCGCCCAATTCTGATTTAAAATGAATCCTGTATTTTCAGTCAAAGTTCAAATTCAAATTTTCAAACTACAGCGCTGTTTTAAACTCCGTTTATAATTAAATTAAATTTATAATAAATTTTTAGTCGTTATTATTGAAAATAATTTTTTTTAAATATTAAAAATCCATTAAAATTTCTAAAATAAAAATTTTAAATTGGCCCCAAAATTCCGGGTTGTTACATCAAACAACTCCTTTGCATTCATGCAAACCTATATTTGCCTAGCTACAACCCTACACATTAAATTCCTTGGCTTCAAAGAATCGATCATGATATAAATATGCAAGGCCTCTTGCTGTTCTTCCTCTTCAGCAAATCAAACCAAGTTTCCGTGACCTTCATTAAAGCATTTCGAAAGTTATACGCCTCTAAAAGAAAATCGAAATGGGTTAACCCTTAAATAAAAATCACGATCTTATACATATGTATATACACGCACATATATATATACATATACAAATATATTCATATACATATATATACAAGTTTTCATATATATATATATATATACACACACGCGACTACGTGTGGATACGTGCATGAAGGTGGGCAGCTTACGTGAGTTCATGCATAGGGTTGGACAGTCAGTGTGAAAGGACTAACTACTTTTTTATACCCAAGTCCTTTTTTATTAAAAGCTGGTTGAGAATTTTCTAATATTTTAGATAAATTTTCTCTTTCTTTGTTAAAATTATTAACATTTTTAGAAATGCTTTCTAACTTAAAATTTAAACTAGAATTTTCTAAATAAATAATTTTAATTTTAGCTTTTAAATCATGATTCTTAGAAACTAATAAATCATTTTTACTTTTTTGAGTTTTGATTTCTTGACTTAACATAGAAATTTCAGAATTTGCTATTGAAAGAGAATTTTGTAATTTTCTAAATTCTTCTTCTAAAATTTCTTTCTCATCCATTAAAGGGTCTCTTTCAAATTCTACTTTATTTTTATCATCGTTAGCTTATTTAAACTTTCGCTTAAACATTTTTCTAGACTGTAAGATTTCAGTATTAATTTCAACTAATTAATCGAAGGTAAATTCACTTACATTATTATCTTTTGCCATGAAGCACACATTAACTTGCTCACTGTCGCTGTCACTTTCAGAAGATGAATCCAAGTTATCCTTAGTGACTGAAAAAGCTCGTCATTTTGATTTCTCCTTTTTCTGATTTTTCTTTAATTCTGGGCAGTTTTTTGATAGTGACCAGTCTTGTGAAAATTATAACATTCAGCCTTTTTGATGAATTCTTTTTTTCATTCTTTCTTTAAGCCTTTCGATATTTTGGAAATTTTCTAAAATTCTTTGCTACGAAAGCAATATCTTCTTCATCTGAATCGGAATCTTCATTCTCAGCATGGAAAGCTAAAATTTTCTTATCTTGTACCTGTGCTTTCTTTGCCTGCAAATTCACTTCATAAGACATTAGATTACCGATCAGTTATTCCAGTTTCATTCATTTTAGAATTTTGAAACTGATTCTTAATCATATAAATTTTACTTTGTTTAACCTTACTTGTGCCTTCATGAGTTACCTTATATGTACGCCAAATTTGATATGCAGTGTTGCACATGCAAATTCGACTGAATTCATTTCTATCTAATGCACAATGTGACATGTTCATAGCCTTAGCATTGGCATTAGCCTCTGCTTTTTGAGGTGCAGACCCTTCAGTGTATGTAGTAGTGGGTTGTGTGTATTCTTTTTGTGTGATATTCCATGCCTCAAAACTGTTTGCTTGCATATAAATCCTCATTCTTGTAGCCCAATAATTATAATTCATGCCATTAAAGAAGGGTGGTCTAGCAGTTGATTGGCCTTCAGAATATCTGTTGTGATTACTAGTACTAGTGTTATTATCCACATTATCTAAGTATCAAATAAGGGTTTTACGGTTAGATGATAGCCTTTCTCTGATACTAATTGAAAAAGTCGATGTGTATGACTTAAGCAGGATTTATATGGATATGGAGGAAATGTGGATGATAAACTAACTTATATGATGCAATAGTTACGCGAATAAATATTCGCAAGTATGATATATCACAAGCAAGTAAATATAAGAAATAAAGTAAAGTAAAGTGACACCAGGGGATTTATACTGGTTTGGGCTTTCTTAGCTTCTGGCGTGTATCTTGTTCGATATTCGATGGCAAAAAATCCAATAACGTTTTATTCCATAGTGTAAAGTAATGTAAAGTAATGTTGATAACAAGATTTTGATCGATGCCAACAAATGGAGTTGCAAAGAAATTTATCCCGAAGAAATAGGGTTTTATATATATATACACATTGAGTCGCATTAGAATTTTGTTAAAATCTATCCTCAAGTATACACGAATGTGCAAAACAAGTTATATATATATATATATATATATATATACACACACATTAAATAGCCTTTAAAAAAGGCTGATATGTGCAAAATCTGGCAATACCAATCGACTGGTAGGAAAAGGACCAGTCGACTGGTTCTTCTGTTTTTGCACATAACGACTAGTTTTGAAATTTTAACAAATACGTTTTAATTCCCCCAGTCAACTGATGATTTTTGATTAGTCGATTGATACGAAATAGCAAGTATTTTTCTGAAAGGTTGCCTCTTTTCATGAAGAGACTCCTCTTCATTAATCAAAGGAACTGGACATAACTTTTCATAGAAACTATTCATGAACAATTGCTAACTTTCTACTATTATATAAACAACTTCAAACATGTTTTACAATCACCGAATCATTCTATATTCTCTCTATTTTTTGATTTACACTTCTATATACTTTGCAAACAAAAGCTCTGCAAATTTCAAATATTTGTTGAATCCTTGAATCGATTTAATATCACTTGATTCAACAAGCAATTTTCTTCCTTAAAATCTATGCATTCAAATCATATACTCGAGGATCAGATTATAGGAAGGTTGTACTTAAAGTTTTGACTATCCGTGTTGATTCCAGAACACAAAGCAGAAGTCAAAACGATTGTATTCGTTGAAGTCCTGTATGTGATCAGGCGAGAGTTGAAGTCCTGTGTGTGATCATGCAAGAGTTGAAGTCCTGTGTATGATCAAGCGAGAGGCATCCTTGTTGGGGCTCGAGTGTACTGACTTATTCCTCCGAGTTAAGAGAGGGCGTTGTTAGTGGAAATTCCAAAGAGGAGCTTCAGGACTGGACGTAGGGTGGGAAGCCCGAACCAGTATAAAATCCTTGGTGTCACTTTACTTTACTTTACTGCTTATATTTACTTGCTTGTGATATATCATACTTGCGAATATTTATTCGTGTAAATGTTGTATCATATAAGTTAGTTTATCATTCACATTTCCTCCATATCCATATAGTTCTTGCTTAAGTCATACACATCGACTTTTTCAACTCTGTCCACTTTTATAATATTTTAAACATTATTTAACATTAACAAGTAATGACTGAATTTTGTGTGATGGTTGTTTGGATGAATTGCAGATAATTGGTCGAAATAATTATATATATATATATATATATATATATAAAGTTATAAATATAAATCGTTGATTGAATACTGATATTGTTTACTGTTATATTCCATATTGATATGAAATTGGCATTACTTATGTTGACTAACGTCTGTGGATGCAGGGAAACATGTTGGAGGGATCCAACTGGATTCCTCAATAATTATATTGTTGTTTTTCATATATTGCGTTATATGATGTGAAAATAATCTGTGATTGATTATTATTTGTTTTGGGATGTTTGAATAACACTGAACATGAAATATTTGGTGTTTAAATACTGTAAAGATATGTGAAAAAGAATTCCAGTTTTAACAAGGAAAATCTATTTTTAAAATAGAATTTGAATTTTGATTGGACTAGAATATAATAACTTATTTTTTATAAAATAAAACTTGTGGTTTAATTTATAAATAAATTGGAATAATTATCATTGGATAATTCGAAAATATGAATTCTAGAGTAAAATGAAAAAGGAAAATTGGGAATAGATTGTGAAAAGAAAATGATGGAATTATTTCGATGTTCGAAATGTAAATAAAATTGGATAAATCTATAAGGATTTATAGTTAGAATTTGATTATGTCAAATGTTATAAAAATAATTTACTTTTAGAAAATATATATTATATAATTAAGAATTTAGTAAGATAGTTAATATTTGATTTAAAACCAATAATTTATAACCAAATATGTAATCGAGATTAGGTTATAAACTTGATATGAAATTAATAAGAACTTGACTTGCAAATGAATTATATCAAGTAGAATATGAATATGATACGAATATGAATTCGTCAAATAACTCGATTAACATGATTTGAACCTGTAATGGAATTTATAAATAAAAATCAAGATTTGATTGATATAACGAATCCAGTTTTTGTAAAGAGATAATATTCACGTTTTAAAGTGACTATTGACTTAAAAGCAAACATTTTGCAAATTGAAATGTTTACAAAAGGAATTTGGTAATGTTTGGGAAATGGTAAATTCGAAAATGAATTTAGAATTGAGTTGACCAAAAACGGTGAATTTATTTCGATGTTCGGAAGTAGAGATAATTTGGAATAGAGTTATATGTTGAATTCAATTATATTGAATTCAGGAAGAGAGTTATATGTTGAATTCGATTATATTGAATTCGGGAAAGTATTATTTACTTTCCATTATTAGTGAAGATTTAATTAATTTATTGATTAACTATTCTAAGTAAAGAATCAAAGTTATATTTTAAATTTAGATATTTTGGAAACACGTATTATAACACTATCGTTAAAATCAAGGTTTTGTGCAACATTCGTTTAAATATATATAAATAGATTTGGAAAACGTTTTCAAACATAATTAGAGATACTTCTAAGTATAGAAAATGATTTTGTCGATAAGAAGTTAAGAAATGGATTTAAGGAAATTAGAAACTGACTCGAGAATAGTTAAGTTGAATAGCTTTCTGGATATCGATCTGATGTTGGTTTCGGCCTTCAGGGTTGATATTTATGGAGTTGTTCTTTTACTAGTTTACGGTTAGAAACCGATGAATGTGGAAGATTATTGATACGTAGATAAGAAATGGAAATGTTTTCCAGTGTTAATAACATATATTTTCTAAATATAGAAAATAAGAAGTTGTAGATATAAGGAAACGCTTTTCCAAGAACCGAAAAAGGGCTAAATAGGTTTTAAGAAATAACTGGAAAAATATGGAAACGGGAAATTAGGAAATAAGTAAATCAATGTTAAATTAATTTAAAGGACTCAATATTGATTGATGGTTGACCGGTAATATTTCCATTTGGGAATATGATCGTTGGGTGTATGGATGTTTTCCTTTGATAGTTAAATGACCGACTATCAAAGTTTTCGACCATATCCGTTGTTAATATGGAGAGACCGAGATCAGGTTTATTATCTGAAAACCACTTCATATGGGCATAAGCATTGTGAATCAAATATGCCAAAGACTATTGAAGACGGAGTTTATGCAAGGGATGTTCCGGCGATCCCAAGTAGAAATTTCCTAAGATGGATTTACAGAATAGTGCCTTCGGTTTGTCCAGTCCCAGGACAACTTGTATGGACGAATGTCCGACAGAGTATATCTAATAGATCACGTAATGCAACATCCCATATTTTATGTATATTTAATTCTCAATTTAAAATGAATTAAATGGAATAATATTTGATAAAAATCAAGTTTTGTCAATTTTCAAATGATGGTGATTGTTGAATTAAGTATAAATAGATTTTTCAAATTTAGTTTTATTTAGAAAGGCAGTAATTCGAAATTGAATATTTAAATAATTAAATTTGTGTGAGTGAGTTAATTTAAAATTGGGATTCAAATTTAAATTGGAAATGGTGAATTTTAAATCGTTAAATTATAACTGAAATTCAAACCAAAATTTCAATTAATCAAATTAAGACTTTAAAATGTGTGAAATTTTATTTATAGAATTTATTTAGGTTATAATTTGATTAAATTTGAATTTAATGAATATTTAATTTGAATTAAAACAGTTAATCGAATAATTGGATATTTTATTTATTTAATTAACTGTGAAATTTAACTGTTTTGGCGACTGTCTCAGAATTTGACGAAACTGGCGCCATTGGATTCAGAACGATGAATTATTGTAGAGTTTCAATTTGCGTTACAATCCGACTTACCGTTTGATCCTACGAGAGAAAATGTGAACGAGATCAATGTAACAGGATAATTGGGTATTCTTATATTGGACCTTATATTTATATACAAATAAATCTCTTTTCCTAACCCCATCAGCCCATTTCTCATTCACGTATACTCCTTCCATCTGTTTCTCTAATGGCAGAACAGATTTCAAATCCTAGAAACAAAATTTCAAGCTTCAAAATAAAAACTTCTCCGAACCCTAGCTTATTATATGTTAAAACGAAGATCTCGATGATACGAACCTATGGGTGATTCGACATGCAGTGGACGGAGTAGTCGGAATTCACGGTCAAAGTTGCTGGAAATCGAAATCCTAGGGCTTGAATTGGGGGTTTTCGATTTTTGATCCAATTGGAGAAATTAACTTCTGGGTATTGAAAAGGAGGAGCACACGAACTCATTGATGATAGTCGGAGGTCCTATCGTCAAGTATATAGCTGGAATTTGGTGTATAAAGCTTCGGTTGGGCAGTTTTTGAACGCGGCGGCACGGTCAGCAGGGACGACCGGAGGTGGCGGGGTCCACGTCAATGGGTGCGTCTGGAGGAGATCTTTCAAATGGTGGTGGTCTGAACCTCTCAGGTGGTCCGAGCTCTTGGCAATTTATGATCAAAGTTGAGTATTTTTGGGTTCATTTTCGTTGGTACTGTAGCATGAAGAAGGAAGGAGCGGGAGTAGCAGGGTGACGTGGCAGTGTGGTGTTAAATGGTAATTATTTTAATAATTTTATATATTTCAAAATTCGAATGGTAAAACGTGCATAACTTCTTCATACGACCTCGGATTGACGCGCGGTTTGTTGCGTTGGGATTGTAGCGAAATTGCGGACGTTTTGGCACCGGTTTCGTTGCGTTTGGAGACTGTGAAATTTTGGGCTTCTTTTGGACGTCCGATCCAATTAAGACCCAAAGGTGAGTGATTCTTCGCTCACGAAATACTGAATTATTATCATATTTATTAAATCAAATTATGAAATAAGTTTGGTTGCATGGTTGTGTTGATTGTTGAATTTGTTGCTTAAAACTGACGTACAAGTGTGTTAATCTGCGAATTTAGGTTGACAACTAGTTATTTTGTTTAATTAAATTTCTATTTAGAACCCCGACACTCGTTAACCTGTGAATGAGAAATATTTACCATTATCATTGTGATGGATGCCTTGGTTGACTTGGTTGATGAGTAGATTTAGATTCTGAAATGTTCCATTTTCAGTATGTGAATGTTATGTACTTATATTGACGATTAATCTCATTTTACCCTAGATGTTACGGGCATCAAATAAACCGAGGATTAATCGATTAAAATAAATTAAGAACACAGATTGAAATGATAAATATCTGTGACCCTGATTTAGATTGAAATGATAGATCCATCCCTGAATATTGAGGAATTAAATTTAAAATCACTTGGCCATAGGGTAACAAATTATATATGGACATTGGTTCGTTAAATGATTTTAAATATTGAAATTGTTATTTGGTCGAATATTTCATTTAAAAGAGATGTGCCGATACTCGATAAATCCATTTTCTTTAAAGATTTGAACTCGGAATGTTTATAAAAAAAATGGGTTAAGGAAATTATCCCAAAACAAAGTGGAAATTCTTAAATAGGGATTTGAATATGTTTGAAATTTTTCAAATTAAGGGTGTGGATTTGAAGGTAATAAATTCTTATGGAATGAAATTTTGGAAATGGAAATTTAGGGTATTCTGAGTTGTTTAACTCATTTTGAATATGGATTTGAATTCTTGAAATCGATGGTTGTGTTGAACGATGTTTGAAAGGGAGATATGGAAACGAAATGAACTCCATTGCGACTGGAGTATAGATCCAAGTATTTGAAATTTGGAAGAAAAGAACGATTTTTGGTTAAAGAATTTTATTATACATATATTTACAATGTTTGATTTCAAATAAATTATTCTTTCCTTAAAATTTATTATTTAACTTTTACCAATAGACCATTTATTTTAGCTTAAATTCTCTTATATTTTATTCTTAACTAATTAGTAAAATTTTATTATATATATATTCATAATGATCTGAATTATCTTATTTTGTTTTAACCATTATTTCTATACATATATGTTAATATAAAGGTTTTTATTTAAAAATATCTATTAGCAAGTTATATTAAATTATCGTAAATTTCTTCTATTTGAATATGAATCGATTTCTAAACCGATTTTTGATATGGAAATGTAAATTGTATTCTACTTGAATATAAATGGACCTCCTAAAGGATTGAAATGAGTTGAAGTGAAAGTATATATTCTATTTGAATATGAACGGATTTCGAACATAAACCGATTTGGAATAATTTGAAATCTTTGAGATAAAATATATTCTATTTGAATATAAGTCGATTTTGAAATATTATATGAATATAATATAAGGATATGAAAATATATTCTAATTTAGAATATAATCGGTTGGTATGATTATGACATTTTGATATGAAATTATATTCTATTTGAATATAAATTTGGTTCGAAACAGAATATGATATTTTGATATGAAGCGAACCTTTGTGGAATATAAAAGAACCAACCGATGTGAAAGATGTAAGCGTTAGTTGTTAAAGAGACCGGAGTCGACATAAGGCATACTCTCTGTCAGTGTCGATACTACTTTGACAACTGTGAACGTTATGACGTATCCAGAATGAGTATGATGACTTGGAGGCGATTATTGAATTGAAGAAGATGAACGATGACGAAATAGCCCTGACCTTCGGGTCAGAATTGAAATGACTAAAACAGGAGCTATACCGTGACTAACCGAGGTAGCACCTTTGATCGGACACACTTCTTCGATACTATTTCTATAACTATGATGATGATGATGATTTGGGCCCATTTATGATTTTGGGAGTGTGATCCGAGTTGGGCGGTAGTGGCTGCTATGCGTTACCACCGGTCCGGGAGTGCAATTGGTAGAATCCTACCCTGGGCATTGCCTCGAGTGCCTTGTCATATTATCCTTATCGAGCCCCATACGATTTTGATTTGTATCGTAACTATGGAGTGCCCTCTGATGCCATCGTTTACGTTGGGTTTACGGTACTGTATAGACTACGGTATTATAAACGGTGTAAGGGTAAAAATGTAATCTCGCTTACGCTATTTTCAGTATTTATACTTTACTGAGTAGACACTATCATAATAGCGTATTATACTATCTATGTATTAGTTTAACGGATCCTTGAGAGATGGAAAAATCCCGTAACATCTCTTGAGTTACTGCACCCATGACACTGATGTTATTTCGTATTTTGATCTGACTAATATGAGAATGATTTAGTGCTGATCCGAGTGTTTGTTGTGTTTTTCTTTTTATGCAATACGCTCGGGTCAGCAGATGTTGCAGTTAGCGAAGATTTCAATAGCTTGGAGGACGGAGACAAGGATTTGGTGTATATATATATATATATTAGATAAGTATGTTCCCGCTGCACTTTGTTTCCGCTGTCATGTATGTATTCTTGTATATGTATAACTCTGATCATCGTTGTATGTTATAGTCATATGTATGTTTCAACAGCTTTAAACTGTTATTTAATTATTATACGTTGTCCTTCCGCTGTGAGATTCTGTGATTTGTTTCTCGTCTTTCTTTCTTTTCTTCTTTTTCCCAATAACTTCCTGCATTTGCGATTTGTTTGGGTCGACATGTGTGGTTTATTGTCGATTTGAACGGTCAAAACTATGGGTCGTTACATTTGGTATCAGAGCGATGGTTAGCGATAACCTTGGCTCTATTGGGAATTAACTCATTACAGATGGGGTTAGAATCGCCCTAGAATGAGTTTGAGTGATATGAGAGAGCGTACTCGTATTTTGATACAAATTGGTTTTATTTTGTGTTGATTTGTTCTGTTGAATATTTATGGGTTTTGGTCGATTAATGGGACGCCATATAATCGATAGGAATTCCTAAATAATCGAACAGAATGATCGATATAATATGGTTTTCGATCATATTTTAAAATATATTGAATATATATATTTAGCTCAAGTATATATGTATTTGTTTTAGTAGGTGGTAATATTAAATTTATACCTATTACGGTTGATTCGATAATTAATTTGATAAGGAAAATTTAATGGTTTTAGAAAATATTTGAAAAGAAATCCCTATAGGTATACTTCGGGGTAAAAGGTTGTGATTAAAATAGAAATGAACTTGAAATTTGATCCTGGGTATCTTTGGAAATAGTTTTCCCAAAGTTTTAAGTAATATCATATTATAGGTAGGATCGAAAAGAAATGGTTTTCAAGATTTTTCAACGTGGGTATAATCCCTTCTTGGACCTTAGAAACGATGTCGGTAATGAGTGCACGCATTATCGATGTTTATTCAGAAGAGTTTAAGTGGGGGAGATCACTCGATGGTTATTATAACTTGTTTGACAAAGGATTTTGAATTTAATTCCATATGACATAAATTTTATATAAAGGTATTAGGATATGTTATTTAAAGTTGAAATTTAAATTTAACACGCTTTGAAAAAAAATCTATGTTTTTGGTAATTAAAGATTTGGGTTTAAATTTTTATGGCATGTTTTTCTATAAAATAGTATAAGCACTTAGATTATTTTAAATTTTAGTTTATGACTCCAGAATTAAGTGTTTAAGTTCATCCTAACTAACTACATCGATTCAAGATTTAATTTTCGCGAGTCATTGGAGTTTTAGACTTTGAAATTATGGAATGGACTTAAGAACTAAGGGGTCGTCACGGAATTCTTAACTATGGATGATAATAAGGGAAACAAATCCCAACTTTGGTCGATAAGGGTATTAGAAGAAATTAAAACTTACCACGAAATAAAATTCAATTAAAAACCAACTGAATCAATTGAAAATTTGGTTGTGTAATAAGAACGAGAACACATGTCTTGGCGAATTCAGAAGTTACTAAGTTAGTCGAGAAGGTGTTGCAAGAAACTTATGTTTGTCGATAATATGATTGCTGATAAATAGAATTGAAATGAATGAAGAGGTTAATAGAATTTGAATGGTCGTTGAATTTGAAATGAAAGAGATCTGAATGGTGAACCTCATTTGGAAAATATATCGAATACAAACCTAAGTATGAACAATGAAATGAGTAGAGTGTAAACCATTTTTGTCGAAAGGAATATAACTTAATTCGAGTAGAGGAATCAAGTTAAATAAATTATACTTAGGAAATTGAATAGCAATTGATTGAGGACTAAATATAAATTTGAGTTATGAACCATCCTTAACTCGAACCATGATTTGAGAATCGAATAAATAAGTTGATATAGTATTTACATATTGTTGGATTTAGTAAGAAAAGTGAAATTTCGAAACGAGAGAATAGAAATGGTTTATATAAAAACCATCATTGAACTTAACCCGTGAACATGAATTCGAAGTTAACTAAATAGAACGAAGAAATGGAATAAACTGGGAATTGAAAATATGAAATAAGATACGAGACATATAGAACCAAACATGAATGAATGAAGTGAAGTAAGAATGAACTTGAATGATTAGAATAAATAAAATTAGGAAATATTTTAGAATTAAGAACTTAGGAAGAAATGAGTTATAAATCTTTGGTAAGTTGATTAGGGTAAATGAGTTAAGAATTTAGTATGATTAAATTCGTAGTAAAGTTAGAATAAATTCAAGTTTTAATCGGAAATTAACACTTGGAACAAAATAGATAAGCTGAGAATAAACTTAAATAAGATTTGGCGATTTTGAAATATAAATATATGGAATGAAATCTACTTAATATAAATGAAGCGAATATGAATGCATTTAAGGAATAAAGGGAATCCGTATTTAGATCATAATGGATCAATAATTCATTCTTGATAGTTAAACTTAGCTTAGGCTTGAAATCGGAAAATTAAACTTCGAAGTGAAAAATGGGCGTTTAGCGGAAATCTGAAATGGTCAATATGCTAAAACAAATATGATCATAACTTTTGATGGGTTGATCGGAATTCGACGATCCCAGACTTTTTGGAAATCCTAGAAATTGAGCTAAAACTTTCGTTAATAACGCCCGTCGAAATTCTCATGTTTACTATGCTGAAATCAAAGGTTTAGTTGTAGTTGTATGCGCAGAAAATTAAAAAACTGAAGTATATATCATTATTGTCTTGACCATAACTCCCTAACGGAGCGTCGGATTTCGATGTGCGAGTACAATTCTGAAAGCCCAGGATGTTGACTAAAAACTTTCCTAAATATGATGGGTGAAATTTTGAGATTTAAAGGGGTAAAAACTGGGTTGAACACTTCAGGCCTGCATTATCAGTGTTCGGGTTGAAGCGTTCGCCTTCGCTAAAACGGTCATAACTTTCAAACGGATTATCCGAATTCGACGAATCCGGACAATTCGGAAACCCTGAAACAAATGCTACATCTTTTGCCTAGTGTGCTTCAGTCAAATTCTAACATCTAATGTGTGATAAACCTTGATTTGTTTGCTGACCTGTTATAAGTATCTTGGTTTTTGTAATTGAAATGTTCGATACATGTTGTGTAGGTTATATGCATTTGTTATTTAGTGTATATATGTTGGATTCTCATGTATATGTGAGTATGTAGCAGGTGTAGAGAAGTTGCACTACGCTTCGGAGCTCGCTTGCGCTAATGCTAAATGCTAAGCTAAATAAATTCGCAAATAAACGCTAAAAAGGTACGTATGTGTGTTATATCGTTTGTGGTTAGAATATATATTGTGTTTTCCCCATTTTGGGATGCCTCATCGAATGATGAGAGGTATATATGAATTTTAAATATATATGTGTTTTCCGGACCTCTCCGTACAAAGGAGATGCTGCCGAAATTTTCCGTGATTTCGGGAGTTAGAAAATTTAGGAGTTTCACAACTATATAATTTATTTATAAATGTTATTTTATAAGTATGGATTTGGAAGTATGATTTGTTTCTCTTTTCGTGGACGAAAAGATTTTTAAGTGGGGGAGAATGTAACATCCCATATTTTATGTATATTTAATTCTCAATTTAAAATGAATTAAATGGAATAATATTTGATAAAAATCAAGTTTTCTCAATTTTCAAGTGATGGTGATTGTTGAATTAAGTATAAATAGATTTTTCAAATTTAGTTTTATTTAGAAAGGCAGTAATTCGAAATTGAATATTTAAATAATTAAATTTGTGTGAGTGAGTGAATTTAAAAGTGGGATTCAAATTTAAATTGGAAATGGTGAATTTTAAATCGTTAAGTTATAACTGAAATTCAAACCAAAATTTCAATTAATCAAATTAAGATTTTAAAATGTGTGAAATTTTATTTATAGAATTTATTTAGGTTATAATTTGATTAAATTTTAATTTGATGAATATTTAATTTGAATTAAAACAGTTAATCGAATAATTGGATATTTTATATATTTAATTAACTGTGAAATTTAACTGTTTTGGCGACTGTCTCAGAATTTGACGAAACTGGCGCCATTGGATTTAGAACGATGAATTATTGTAGAGTTTCAATTTGCGTTACAATCCGACTTACCGTTTGATCGTACGAGAGAAATGTGAATGAGATCAATGTAACAGGATAATTGGGTATTCTTATATTGGACCTTATATTTATATACAAATATATCTCTTTTCCTAACCACATCAGCCCATTTCTCATTCACGTATACTCCTTCCATCTGTTTCTCAAATGGCAGAACAGATTTCAAACCCTAGAAACCAAATTTCAAGCTTCAAAATAAAAACTTCTCCGAACCCTAGCTTATTATATGTTAAAACGAAGATCTCGATGATACGAACCTATGGGTGCTCTCAGATTCGACATGCAATGGACGGAGTAGTCGGAATTCACGGTCAAAGTTGCTGGAAATCGAAATCCTAGGGCTTGAATTGGGGGTTTTCGATTTTTGATCCAATTGGAGAAATTAACTTCTGGGTATTGAATAGGAGGAGCACACGAACTCGTTGATGACAGTCGGAGGTCCTATCGTCAAGTATATAGCTGGAATTTGGTGTATAAAGCTTCGGTTGGGCAGTTTTTGAATGCGGCGGCACGGTCAGCAGGGACGACCGGAGGTGGCGGGGTCCACGTCAATGGGTGCGTCTGGAGGAGATCTTTCAAATGGTGGTGGTCCAAGCCTCTCAGGTGGTCCGAGCTCTTGGCAATTTATGGTCAAAGTTGAGTATTTTTGGGTTCATTTTCGTTGGTACTGTAGCATGAAGAAGGAAGGAGCGGGAGTAGCAGGGTGACGTGGCAGTGTGGTGTTAAATGGTAATTATTTTAATAATTTTATATGTTTCAAAATTCGAATGGTAAAACGTGCATAACTTCTTCATACGAACTCAGATTGAAGCGCGGTTTGTTGCGTTAGGATCGTAGCGACATTGCGGACGTTTTGGCACTGGTTTCGCGGCGTTTGGAGACTGTGAAATTTTGGGTTTCTTTTGGACGTCCGATCCAATTAAGACCCAAAGGTGAGCGATTCTTCGCTCACGAAATACTTAATTATTATCATATTTATTAAATCAAATTATGAAATAAGTTTGGTTGCATGGTTGTGTTGATTGTTGAATTTGTTGCTTAAAACTGACGTACAAGTGTGTTAATCTGCGAATTTAGGTTGACAACTAGTTATTTAGTTTAATTAAATTTCTAGTTAGAACCCCGACACTCGTTAACCTGTGAAATGAGAAATATTTACCATTATCATTGTGATGGATGCCTTGGTTGACTTGGTTGATGAATTGATTTAGATTCTGAAATGTTCCATTTTTAATATGTGAATGTTATGTACTTATATTGACGATTAATCTCATTTTACCCTAGATGTTACGGGCATCAAATAAACCGAGGATTAATCGATTAAAATAAATTAAGAATACAGATTGAAATGATAAATATCTGTGACCCTGATTTAGATTGAAATGATAGATCCATCCCTGAATATTGAGGAATTAAATTTATAATCACTTGGCCATAGGGTAACAAATTATATATGGACATCGGTTGGTTAAATGATTTGAAATATTGAAATTGTTATTTGGTCGAAAATTTCATTTAAAAGAGATGTGCCGATACTCGATAAATCCATTTTCTTTAAAGATTTGAACTGGGAATGTTTATAAAAAAAATTGGGTTAAGGAATTTATTGTAACACCCCGAATTTTCTATTAACACTAAAGTTGCTAAAATATTAATAAGTGTGTAAGAGAGGGGATGTATCTAATATGAATATAAAAATATTAATAAGTATGTAAGAGAGGGGATGTATCTAATATGAATATAAAAATATTAATAAGTGTGTAAGAGAGGGGATGTATCTAATATGTATATAAAAACAATAATAAGTGTGTAAAAGGGGGGGATGTATCTAATATGTACATTGTAAAAAATATATATATATATTTATGACATGAATAGAAGTTTATTAATATGCTGAGTGTTTGCTGAGTCACTTCTGACCCATTGCTGAGTCAACAAGATAAACCCCATCTTGTCTGAACGGCTGCGGTTATTTCTAGGTTAAATCTAATGGCCTAAATGAATTCTAAAATCTATAAATAAGTGGGTAGACCCTAGACCTAAATCACTTGTAAAATTAGAGAAGCTACCGTCATGCTGCTGCCATGGAGTTCAGCATAGCCGTCACAAACTAAGAAGAGGAAGCCTAATCATCTACCACTAAATCTACACAAATCAAATCAAAAGATCTCTCTTTCTCTAATTCTTTTCTTTTGTTGGTGAGTATGATGATTCTCACAAGACTATTACAAACTAATTTGACTCAGTTATGAATGGATCACAAGAAAGTGATGTGATTTGTAATTGTAAATTCTATATATTGTGGATCTCTTATTATGTTATTATGTTGTCGTATGATGTAAATTATATATGCTATGTCATGCTATGTTGTAAATTCTCTTATGCTATGTCGTGCTATGTTGAGAATTATGTCAAGCTATGTTATACTATCATACTATGCCATGTTATAAATCATGCAATATTATGTTGAAAAATCATGTTGTTGGATCATGCTTAAAGTTATGTTTTTTTTCTTAATTTAAATGGATCTTGTTTATGGGAATTTGCCTATTAGGTTAGGTGTACCCATAAACTTGAAACTATAATTAAATAAAACTTGATTATGGGAATTTGCCTATTGAGTTAGGTGTACCCATATAAAACCATGTGGTTAAAAAATTAGATGATGTTGATTCACACATGTTCATATGTAAGTTTATGAAAATTGATTGAGATCATATTAGGTGAATTTTGAACAAGTTGACACCTTTAGATCCATGACATGTATAATCTATGCAAGTTGGACATATGCAAGTTTCACCCCTTATTATGATTCATTTGGTCACATATACATGTTGTTATTATGATAATCTCTTTTATGCTATGAGTTAGGCTATTCGAGTCTAACATATATTTTGCGAATAAACGTTCAAACGTGGGGTAGGGGTAATATTAGGAATTAATAAATTGGGTGCAATTTTGTAAGATGTTGCATACCATGAATGAATGTCCATAATTGAGTCAATTATGGACATTGTTAAAAATTGGAAGTAATTAATAATTCAAGTAGGGAATTATTAAAATTGTGGGAAAGTGGATTATTATTAATAATCAATGCTTAGGACACGAGGTTGGACCCGTTTGTGATGTAAACCTGCCCGGACCCGCCCGGCAAATCCAGTAGTCACAAATGTCGGCCCAATGTGAGAGGTCCTAGGCCCAAACTAAAGCATAACAGTTGTAAAGACACGAGGTTAGACTCTTTTATGGTGTAAGACTGCCCGGACCCGCCAGGCAAATCCAGCTGCCATAAATGCCAGTCTAATGCGAGAGGTCTTTATGAGGTTATGGCCTTAATGAACTAAGAAATACTTAACCAGATAATCATGTAAGGTGGGACATGGGGGTTAAGTAGGTGCCTTGGGTGGCATGAGGAATCTGGTGGTTGCCTTTAGAGGCATTTGAAATACGATTAGACTTAACCAAACACACATGTAAATGAACATGACTAAGTGGGTTAAGTGGGATGGACTAATGGGGACAAGCTTAGGTGGAATGCTTGTGGTAAATAGTGGGGGCCCATTTCAACCAGTATCCCAAAACGTATCTTCGTGGGCTCGACCCAAGTCGAGGACGGGACACGCATACTGGGTTTGACTATAAGAGGCCAAAACAGGGAGCGGTGGCAACGCAAGTCCAACGGGTTTCATATGCGTGTGTGGACCCGGGCTGGTAGGTAAGACGTTGTTGCATCGTGTAGGTATAAGCCGTGCATGTCCGTTGTATCAGGTTGCCACTTTAGGGGAGTGATACACCCCACTGTGGGGCCAGCACGGGTATCTACGAGTTAGGGAGCCGATCGAATAATGGGAAGTAGGGTACACCTAGTGGAGATAGGGGCAGGCGGCACCTATGTAGTCAGCTAGGGGTACGTAAAGCCATTGGGAAAGTTTCTAAGTGAAGCTAAGTGGGATGAATCTTTAGGGTGACTGGTGTGGTGCAGTATAGTGTTTATCCTTTAGTATTTAGGAGTGCCTATAACGTTGCCTTTAGCGATTGTCTATGTCCTTAATCTGCTCTTCATAGACATTTTCTTGTTTTCCAGCTTATGCCTTAGTCCAGTTATTTTGGTAATAGTATTGTAGAATTATCATATTCACCAGACTTTATGTCTGACCCCCTCTTTTCCATCCTTTTTCTCCCTTCAGGTCCGCAGGTTGGGCCAAGTTCTAGTGGAGTCTAGTTGGATCGCTTATCTTCTGGAAAGCTTGGACTGCTGAAGTAAAGTCCAGCTTGTTATCTTTCTTTTTAATGGCTATTCATGTAATGGGATTATGTACTTGTTTTATCAAGATAGATATTGTACTTGACATTGAATATGGTGTTATGATGTAATCAAACATGTTTTGACTTCTGCTACAATGAAATAAAGTTTTTGAATTTCCAAGTACTATTTTATATCTGTCTTGTTGTAATTTTACTGTTCTATATTCACTTAAAACCTCCATGGAAGTTAATGCATTCCCTTTGTGAGTGACATTAATGGACGTGGGGTGTTACACGTGGTATCAGAGCATAAGGTTACCAGAACAGATAAAAAAAATTTTTAGAATTTTTTTTTTCTGAAGTATTTTTGGAAGAAGTGCTTTCAAAAAAAAAAAAAAAACATGTTATTTAAAGAGAGTTTTTATGAAAAACATAATCCCAAATAGCCACATCCTTATCTTTATCTTTCGAATTCTCCATTTTGAATCTTTCCTTTTTCGTTTCAGCATGGCTGAAGATCTTAATCTCCCAGAAGGTGTGACGATTCCAGGGTGGTTTAGGAGATACTTGGAGGCTAGGGCCACCACTGCAGGCCCAGCGGATACTCCTCCACCCCTAGTTGCACCCATTCCTCCTCCTCCTCCTCCTCGTGTTGACACTTTTGCAAAGACGTGCAAGGAATTCAAGGCTATGGGAGGAAAAACTTTTCAAGGGACTGAGACGTTTGTGGAGGCCAGAGATTGGCTTAAGGAGACTGAGGAATTGTTGGATATCTTTGAAGTGGAAGATGGGAGGAAAGTCCGTTTAGCTGCTTGGTTAATGAAGGGAGAGGCCTCGTTTTGTTGGGAGGTCACTAACGGGGAACGTCCAGTTGATTCATGGGCGGATTTCAGACGAAGGTTTGAGGCAAAGTTTCTTTCAAGGGCAGAGGAGAACATAAATATGGAAAAATTCCTAGCACTAAAGCAAGGGAGCTCATCAGTAAAGGAATATGTCAATAAATTTAATCAGTTAGCAAGGTTTGGCTTGGAGTTGGTGAACACGCCAGAGAAGAAAGCTTTAAGGTTCGTTAGAGGCTTGAATGAACCGTTGCAAGGGTTGGCTATGACCCACATCCCTATGGGAGCCACCTTTGAAAAGCTAGTAGAAATGGCACTTATGCATGAGGATAAGGCAGTTGAAAAGAAAGGGGATCAGAAGAAACCCCAACAGCAAAATAAGAAGGGTGGTAAAAACAATAATGGCAAAGGGAAGAAGAAATGCTTCAATTGTGGGACGCCTGGCCATCTCAGCAAAGATTGTAGAAAGAAAAAGAAGACTGGTTGTTTTCATTGTGGAGATGCGGGACATTTAGTGAAGGACTGTCCAAATAAGGGGCAGAGGGCAGGGTCTACCTCGGGAGGACAGGTGCAGGCTCTTATGGCACCAGGGCAGGCAAGGGGGCAAGTTCAGGCTATTGCGGCCCCACCGCTGCAAGAAAGAGGTAGAACAATTTCTGTTGAAAGCTTAGTTTTTCTGTTTGATCATCCTGTCCGTACCTTATTCGATTCTGGCGCATCTCATTCGTTTATCTCTGCATCATTAGTTGAATCACTGTACTTGAACACCAGTTTAGTAGAGGATCCCTTGGTCGTTTCAAATCCAATTGGGGGTTCGGCTCATTTGACCATGATATGTTTGGATTTGAAAATCTCTATACTTAGCGTTGAATTTAGATGTGATGCTTATGTATTGGGCTTCACGGGCTATGGGCTAATTTTAGGAATGGATTGGTTGTCTAGAAATAGGGCCATTCTTGATTGTGAAAGGAGAGTAGTTAGGCTTGTGACTCGCCTTGGTAATGCTCTCGACATCTTTTGTAATCCCATAAATTCCGTTATGCTAAGTTATCTTGAATCGCTTGACGCGTCTGTAGAGAACCTGCGATCGGTAGAAGTGGTCCGGGAATATCCGGATGTGTTTGAGGAGGTGAAGGGCTTACCTCCAAGCGGGAGATAGACTTTCGAATTTATCTTGTGGATAATGCTAAACCCGTATCTTTGCCAGTGCGCCACATGGCTCCTCGTGAAAGGAGGGAACTCAATAAGCAAGTAAAGGAGTTGCTTGAGAAGGGGTTCATAAGACGTAGTATATTGGAGTGGGGTGCTCCAGTAGTTTTTGCCACAAAGGCGGATGGGTATCTTAGACTTTGTATGGACTATAGAGAACTAAACAAGCTTACTAAAAAGAACCGACACCCACTGCCGAGGATTGACGATCTCTTTGATCAGTTAGTTGGCGCCTCAGTGTTTTCGCAGTTGGACTTAGCCACTGGCTTTCATCAACTGAGAGTGGCTGAGGATAGTATAGATAAGACTGCTTTTAGGACTCCTGACGGATTCTACGAATGGCTAGTGATGCCCTTTGGTTTGACAAACGCCCCTGCATATTTTGTTGATTTGATGAGTAGGATGTTTAGGGAATACCTTAACAAATTCGTGGTAGTCTTTGTGGACGACATCTTAGTCTTTTCTAAGAATAAAGAAGAGCACTCCCTACATCTTAGGGAAGTGTTGGAAACCCTTCGAGCGCATAACCTTAAGGCAAAATTTTCTAAGTGTCACTTCTGGAGGAAGGAAGTACGGTTCTTAGGGCACGTGGTTTCCAAAGAAGGGATAGCAGTGGATCCCGCAAAGGTGGTGGCCATCCAAGATTGGAAGGTCCCTAAAAATGCAACCGAAGTAAGAAGTTTCTTGGGATTGGCTGGCTATTATAGGAAGTTTATCAAAGACTTCGCAAAAATATCAGCTCCATTAACACGGTTAACGAAGAAGAACCTGGTTTTTACGTGGGACAAAGATTGCGATGATGCGTTCCAAAGTTTAAAGAGAGCCTTAACTTCAGCCCCAGTCTTAGTGCTGCCAGACGGGAATAAACCGTTTACCATCTATACTGATGCTTGTGGGACGGGACTTGGCGCGGTCCTCATGCAAGAGGGAAGAGTAATAGCCTATGGTGGAAGGCAGTTGAGGGTTCATGAAAAGAATTACCCCACGCATGACTTAGAGCTAGCCGCAATTGTTTTCGCGCTTAAGTCTTGGCGTCACTATCTTCTTGGTGAGAAATTCGAACTGTTCACTGACCACAAATCATTAAAATACTTATTCTCTCAGAAGGATTTGAATTTAAGGCAGCAACGGTGGATGGAATTCTTAGCCTCCTACGATTTTGAAATAGCATATACCCCGGGCAAGGGTAACGTGGTGGCAGACGCCTTAAGTAGAAAAGGTTGTCCTTGAGTCCGTTGTTTGTTGAACGACAAAGCTTAGAATTCATCTCTATGTTTGACTTTAGACCCTCCGTTGACTTAGTACCCGGTCTGTTAGCATCCTTGGAGGTTAGACCTACACTTCTAGGACGGGTTGGTGAGGCACAGCGAGACGACCCACAGTTGGTTGAGATAGTAGAAAAGCTCAAAGGGGGGGAGTCGTCAAGCCATCTTCGTAGGTATACCCTAGACGATAAGGGTTGGTTACGAAGGGATAATAGACTTTGTGTACCACAAGACGAAGACTTAAGCAAGGCCATTCTTGATGATGCTCATCGCTCAAAAATGACCATTCATCCCGGCGGGGATAAGATGTACAAAGATATGAAGCGGGTTTTCTTTTGGGTCGGTATGAAAAAGGATGTGGCCGAGTACGTCGCTAGATGCTTGGTGTGCCAACGAGTTAAAGCTGAACAAAAGAAACCCGGTGGGTTGCTTCACCCATTAGAAGTTCCACTATGGAAATGGGAAAGCATCTCAATGGATTTTGTGGATGGATTACCAAGATCAAGGAAGGGTAACACGGGGATTTGGGTTATAGTAGATAGACTTACTAAAAACGCCCATTTTATTCCCGTGAAAAGTAAGAGGACTGCTCCGTGGTTGGCTTCTGTATACATTAAGGAGATAGTTCGTTTGCACGGTATTCCTTCTAGTATAGTAAGCGACCGTGACCCCATCTTTACTAGCGAATTTTGGAAGAGTTTACAAGAGGTGGTAGGGACTCAGCTATGTTTGAGCACCGCATATCATCCTCAGACAGACGGCCAGACCGAGAGGGTGAATCGCATTCTAGAGGATCTTTTAAGGCTTTGTATCCTAGACTTTGGGGGTACATGGGAAGAGCACCTTCCGTTAGTAGAATTCGCATATAATAATAGCTTTCAGTCTAGTATTGGCATGGCACCTTTCGAAGCTCTTTATGGAAGGCCTTGCCGTTCGCCTACATGTTGGTGGGAATCTACCGATAAAATCCTACTTGGGCCCGATATGGTTAGGGAAACCTCGGAGAAGATTGAGTTGATTCGAAGGAGGATGAAAGCAGCACAAGATAGGCAAAAATCGTATGCTGATAAGAGGAGGACAGATCTTGAGTTTGACATTGGGGACATGGTTTTTATCAAAGTATCTCCGTTACAGAATGTTGTTCGCTTTGGGTCCATGGGGAAATTAGCACCAAGGTTTGTAGGGCCGTTTCCTGTAAAAAAACAGGATTGGGAAGATGGCATATAGGGTGGAGTTGCCTGAGAAACTTAGTGGAGTACACGACGTATTCCATGTATCACATTTGAGGAAGTGTTTGCACAAGACCGTGGAGGTGGTAGAGCCGAGCTTGCTTAAAGAGGTGGAAATAGAGCGTGATGCAACAATTAGACGAGCTCCTACATGCATTCTTGGGTCGGAGATCTAAAAGTTGAGGAATCGAGAGGTTAGACTGGTTAAAGTGCCATGGGGAGATGATGAGAGCAACGCAACTTGGGAGACAGAAGAGAAGATGCATTCGTTGTACCCTTTTCTTTTTGAGGGTATGTCTTTTAATTTCTCCTTTATCGCTTAGCTTATCTTATCTTATCTTTAGTATGTCCTCTCATTAGTATCTTTGACCTTTAGTTAGAATAATCCTATGGTTGAAACATGTGTTTGAGACATGTTATGTATGATGGATGCAAAATGGATGCAATTGTTTGCTAGTGGTTGCTCGTGGATGCATATATACACACACTTTAGGCACTAGATCGGCTCAGTCACTTCATATTGCATATTGCATATATATGGATGTATTTAGTATAATGGATGTATAATGGTTGTACCATCATATGGATGCTGCATTCGGTTGAATGGGTGTGCACGCATATAGAAGTAGTATGTAAGCAATTAGGATCTTTTGCATACATAATGGATTCATGACACTTACATAATTTGCATTAAGGAGGTCAACTGAATCAGTAGACCGCCTGATTTCGCATTAGGTAAGGACATGTACACACACTTGCATATGATCATAAAGCATTAGAAGTCTTTTAAGGACAATGGATGCCTGTGTATGATGGATGAGTAGATGGACGTTTGGATGGTAGGATATACATTCTTCCAGACTTGAAGATTTCGGGGACGAAATCCTAAAAGGAGGGGAGAATGTAACACCCCGAATTTTCTATTAACACTAAAGTTGCTAAAATATTAATAAGTGTGTAAGAGAGGGGATGTATCTAATATGAATATAAAAATATTAATAAGTATGTAAGAGAGGGGATGTATCTAATATGAATATAAAAATATTAATAAGTGTGTAAGAGAGGGGATGTATCTAATATGTATATAAAAACAATAATAAGTGTGTAAAAGGGGGGGATGTATCTAATATGTACATTGTAAAAAATATATATATATTTATGACATGAATAGAAGTTTATTAATATGCTGAGTGTTTGCTGAATCACTTCTGACTCATTGCTGAGTCAACAAGATAAACCCCATCTTGTCTGAACGGCTGCAGTTATTTCTAGGTTAAATCTAATGGCCTAAATGAATTCTAAAATCTATAAATAAGTGGGTAGACCCTAGACCTAAATCACTTGTAAAATTAGAGAAGCTACCGTCATGCTGCTGCCATGGAGTTCAGCATAGCCGTCACAAACTAAGAAGAGGAAGCCTAATCATCTACAACTAAATCTACACAAATCAAATCAAAAGATCTCTCTTTCTCTAATTCTTTTCTTTTGTTGGTGAGTATGATGATTCTCACAAGACTATTACAAACTAATTTGACTCAGTTATGAATGGATCACAAGAAAGTGATGTGATTTGTAATTGTAAATTCTATATATTGTGGATCTCTTATTATGTTATTATGTTGTCGTATGATGTAAATTATATATGCTATGTCATGCTATGTTGTAAATTCTCTTATGCTATGTCGTGCTATGTTGAGAATTATGTCAAGCTATGTTATACTATCATACTATGCCATGTTATAAATCATGCTATATTATGTTGAAAAATCATGTTGTTGGATCATGCTTAAAGTTATGTTTTTTTTTCTTAATTTAAATGGATCTTGTTTAGGGGAATTTGCCTATTAGGTTAGGTGTACCCATAAACTTGAAACTATAATTAAATAAAACTTGATTATGGGAATTTGCCTATTGAGTTAGGTGTACCCATATAAAACCATGTGGTTAAAAAATTAGATGATGTTGATTCACACATGTTCATATGTAAGTTTATGAAAATTGATTGAGATCATATTAGGTGAATTTTGAACAAGTTGACACCTTTAGATCCATGACATGTATAATCTATGCAAGTTGGACATATGCAAGTTTCACCCCTTATTATGATTCATTTGGTCACATATACATGTTGTTATTATGATAATCTCTTTTATGCTATGAGTTAGGCTATTCGAGTCTAACATATATTTTGCGAATAAACGTTCAAAAGTGGGGTAGGGGTAATATTAGGAATTAATAAATTGGGTGCAATTTTGTAAGATGTTGCATACCATTAATGAATGTCCATAATTGAGTCAATTATGGACATTGTTAAAAATTGGAAGTAATTAATAATTCAAGTAGGGAATTATTAAAATTGGGGGAAAGTGGATTATTATTAATAATCAATGCTTAGGACACGAGGTTGGACCCGTTTGTGATGTAAACCTGCCCGGACCCGCCCGGCAAATCCAGTAGTCACAAATGTCGGCCCAATGTGAGAGGTCCTAGGCCCAAACTAAAGCATAACAGTTGTAAAGACACGAGGTTAGACTCTTTTATGGTGTAAGACTGCCCGGACCCGCCCGGCAAATCCAGCTGCCATAAATGCCAGTCTAATGTGAGAGGTCTTTATGAGGTTATGGCCTTAATGAACTAAGAAATACTTAACCAGATAATCATGTAAGGTGGGACATGGGGGTTAAGTAGGTGCCTTGGGTGGCATGAGGAATCTGGTGGTTGCCTTTAGAGGCATTTGAAATACGATTAGACTTAACCAAACACACATGTAAATGAACATGACTAAGTGGGTTAAGTAGGATGGACTAATGGGGACAAGCTTAGGTGGAATGCTTGTGGTAAATAGTGGGGGCCCATTTCAACCAGTATCCCAAAACGTATCTTTGTGGGCTCGACCCAAGTCGAGGACGGGACACGCATACTGGGTTTGACTATAAGAGGCCAAAACAGGGAGCGGTGGCAACGCAAGTCCAACGGGTTTCATATGCGTGTGTGGACCCGGGCTGGTAGGTAAGACGTTGTTGCATCGTGTAGGTATAAGCCGTGCATGTCCGTTGTATCAGGTTGCCATTTTAGGGGAGTGATACACCCCACTGTGGGGCCAGCACGGGTATCTACGAGTTAGGGAGCCGATCGAATAATGGGAAGTAGGGTACACCTAGTGGAGATAGGGGCAGGCGGCACCTATGTAGTCAGCTAGGGGTACGTAAAGCCATTGGGAAAGTTTCTAAGTGAAGCTAAGTGGGATGAATCTTTAGGGTGACTGGTGTGGTGCAGTATAGTGTTTATCCTTTAGTATTTAGGAGCGCCTATAACGTTGCCTTTAGCGATTGTCTATGTCCTTAATCTGCTCTTCATAGACATTTTCTTGTTTTCCAGCTTATGCCTTAGTCCAGTTATTTTGGTAATAGTATTGTAGAATTATCATATTCACCAGACTTTATGTCTGACCCCCTCTTTTCCATACTTTTTCTCCCTTCAGGTCCGCAGGTTGGGCCAAGTTCTAGTGGAGTCTAGTTGGATCGCTTATCTTCTGGAAAGCTTGGACTGGTGAAGTAAAGTCCAGCTTGTTATCTTTCTTTTTAATGGCTATTCATGTAATGGGATTATGTACTTGTTTTATCAAGATAGATATTGTACTTGACATTGAATATGGTGTTATGATGTAATCAAACATGTTTTGACTTCTGCTACAATGAAATAAAGTTTTTGAATTTCCAAGTACTATTTTATATCTGTCTTGTTGTAATTTTACTGTTCTATATTCACTTAAAACCTCCATGGAAGTTAATGCATTCCCTTTGTGAGTGACATTAATGGACGTGGGGTGTTACATTTATCCCAAAACAAAGTGGAAATTCTTAAATTGGGATTTGAATATGTTTGAAATTATTCAAATTAAGGGTGTGGATTTGAAGGTAATAAATTCTTATGGAATGAAATTTTGGAAATGGAAATTTAGGGTATTCTGAGTTGTTTAACTCAGTTTTGAATATGGATTTGAATTCTTGAAATCGATGGTTGTGCTGAACGATGTTTGAAAGGGAGTTATGGAAACGAAATGAACTCCATTGAGACTGGAGTATAGATCCAAGTATTTGAAATTTGGAAGAAAAGAACGATTTTTGGTTAAAGAATTTTATTATACATATATTTACAATGTTTGATTTCAAATAAATTATTCTTTCCTTAAAATTTATTATTTAACTTTTACCTATATACCATTTATTTTAGCTTAAATTCTCTTATATTTTATTCTTAACTAATTAGTTAAATTTTATTATATATATATTCATAATGATCTGAATTATCTTATTTTGTTTTAACCATTATTTCTATACATATATGTTAATATAAAGGTTTTTATTTAAAAATATTTAATAGCAAGTTATATTAAACTATCGTAAATTTCTTCTATTTGAATATGAATCGATTTCTAAACCGATTTTTGATATGGAAATGTAAATTATATTCTACTTGAATATAAATGGACCTCCTAAAGGATTGAAATGAGTTGAAGTGAAAGTATATATTCTATTTGAATATGAATGGATTTCGAACATAAACCGATTTGGAATAATTTGAAATCTTTGAGATAAAATATATTCTATTTGAATATAAGTCAATTTTGAAATATTATATGATTATAATATAAGGATATGAAAATATATTCTAATTTAGAATATAATCGGTTGGTATGATTATGACATTTTGATATGAAATTATATTCTATTTGAATATAAATTTGGTTCGAAACAGAATATGATATTTTGATATGAAGCGAACCTTTGTGGAATATAAAAGAACCAACCGATGTGAAAGATGTAAGCGTTAGTTGTTAAAGAGACCGGAGTCGACATAAGGCATACTCTCTGTCAGTGTCGATACCACTTTGACAACTATGAACGTTATGACGTATCCAAAATGAGTATGATGACTTGGAGGCGATTATTGAATTGAAGAAGATAAATGATGACGAAATAGCCCTGACCTTCGGGTCAGAATTGAAATGACTAAAACAGGAGCTATACCGTGACTAACTGAGGTAGCACCTTTGATCGGACACACTTCTTCGATACTATTTCTATGACTATGATGATGATGATGATTTGGGCCCATTTATGATTTTGGGAGTGTGATCCGAGGTGGGCGGTAGTGGCTGCTATGCGTTACCACCGGTACTGGAGTGCAATTGGTAGAATCCTACCCTGGGCATTGCCTCGAGTGCCTTGTCATATTATCCTTATCGATCCCCGTACGATTTTGATTTGTATCATAACTATGGAGTGCCCTCTGATGCCATCGTTTACGGTGGGTTTACGGTACTGTATAGACTACGGTATTATAAACGGTGTAAGGGTAAAAATGTAATCCCGCTTATGCTATTTTCAGTATTTATACTTTACTGAGTAGAAACTATCATAATAGCGTAATATACTATCTATGTATTAGTTTAACGGATCCTTGAGAGATGGAAAAATCCCGTAACATCTCTTGAGTTACTACACCCATGACACTGATGTTATTTCGTATTTTGATCTGACTAATATGAGAATGATTTAGTGCTGATCCGAGTGTTTGTTGTGTTTTTCTTTTTATGCAATACGCTCGGGTCAACAGATGTTGGAGTTAGCGAAGATTTCAATAGCTTGGAGGACGGAGACGAGGATTTGGTATATATATATATATATTAGATAAGTATGTTCCCGCTGCACTTTGTTTCCGCTGTCATGTATGTATTCTTGTATATGTATAACTCTGATCATCGTTGTATGTTATAGTCATATGTATCTTTCAACAGCTTTAAACTGTTATTTAATTATTATATGTTGTCCTTCCGCTGTGAGATTCTTTGATTTGTTTCTCGTCTTTCTTTCTTTTCTTCTTTTTCCCAATAACTTCCTGCATTTGCGATTTGTTTGGGTCGACATATGTGGTTTATTGTCGATTTGAACGGTCAAAAATGTGGGTCATTACACGTAAGGTTATCTCTTCAAATGTATTTACGTTGGTGGCAAAATAATTCGTTCCTCTTAGCTTTATACCCGTGGTATTTTGGGGAAAAAAATTTGTGATTTGGAAGGTATGGTGATGTGGCATTCAAAGTAGATGGAGAAAGGAAGTTATAAAATTTATTTTATAACTGAACATATATTGTCAAATCTATTATCTTGAATGGGAGTTTATAAAAAGAAAACAATTATTTATAAGTATTAATTAAGCTAATGAATAATTATTAAATGATTATATAAAATCAAGGATACGCTTAACCTCAAGCCTCACCTACCGGGAAATGGTATTGAATCGGGTAGGTCGCATGGCTATATGGGTCGCTCCCTTGAAAAGGTTGTATCAATACCTGATCTGGAAAACCAAATGCCTTCGGTTGTCCCTTTATTTTGGATGTTATCGGTTCGGTTGGCTTGCCCAAACCATGGTAATGATATATTTGGAACATTTAAGCGAAATGAATGGCTATTTAGGTTTAGCAGGGTTGTAATATGTTTTTGTTGAACCCCAATGTATTCATCTTTGGAGGTACATTGTCGGAAGGTTGTCCCATACCTTGCCAGGAAATCCATTCTCCAACAAGAGCCCGCGATTTTGATTGTATACTATGTATATGTAGCGTGCAAGCGGTCTGCTAGATTGCTATTTATTTATATTAAACACGATTATAATACCAGAATAATATTGATTTCCAAATGTTTTGGGTTATCGTAAGGTAAAAACCATCCATATTTATGTGCGGATCAGTCTTACGATTATCATTTCTTTCAAAAGGATTCCTGAAAAGTTAAAACCAAGTGGTTGGAGTTTACTTACACCAGTCCTATGGCTGACCCAGAGTTTATTTTGTTTTATTTTACCCTAAACTCTTGGGTGCCCAAATTGGTATGGGCGGTCAAGTAATTAGGATTTTACAGATGTACTTAGAGGTGCTTGGAGTAGGATGCTTCAACATTAGATATATAGAGATTTTATTTCAGTTGTGATATCATGTGTTGTAATTTGAAATGGTATGTATATATAGTTATAAGTTTGTATTTCAAAGTTATGTTATATAATATATTTTATTCGTTCCGCTATGGGATTCGTGTTTACTCTGATTCTGTTCTATTGTGATCTTCTTCTTCTATTCTAACTTTCTCTCTTTCTATTTCTCGCTCTCTAACTTCTTTCTATTAATGATCTGGTATTTTCTTTTCTTGAATAGTCGACATTGTGTTTTATGTCAATTTTCGGGGTTGAAAATTACAGGTTCTTTATAGTGGTATCCGAGCTGAAGGTTTAGTAATAACCCTTGTCTCTGTGGCGTAACTTAATAGAGATTGGGTAAGTAATACCCTAGATTGAGTTTAAGTGTATATATACGAGAGAGCATACTTGTAGACTTTATAAAAATGAGTTTATATTGTGGAGATTTATTGGTTAAGTGGCTTATGAATTTTGGTCGATGGTGGGGAACCACAACTTCGAGAGGGGTTTCTAAACGCTCGAATACGATGAACTGATATGGTATGTTCTTAAAAGAGGGTAAATGAAATAATTTTACCAAAAATGTACTTTGATATAAAAATGTATTTATCATGGAATTATTATAGTACATTGGATTTGTTGGTTGTTATTATAACTGAGTAAGATTATAATTGAGATGATTATAAATAACCAATCAGAATTTGTATAAGAGTGTTATATAAATTCAGATGAATTAAATCTGAATTTAAACCAGAATTGAGATTAAAACTCAAAAATTGGAAAAGTGTTTGTAATGAATTTTGATTCAAATATATGGAAAATTTAAAATCCTGGGAGATTTTGGAAATGTTTCCCAATAATTGTGAAGGGTATTTTGAAGAAATTTCGAAATGGAAGTGTCTAATAATTGTTTTGAAAAGTGGTATAGTATTGAACCCATTAATTCTGATGATGACGGCAGCATCATCAGTTTTCGTTTTCAAGTTTCTAAGTGATGGATTACTACCAAAGATTTTGTTTTTGAATTGTTTGAGGAAATGTGCTGTTTTGAATTCTAAAAGGAAATATTTAATTTTAAAAAACCGAAGTGTTTAAAAACCTCCCAGGTATATATTGTTTTGAATTAAAAATAAGTATACCAAATAAATATTTAATGATGGAATAAAATTAATTTAAGGAAGTCATATATAAATAAAGATTATGGAAGCAAATAGGAATTTAATTAAGACAAGTTAAGAGAAAATTAAAATTGGATGAAAATGATATTGATATAAAATTAGATTTTGGAATTATATATAACTAACTTGAGAAATAAATTAGTGAATGGAATATGAGAATGTTACTTAACCTGGTTAAGTAGTTGGATTTGTGAGACATGATTTTTGGAATGGAATTGTATTAATGAGCAAGAGCTTGGAATTGAGAATGGAACTGAGATTGAAAATGAACTAGTTTTGGGTACAAGAGAATGATTGGATCTGAAGATAAGTTTATTGGAGATCAATTGGAATGCATTTGTATGCCTGACAAAAAGGTACAAGTTTATATTTGAGTATGAGATTCCTATTTGGCAAGCCGCTTGGCTGTTTGATTTTCTTTTGGATAAGAGAAGCCTAGAGATGCGAGTTGTTTTTGTGTTGATTGAGCCATACAAAGGAGACGCTGGCGAATTTTTTTGAAAGTTTAATATGTTAGAAAATTTGCAGAATTTCTGAAAATTTTCATTAGTGAGAATGAATAAATAAAATTAATTGGTTCAGCTGGAACTGAAATTAAGAAGTAAAACAATGGTTTTTACCTATTTAACAAGGTCAGTAGTATTTTTCCACCTTAGTAATTTCGGGGACGAAATTCTTTTAAGGGGAAAGGAATGTAATGTCCAAGATTTTTAACTATTTAATAATTAATTTACTTGGATAAGTGATTTGGCAGTTTATATGGTTTAAATTCAAACATTTTGAATATTTAAATAATATAAAAGGTGGAATAATAAATTTATTTCTGAAATAGTCGGAAATAGTAGAATTTGCAATAATGTGTAAATTGGATAATATGTGATATTAAATTGAATTTGAATTCGAGTTATAATAACGAATTTATTATTTAAACGATGATTGATCGTATTAATTATAATAAAATTTAAAATGAGGTCGTAATGCCAAGATAATTCATAATATTAAGTTTTGAACTTTAATCGAGTATACATCATTCGTTATAAGTCGGATTTTTTTGAAACAAAAAATGTCCGAATCTATTGAGCTATATTTTTCTAATGAAAGTGAAAAATTGAGATTTCGTCTTATATATTGTAAGCTATGTTAGAATCAAATTTTCAAAAAGTCACTGTGAAATTATTTATAAGCCATAACGATTTATTTAATATAATATAATATAGGTTTCAAAGTTGGTTAAGATTTCTAAGACGTATTGCTAATTTAATTTATTGAATTTTTCCATTATTTTTAATTTGGAAAATAAGCAACTTTTGATTTAACGTATTTTGCCCCCTATATTGGCTTTTTTGGGATTTCACAAAGGGTGCCTTTTTTTACAGGTCCCTATTAAGGTTTTAAATTAGGCTCAGGTCCGGTCATAAACATATTGTAAAGTGAAAATTAGGCTCACATCCCTAAAATAATTCAAAATTCACACCACATCCACCCAAAGTTTCATTAAGTTTCCGATCCCTAAAAACGGTTGCCGTCCAAAACTTTTTGTCCCTCCCGCCTCCTGCAACATCCCCCTTCGCCTTTTTCCGATTCCTACCAAAAAAATGCGCCACACACTAAAAAAAAATTCCAAAAAATAGGAAATATTCTCAGAAGCCCTCGCAAAAAAAACAAAAAAAAGTTGCGTACTTCTGCGCGACTATTTGATATAGTAGCATACATGTATGCATATATTCATATAGTGTATTTATGTTGAAAATCTGGACCAATAAACGCATACATATATGCAACTATTAGTAAATAACTGCATACATATATGCATACAAAGTTGAACTGAGATTCATGTGTTACGAAAAGTTGTATACACGAGTGCAACTATTCTGTATATATGCATGCATGTGTGCAGCAAATTTAAAAGTGACGACGACTTCTGAATATGCTCGTGAATGCATGCATATATTATGTACAGGAGCATAGGTGTGTGCAACAATGTCTGAAAACGGCGAATGCTTGAAAAGACATGTCAAATTTGAATATATGCATAAAAGGATGCATATAATGCTGTTTAGCTGCATACATGTATGCATTTATACTGCAGTTGGGGTGCAACACTGAAATATATGCACGAATGTATCCATAATTTAAGAATTGGTGCATCTTTTAATGCAAAAACCTACTATTTCACTTTTTTGTGTTATTTTGGGTTTTGATGTGGTTTTCGATTGTTTTTTCACCTGATTTTTTGGCCTGAATGTGTTTTATTTAATAATGAACTTACGCGAATTTTTTTATTTTTTACCTATATTTCAAAAAATAGGGAGCTAATTTACATGAAAATTTTGACCGGATGTGAGCCTAATTTTGAAACTTATTAGGGAACTATGACAAACAGACCCTATTGTAAATTTAGTCCCTATTTTTCAAAAATTCACTAAGAAAATTTAAATTTTTTTAAAAAATAAGTAAATTCATATTTAAATCAAACATGTACTCGACAAAAAATTCAGATCCAAAAACCATCGAACAAGGCATCAAAAACCCAAAAAACAGAAAAACAACGAAAAATGCAGTTAAATGCATAAAAGTATGCACATATTTGAATTTCCTGCATATATCCAGGCATGTTTTTCATGCAGTACATCTTTGTTGATTTATTTGCATACATCTGTGCATGTAATGTATAATTCTTGCATAAAAATATGCAATAATATGCAGGAAAAATATCACTTATGTTTCCTTCATGCAAATACATGCATACATGTGCGCAAATATTTCAGATAGTTGCACACATGTATGCAAGTTTTCGGTCCAGTTTTTTCAATAGAAAAAGTGTATGAAATAGTTGCATACATGTATGCTACTTTTTTTCGTGGACTTCCGAGAATATTTCCATATTTTAGATTATTATTTTTTAATCGGTGCCGCAATTTTTTGGCAGAAATTGAAAGAGGTGGAACATTTGAAAGGGGGAGGCGGAACATTTGAGGCAGCGGGCGACATCTGAAAAATAGGGGGTGGGTTTATATTTAAAACATCGGGGGGGGGGGGGGGGGGAGGGGATGTGAGCCTAATTAAATTTGCTTTTAGGGATTTGTGCCTAATTTTCACTTTCACAAAATAAGTTACCTTATCTATTTTATTATACTTTTGGGATCGTGGCACATCACTCGACACGATCATATTTCAATTTTTGTCCATAGCGATTCGTATGTGAGCGAAATTTTACCTAGCCAAGTATGCCAAACTTTAGAATATACATACATACATACATATATACATATACATGTATATATTTGTTAACCGGCCTTTTGGTCCGGTTCCCAAAAGTACATAAGACACGCTCAACTCAACATATCGCGTGATATTGGAGCCCAGATCCAGTACCAGAAGACTCGCGTCTGGCCACTAGCAGGATGTCGCATCCCTTGGACGCAACCTCCGTCAGTGTTCGTCCGCATCCGAGCCGAAGGCGAGCCGTACTCCGAGTCGAAGGCGAGCCGTTAAGCGGGTCCTGGCGCAGCCCCACAGTCCCGGCGGCGATCGACCTAACCGGTTAGGTCGAAACTATGGCACCGCCCGATTCATCCGATTTTCTCCATGCCGGAAGCTCAGATTCCTTCACTTCGGACCAGCTAAAATGATGGATTCCTTCACTTCGTGCCAAGGAGCCTCGACACCCCCAAAAGAACCAACATGCCGCGCCATCGAGCCTCGACCACGTCCCCTCCAAAAAAACTTCGCACCCTGGCAAGGTGCAAAATTTCGTACCTCCTAGGTACGAAATTTCGTACCTTGAAGGTGCGAAATTTCGTACCTTCCAGGTATGAAATTTCGCACCTACCAGGTGCGAAATTTCGCACTAGGCAGGTTCGAAATTTCGCACCTCCCAGGTGCGAAATTTCGAACCTGCTAGCCAGGTGCGAATTTTCCGTGGCCGACAGTTGGAGGCGCGAATTTCCTGTAGATGGTCCCCATTTCTACCTACTCCTACCTAACCCTTACCTAACCACTTCCTATAAATACCCCACTACCTCACACTTCAAAATGGAGGAATTCTCTTCACTCAAGACCTCCATAAAGCTTCATGAGCCTCATTAATGGCATCTCCAAGTTAAGGAAGAAGGAGAATTAAATATTCTTTTTCATATATTCCTTAACAAATGTCCATTATGACATCATCCATGACAATGATGACATCATCTAGCCTACATGCAAATATAATGAGACGTAAAGAGCATAGCTCTACCTTGTAACGAGCACGACTCTACTTTGTAAAGAGCGTGGCTCAACCTTGTAATTCTTGAGTGATTAATAATATTCCAACCGACTCTTCAAAGTGGACGTAGGCCCTCACTGAGGCCGAACCACTATAAATCTCTTGTGTTATTTACTGCTTATATTTCATTTTATGTTACATAATATGTCTTGTCTTTGCGACCATATTATTTATTCTTAGTAATACGGAATCTTTGGTGTTGCGACATTTTTGGTCGTCAACATTTGGTGCTTTCACCGAGAAAACTCGGACATTGCGTCTTTCTTTCACCTTACCATCTCGACTTCGACAAGCTTAAGGTTCCTCGCCTAACCTGCCGTCGGGCCCGCGTACGATGGTAAAAAAGTCAAAGAACGCAAAGATTGGCTCTTCAGCTGCAACCGAGGCAGGGACATCCCAACAACCTCAACCTCTAGCCTCGAACCTCTCGCCTCAAACCTCGAGCCTCGAACCACCCACCTCGACTCAAGCCCAGAGCCTCTCGCCTCGGCCTCGAGCCTCCCAATGGGTTCGGAACTCGCACCTCACGGGCTTCGAAACTCGAACCTCACCGGTTTCGAAACTCGAACCCCACGAGGCTCGAAAACCCGAACCCCCACGGGGTTCGAAACTCGAACACCACGGGGTTCGTACCCTCGAGCCCCAAGAGGTTCGAAAGTCCCTCGCCTCGGCCTCGAGCCTCCACTCCACTACTTTGGATTCCTCGACTTCGCCTCTTGCAGACCTCGGCCTCGACTCCGCCTCCCGCGGACCTCGGCCACTAATGAAATCGTCCCTCCTACTGCGGACCTCGAAGCGCACACAACACCAGCTCAAATCCATGCACTTAATGAAGAATATGAGAACACGGATGTCGAGCACAACCAAGCATTAAGGAATAACATCGACCTTATGCGACGACTTCAAGAAAGTCAGCGCACCGTCGCTTGACTTCAACTAGCTCGGAACGACGTTCGACCTCGACCAACTTTCTCAGAAACTTCCTCTTCTGAGTTAAGGGGCCCGCATCAAAGAAGGAGGGTTAGTCTCAATAACAACATCGCCGCTCATACCAACGCCCTCAACAACGGCAATGGGAACACAATGGAGATCGAACTACAGTCACATATAACGAGGGGGCACCATACCAAGATCACCCTCGCTTGATTATCAATGACGGACCAGGTCCTTCTAACCAACCTCTTCCTCGACACAACCCAACGTCCGCTAATCAGGATGATAAGCCCGCTAGTCCAGCGGCCCGCGCAACTCCAGAACAGGATCTGCACCAACCCGCTCCTTACCAAGATCCGATTCCAAGTGTCGAGGACATGGAGGAAGACGATCCGGACGTCCATCATAGAAGACGCCCTCGCAACCCGAGTCCAGAACCTCGCAAAAACCCATGGGTCCCGATGGTGGACCCCCATCCAACTTACCTTCCCGACATGGTCCGAAGGATCATGAGGGAGAGGCGAGGAAACATGCATGATCCAAGTGAAGCGCACATTAGGCGCAACCCCTTCACCAAGAGGATAAATGAAATTGAATGGCCACGCCACTTCAGCATGCCACAGATGCCGCTCTATGATGGCACAACCGACCCCTGTATCTTCTTAAACCGATATGAATGGCAAATGGACGCGAGCCGGGGCAACGATCCGGTCAAATGCAAATGCTTCCCAGTCTTCTTATCGGGGACCGCTTTGTTATGGTTCTCTCACCTCCTAATTGATTCCATTGACAACTTCGGCCAATTAACAACACGGTTGGTCAAACAATTCAGGATGTACGTCCCGACTCCGAAGGATGCCCTCACCTTGTCCAACCTATACCAAGGACCCGCCGAGCCGCTCAAAAACTACCTCTCTCGGTTCAATATCGCACTCGCCAGGGTCGAGGATCCAGATCCTTGCACCGTACTTTTTCAACTAGCCAAAGGTGTCCTCCCTACTTCCGAATTCGGGGCATGGATCGATCGGAAGCGGCCGAAAACACTCGACGCTTTCCATGAGAAGGCTAGGCAATACATATGTAAAGAAGAAGCGAGGCGGAACCGATTCTCCAGAGCCGGTCTTCCCAACAATCCACATACGGGTACCATAAGTGACAACGTCAAAGGGAAACAGATAGTAAAGCTCTTTGATAAGGACAAGGGGGCAGGCCCCTACAAACAAAGATCGAATAGCAGTAGGCAAGGCGACCGCAACAACGGCCAGGTTTCCACGGAACGCAAAAAGCCCAGCTCTCATCGGACATACAAGATCTACACCCCGCTGAATGAAGACTTGGAAACAATCTATCGTCAAACGTGCAACACGCTTCAATACAAGAAACCATACAACAGGGAGTCCAATAATCATGAGAAGAAGACCGGCAAGTACTGTCGGTACCACGACATGTACGGACACAACACGAATAATTTCCATCAATTCAAAGACGTTATCGAAAGGCTTATCCGCGAGAAGCGCCCTGAGCAGTACGTCCGAAAAGCATCATGACTCTCATCGACATTGAGCGAAATTCCAGCAAAACCTAACGCTCATCCCGTTGGCAGCAATTGACGCTGGTACCTCTCACCAGTCCCGAACGGCAAAGGACCCGCCGGAAACGGATCTTCTTCCACTTGTGGATCCCGAAGCTCCTGCGACTCGAGCATAGATTCACACGCTTAATGAGAAATATGGGATTGCAAGTCTCGCGTCAGGCGTTGAAGATTAGTATCAACCTTATGCATCAACTTCGAGAAAGGCAACGCATCGTCATTCTACTTCAGCTTTCCCAGAACCGCGCCCGCTCACGGCACACCGCATCGAAAAGTTCTCCTCTCGAAGCTAAGGGAGCACGTCGAGAAAGAAGGTTCAGCCTCATTAAGATCATCGCCATCCGCTCCAAAATTCGTATGGCTACGGCAACAACGACAGAAATGAGATAATGACCGAGCCATCGTCACTTACGGCCAAGGATCACAGTAACAAACCGGGTCCGTATAACCAACCTTCTACTCGGACGAGCCCAACTGCCGCCACTCGCAGCCAATGTCCCACTCCTCCAGCAGCTCGTCTGATCCGATACAGCGCTTCCAGTACTTCAGATCCGAATGGCCAAGCATACATTACAGAGGCAAGTACCGATGTTCCTCCACCATCGACCCGGGACTCAGGGGCACCCCTACTCCCGACATCGCTCCAGCTCGATGCGCTTCGATTGGTCAGGCTTTGTAGTTGGAAGTGTTACTCAAGCACCAACGCGCGCAGCTTTGGATGGTACTTCTCCCATGGTTTAATGAGTCAGAATTACGCTCGATGTGGCCCCTTTAGTTTGAATCCGACAGGACTTTCCTCTCAATCAGCCGATTCCTAACTTGAACGTAAGCACTAGTGGCACCAGTGCCACTATGGGCAATCGAAATCAGCTGCTTGCTGTCGGAAAGGGGCCAGAGATCGCGGGTGTCATCCGTCGGTACACTCCAGGAACTATCCATTCGCTAGGATCACACGCGAAGCTGAGTGTCCTTGGCACTCCAACATGCCACATGTGGCATACCATGAAGGCACAGCTGACCTCTGACCCCGGCGATATCAGAATCACCACAAAAAATGGAACGCGTCATCCCGGCCGTCCCTGGCCCTGACGCTCAAGCCTCCTCCAGGCGAACTCAAGCTGCTATGAGTCCATACTTATCGCCTACGCTCCTAGCATCCAACCGGGCCCGAGTTCACTTCAACCGACTTCCTCATAATCATGCACTCGAAGCCGGAGACCAATAGATTGTCGAATACCTTCCGTCGAAAAGGCGTGCTCAGCTCCAAAGCCTTTGACTAGATCATAACCTCTATACTGAGGCCGGAGTCCGACCTTCGACTATCGCCGACGCGATCTATGGAGTTGTGAGGAAACCACGGGGGCATGCCCATGACATCTACGAAACTTGTACAAGGCGTAACCCATTCACTTCGGCTATTCTCAATACCGAATGGTGCAAGCACTCCGACATGCCTGCACTCATTCCATACTAAAGAAGCCATGATTCTCGAAGCTTCATTAGCAGCTACAAATGGAACATGGGTTCATTACGCGTCGCCAACGCCACAAGCTACAAGTGCTACCATGCCCTTGTTCAAGACGGCTCTACCATGGTTCTCTCGACTTCCACCTTGAACCATCACCACTCTCGACTAACTCGTCAGGAGATTGGTCATGCGATCCAATATGCATGTCGTGATACCCAGAAACATGCTCTTAGTCTCGAACAGTTACCAAGGAAGTTGTGAACTCTCAAAGGCCAACTCGCAAAATCCAACACTGCATTTGCCGAAGTCAAGGAACCTGCTCCTCGCGTTACGCTCGTCCAACTTACAATGGGCATGCCACCTGATTCCAAACTTAGGGCATGAACCGATCAAAGGCAATCAAGGATTCAGAAGATCTTCCACATGAATGCCGACAACTTTCCACGCCAAAATCTAGCATAAAGGAGTCAAGCTCCTACCCTTAAAATCCTACCTCGTGATGATGCCCAGAACTCCAACAACTCTGACTCCACCACTCTGCACAATCTTGCTCACACCAGCAATGTCATGGGTAGTCACAACAATAAAGGGAAGCACCTTCGACTTCCTTCTTTACATAGCCATACTTGTTTCAGGGACACCTCGGGGAAAATCCATCTCGCAACCTGTAATTCCCAACCATGCAAAGGGCCAAGGCCTAAACGTCCGACGAGCGCGCCAAGGGACTCTATAGGATATTGTCGGTTCTACAGCATCCGCAGGTACAACGCGAACATGTTTCGTCACTATTAAAACGACAGTGAGGAACTCATCCGCATGGGAACTCCAAACCACTCAACGCTCGTCACAGATTCCTACTGCATAGGATCTCCGAGCCACTCAACGCTCGTCACAGATTCCTACTGCACAGGAACTAGCCACTCGACGCTCATAGAGGGTTCCTACTTCGTGGGACCTTCGAGCCACTCGACACTCACCGTAGACACGCACTGCATGAAATCTCCGAGCCACTCGACGCTCATCAGAGATTCCCACTAAACAAAAACTTCGACCGACAATTAATCCTATAAGATCATCCCCCATCTCATCAGGACTATGGCAATAATGAGCATCATGCCTCACAACTCGCCTCACATGGGTCACCTTTTGCACCGATCTAGTTAATATCAGGCCTCAAGAGCTATAAGCCTTCCGAATGGCTTCTATCCGACCTATAGTCAACCTTTACAGCTAATTCGTATACACGATCGCGCTACACTGGATCAACATCTCCGACCCGGGAACTGATCCCCTGGATCAGGCTTTAATCAGCAACGAGTACCCCGATACTTCAACTCTTGAGTCCGCCATAAGGACCTCAACATCGACAACCTCGTCTTACAACGGGCCCTTCCTCCACCAGTAGGCCTCGCCCCACGTTAGGAAGGCCCACACTCATACAACGGAAGCTCAGCGATGGAACTTTCAGACCCTCAACCGTGGATGGAGCCGAACTCCCAAGGGCATGGAACAGCGAACATCTTCGCCTCTACTCTACATAACCTAGTGAAAAATCAATTCAGGCCTTCCAACAAGCTTTGCTTTCCTTCAATTCGAGGCATTGCAAAGGCTACTGCGAGCGATGTTTAGTTTCCTGTCTCCTTTCCATGTTCGCTCCGTGCACGACATGTTTGATAATCCTGACAAGCAGCTTGCGTTTAAACAACCTATCGCCGCATCGGTGCCCCAACCACGGGAGCCGGTGCCGCCATCTGAACCTCGATCCAACATCGAGGCCCAATCACATTGGCAACGACCGGCACCCCGAGCACGAGAGTCGGCCACGCCACTCGAGTCGCCGGCCCGCGGCGTGACCGATTATAAATAACCTCTAACTCGAACCTCGGCCCAAAGCCGAGGCCGAGGATAGATCGTTCGCCCAAGTCCAACGCGACTTGGGGCCGCCCAACATACAGCCGGGGGTGATGTACATCTCCCCCTGGCTACGGGTACTAGTCGAATCTCAGCACAGCACCGAGACCGACGTTAAATCGTTTCCCCGAAGCCCTAAAGGCCTAGGTGTAGCTCATGGCCACGATCGGACCTTACGAGCTGATGATCGGAGCTTTTCACCGGCGAATAAACGACGCCATCACTCGCTCGAACCCGATGAACGACGGGAGAGCCACCCTCTGGACGGACCGCATAACGCGATGTCATGTGCCTTCGCTACTCTTGAGGTTAACCCCGGGCAACCCAAGAAAATACAGCAGGCGCTCTAGCCGGGCTTCACAATCTACGGGTCTCCTAAGATGAAGTAGACTTACTAGAAGCCTGCACACTATCTCGCCCCTCTTGAACCACGACCCAGAGTGCGGTACACCATCACACCCCCCTTGGACAATCACCCCAGGGCACGGAACACACAATCACTTTTTGTTAAGTGTAACGATAAGTATGCCTATGCAAGTACGGGACACCCGAAAACATAGGAAAAACATCCGAACATTTAACACAAAACGAGATCTTTACCATTTCATTTTTCATTACAACACACACATACATTAAACAGACTACATGTTTAACATTTCTTCTCTCTGATGACAGGGTATTCATGAATACCATGCCGTGTCTTTAAGGACCAAAAGCGAGGACTGCACTCGCATATACTATTGGTTCAACTAACCCAAAGTATCTTTAATCCCTTTAACAATTACTGATGCTACTCATCCTTTTCTTTTCCCCTGTTTATACAGGTTCGACACAGGCAGGTCACCGCCGATGATGAGCCCTTTCCTTCCAGAACCGCTACCTCTACTCTACGCTGGGGTATCAGATTCCTGAGGCACCGATGCGTGCCTTTCGCCATCATCCTCGCCGCTTGTAATCATCATAGACTCTCCGAGAGAAATACATGGCAACGGCTTAGGGACGATGTAAGAAGCACGGACCATAGCAGCCTGGGTTTCTCCCCAAGCCTTCCTGGCGCCCTTCTCCGCTCTCTTCCCGGCATCTTCGGCGGCTTTCCGATCAGCTAGCTCCCTGACATGGATTCACGCAATAGCATTCGGTTCAAGTCTCTAAGGATCCTCGCGCCCTCTTTCGATAGGCGTCATTGACGACCTTCCTCTTTCCTGGCTGACTCAGAGGACCTCTCCTTCTCCGTTTCAGCATCGGCCAACCTCTTCGCCACTACAGCATCAGATCTCTCCTGGGCATCCAGACTAGACTTCGCCCGAGCATCTTGTATGGCATCCTCATCCTGTCTGTCTACCCCTCCGGCTCCTCCGACTTTTCCACCAGCTAGGCTTCCTAATCCTCAACCTCAGCTTGCATTGCTTGCGCTCTTACATCAACTACATCTGGTTAACCACCAATTTCCCTCCTTCGGAGAGGCTCATACAGATATGGGATCCCGAAGCCATGGGTTCTCCTACTGCTCCAGATCGTTCCCGCTGCAACTCCAACTGGGACTTAGACGCTTGAGGAAGCGCGGGGCCAAAGCCTGGTGTCGCCTTTACTCCAAGAGGGGCTTCCCGTTACAAGAAGCAACTGTTTGTCTTCTAAGGGTTCATCACTCGCATCCTCTTCAGTCAGCAAGTACTCAAGCATGGGGGTAGTCCCCCACTTATCCTTGCACCAGCTTACTTATCGCAAGCCTGAGGAGTGTCCCCATCAGCCTCCGCGCAGGCATTACCATCGCCACAACCCTCGGGGCAACCATTCTAAAGAAGAACGAATGCCTCGCCCCAAGGATGATCCAGAACCAGAAGCTTGGGTCTCGGAAACTTCTAACCTCCCGCCAATACTACTAGAAAGACCGGGCGTAGAAGCCCGCACCAAAGGACAAAGGGAGCAACACGACCACCAGTTCCCCGAGAAGTTGGAAAATTTACACAAGTTCTCAGGTTTCCGCAGCCGGTTCATTGGGTTCGCAAAGCTTCAACGCCCTGCCATTAAACTCATACTTAAAACGCGGCATAAAGCTAACTTACACCCCTCGATGCGATAACTTCTTACCTACAAGCGCATCGACACGTGGCGACGACATCCGGTTTGGATAACTATGGCAGTGGTTACCAGCAACCGTCAGCACCATTTTCGGATCAGACAGGGATCCCAACATAATTGGGTTGGAGACTAATGACTCGCCCGTATACTGGAATCTTGCGCTCATATCCGAGCGGTCAAACCGAATAAGTTCATTTCCAGAATCATTCACCAACCAATTGTGTTACGTGCAACTCCAATTACCGGCCAGGCATGAAACATTAAGTAACGATCCGAGCTTGCTGGCTCGTCCCTGACATCTAGTAGAATCTAATAGGCACCCAGGCCTGGGGCAAGCCTCTACGGGTTATCGCGCCGGCCTGGCAATCACAAGACCCATTCAAGTCCACTTCAATTCCCGCACTGGCATCATCTTCACGGCACCCCTTGGAGCCACCGTCTTAAGAAGCGCACCCGCCTCGCAAAGCGGGGGCAATGCAGGGCTGGAGTCCAGGCCTTGGAGGTTTCTCGGTTTTCAAACAGTGCCCGGACTCCACGAAAAGCAGACACTTTGGGACATGATGGCAATCTTCAGCCCCATCATCCCATACCATGGCCGTCACCGACCGCCAGCGCAATGCCTAAGTCAAGATACAGCTACGTCATGGTTAGGGTATTGATCAGATATCGGGACTAACAGCTCGACTATGTATCGACATCCTCCATACGCATTAAAGACGACGGTCCAAATAGGCCCATTCCTTAAGAACTGTTTCGCAAGACCGCAACTCATAGTCATTATCCGCTCATCCGACGCCATGCAAAGGTCCAAGTTTACAAACTCAAGATCGAAGTCAGGGCTCGACAAAGTCGTTGGAGTGCGAAGTCCTGTTCCGCACTCCCATGCACCGGCTCAGTGATCATATCCTCAAACAAAGCTCCGAACTCCTAAAGAGTCTAAAAGATTTAGTAAGTGGTTGGGATATGAAGTCCAATCCCGTATCCGCAAATACTTGTTCTCGAATCTCTACTTTCGCTTCCCGAAATCTACCTCTCAACGCTCTTGAGTGGCAATCTCGGGAATCCTCCGGCTCCCTCTTTCCTTCTCCCGAAAACCTAACAAACACCTAGAACATCCAAAGTGCAAACGAAGTATTTCTGTGTCCTCCATGACTTGAGATGATTTTCTATCCGGAGAAGAGAAGACATGAAGCGACTACGATCAGAGGATCAGCATACCCCAAACAAACATTCTGGAATCGGAGTTCGGGATCGTACGCCAAGCTACGATCATATTCAGTTTCCTTCGAAGCTCCCGCAACCAAGTCGATCACGACCCAGCAACCACTCCAAAGCAGGGCGCTCTCGACATGCAACGCTGGAGGAAGGTCATAACCAGTCGCTAAGCACCGCATGGTGATGTTTGCACCCATATCAGACTCACCTATCACCAAAGCGCCCACGCACGCAAATCCCACGCAAGTGTCAAATCGCCTACAAACGCGCGACAACGACACCATGCAGATACTTTGCAACGCGAGTGCAACACCAAAACCAACAGCGGCTCGCTCACGATCCCCCAGAGAGCGTGCCCGCTAACTAACATGTTTTTCCTATAACTTGCAGGATAAATCCACAACCGAACTATCATCTCAACTTTCATTCCAAAGCACATCATGTCAAGACTAGACGTACTTTGGGGGGCAAATGTTAACCGGCCTTTTGGTCCGGTTCCCAAAAGTAAACAAGACACGCTCAACTCAACATATCGCGTGATATTGCAGCCTAGATCCAGTACCAGAAGACTCGCATCTGGCCACTAGCAGGATGTCGTATCCCTTGGACGCAACCTCCGTCAGTGTCCGTCCGCATCCGAGCCGAAGGCGAGCCGTACTCCGAGCCGAAGGCGAGCCGTCAAGCGGGTCCGGGCGCAGCGCCGGTGGGGGTTCCGGACCCCACAGTCCCGGCGGCGATCGACCTAACCGGTTAGGTCGAAACTATGGCACCGCCCGATTCATCCGATTTTCTCCATGCCGGAAGCTCAGATTCCTTCACTTCGGACCAGCTAAATGATGGACTCCTTCACTTCGTGCCAAGGAGCCTCGACACCCCCAAAAGAACCAACATGCCGCGCCACCGAGCCTCGACCACGTCCCCTCCAAACAAACTTCGCACCCTGGAAAGGTGCGAAATTTCGTACCTCCTAGGTACGAAATTTCGTACATTGAAGGTGCGAAATTTCGTACCTTCCAGGTACAAAATTTCGCACCTCGCAGGTGCGAAATTTCGCACGGAGGTGCGAAATTTCGCACCTACCAGGTGCGAAATTTCGCACCTACCAGGTGCGAAATTTCGCACCAGGCAGGTTCGAAATTTCGCACCTCCCAGGTGCGAAATTTCGAACCTGCCACCCAAGTGCGAATTTTCTGTGGCCGACAGCTGGAGGCGCGAATTTCCTGTAGATGGTCCCCATTTCTACCTACTCCCACCTAACCCTTACCTAACCACTTCCTATAAATACCCCACTACCTCACACTTCAAAATGGAGGAATTCTCTTCACTCAAGACCTCCATAAAGCTTCATGAGCTTCATTAATGGCATCTCCAAGTTAAGGAAGAAGGAGAATTAAATATTCTTTTTCATATATTCCTTAACAAATGTCCATTATGACATCATCCATGACAATGATGACATCATCTATCCTACATGCAAATATAATGAGATGTAAAGAGCGTAGCTCTACCTTGTAACGAGCACGACTCTACTTTGTAAAGAGCGTGGCTCAACCTTGTAATTCTTGAGTGATTAATAATGTTCCAACCGACTCTTCAAAGTAGACGTAGGCCCTCACTGAGGCCGAACCACTATAAATCTCTTGTGTTATTTACTGCTTATATTTCATTTTATGTTACATAATATGTCCTGTCTGTGCGACCATATTATTTATTCCTAGTAATACGGAATCTTTGGTGTTGCAGCATTTTTGGTCGTCAACAATATTATATACCATAATCTACCTTTTTATTGTCTACCAAGCATGCTATAATCATCAACATTGCACACAACTAAATAAAATAGGAATTCAGACCTGTATCTTCATGTTTAAGAAAATCCTATCCTATGTAGCACCAAAGCACAAGCCTGGTAAGCACAAGCCTGGTAAGCAGATAAATCGAATGTTAATCGTTTTTTAGCGATTAATGACTAAGGTGAGTAAACTCACTAACTCTGTCCAGTTTTATATTATTATAAACGTTATTTAATATTGATAAGTAATGATTGAATGTTGTGTGGTGGTTGTTTGGATGAATTGCAAATAATTGGTTGAAACAATTATATATATATTTATAAATATAAATCGTTGACTAAATACTGATATTGTTTACTGTTATATTTCATACTGATATGAAATTGGCATTAGTATGTTGATTAACATATGTGGATGTAGGGAAACAGGTTGGAGGGATCCAACTAGATTCCTCAATAGTTATCATGTTGTCTTTCATGTATTGCATTATATGATGTGACAAATAATCTGCAATTGATTATTACGTGTTTTGGGATGTTTGAATAACATTGACCCTGAAATAATCTGTATTTAGATACCGTAAAGGTAAATGAAAAAGAAATCCAGTTTTAAAAAGGGAAAATCTATTTTTAATATAGAAATTGAAATTTTATTGTACCAGAATATAATAACCTATTTTTAATAAAATAAAATAAGTGGTTTAATTTATAAATGATATCTATAAATAAAGTGGAATAATTATCATTAGATAATTAGGAAATATGAATTCCAGAGTGAAATGAAAAAGGGAAATTGGAAATATATTGTAAAAAGAAAAAGATGAAATTATTTTGAAGTTCGAAATGTAAATAAAATTGAATAAATCCATAAGGATTTATAATTAGAATTCGATTATATCGAATGTTATAAAAATAATTTATTTTTAGCAATTATTTATTATATAATTAAGAAGTTAGTAAGATAGTTAATATTTGATTTGAAACCAATAATTTTTAACCAAATATGTAATCGAGATTAGGTTATAACTTGATAAGAAATTAATAAGAAGTTGACTTGTAATTGGATTGTATAAAGTATAATACGAATATGAATTCATGAAATAACTCGATAAACATGATTTGAACCTGTAATAGAATTTATAAATAAAATCAAGATTTGATTGATATAACGAGTCAAGTTTTTATAAAGAGATAATATTCGCGTTTTAAAGTGAATAATGATTTAAAAGAAAACGCTTTGCAAATTGAAATGGTTATAAAAGGAATTTGTTAATGTTTTGGAAATGGTAAATAAAGAAATAACTGGAAAAATATGGAAATGGGAAATTGGGAAACAAGTAAATTAACGTTAAATTAATTTAAAGGACTTAATATTGTTTGATGGTTGATCGGTGATATTTCCATTTGGAAATATGATCGTTGGGTGTACGGATGTTTTCCTTTGATAGTTAAATTGCCGACTATCAAAGTTTATGACCATTTTAGTTGTCAATACGGAGAGACTGGGATCAGATTTATTATTTGAAAACCACTTCGTATGGGCATAAGTGTCACGAATCAAATATGTTGATGACTATTGAAGACAGAGTTTTTGGAAGGGCTGTTCTGGCGGTCCTAGGTAGAAATTGCCTAAGATGGATTTACAGAATAGTGCCGTTGGTTTGTCCAGTCGTAGGTCAATTTGTATGGACAAATGCCTGACAGAGAAAATCTAATAAATCGCATAAGTTGATCTCTTCAAATGTATTTACCGTTAACCCATGAAATATGGCTCATGAATGCAAAGCAAGATTAAGTCATGCTAATTGCGTAGCGTTAGGTCGTCAGTCCTTAGGTCGCAAATGAGATTTATTTAAACCATACCTTAGATGGCTTGAAGGTAATAAAATCACCTAATTCCTTAGGTCGTTCGGGTTCCTTAGATCGTTCGGGTTCCTTAGATCGTCCGCTTCCTGGTTCACCAAGTTTCGTAGATCGTCCATGTTATAAAAAAACGAGGTCGCGTTATAATCCTTCCTAGGTTGTCCTATGACCAAATGAAGTATAATTGGGAAATCAAGTTATTTGGGTCACAAGGATCTTTAACCCGCCAAAGCTTCTTAGATCTCCAAGTATCCAATGCCTCCTAGAGCATTCAAGTTCTTTAGGTCGCAAATGTACCTAAGAGTGCTTAGGTCTTTAGCTTGCCTCAATTGGTCAAAGCTGGGTCGCTCCGCCATAGTTTGGGAAGATCTTCAGTCGTGCCGCCTTGCCCTGGGTCGCTCCGCATTACCTTAGCCCGCGCCGCCATCCAATAAGAAGACTTTGACCAATTCCGTCCTAAAGTGGACATCATTGGACCGCAAAACACTGGTTTAGGGCATTTTTACTCTTCCGATGACCTAAAGGGAGTTCAGAATAATTACAGAATTGCCACCTGGCTAGAAACTCATCTATAAATACGCCCCTTATTCCTTCATTTATGGGGACCGAATTTTATGACCCCTTAGGGCTGCCCAAATATTTCTTAAGCATCTCTAAGTGGTATCTCTCCTGACACCTTCAATTGAAGATCAAACATGAAGTTCATCATGGAATTAACCAAAAGTGATCAAGGGTCCTAGAAATTAAAGATTCTCCAGCATTCTCCTTGCATATTGTGGAACTGATCTATTTCTCCATCGTTTTGTGTTGATTAGAGTGTTGCTATTGTGTAATGAGCAATATAAATGTACTCTTGTGTTATCCTCAACTTGTAACCTTTGAATTGATAATAGAAATTGCAATTAAAGTGGATGTAGACCTTTCCTAAGGTCGAACCACTACAAAATTTGTGTCTTTTTACTTTTGTTGTGATTGTGGCCTCTCTTCATACTGAGTCGTGAAGTGCAATTTTTGCACCTTTGGTGTTAATTCTAATTTCGGAATAAACATTTGGCGCCTACCGTGGGGCCACATTCGATCTTTCGTTCTCTCATACTCTATCACAAGGTTGAAGGCCTTGCATTGAGAATCTAAGGCTATCTCTACCGTGGATCTTACAAGACTACAATCTAATCCAACCGACGAGTTTTCTGTCAAATTAGAGTCCTTGTCCGAAGTCATGGGTAGACCATCGAAGAAGATTGCTAGCAAAACTATTGATGAAATTGATGATGCCGCCAACAACAAGAATACTCCCCTCACCAACCAATTTGAAGTTGGAAAAAGTTCTATGTCTGGAGCCATCGTAACGAGAAGGGGGTTGGACGAAGTTGTTGCGGGTTTAACAAGCCAAATGGACATTGCAAACAATGCCATGCTAAAGAAACTTCAATCTATGTTCGCCATGCAAGCTGCTATGACAAAACTTACCATGAATGCCGCTCGTGCTAAGTCTGTTCAAACCAATCATACAGAAAATGCAGGCTCTTCTTCTTCAAGTCCAAATCGAGGAGATTCTATTCAAGAGGTTACAAATCCTAATGATCTTCGACATAAAGAAGCTAAACCATCTATATGCAACCACCCCGACAAAGCGACTCTCGACAATCACTTGGAACCACCAAGGGGGCACCTCCCCAAGCGTGAGGCCCAGGGCCCTGGAATCTGAACTGTGACCATTTGTTTAGGCAAACATCCGACAAGGATCATGGCGTCTTCCCCATGGAGCAGCTCAACGAAGATGAGCGCATATCGGAAATGGTGTGCAAAATCATGGAGAAAAGCTCAAGAAAAAAAGATGATGAAAAGTAGTGGGGATTCGCTCCTACCAAAACCCTACTCACGGAAAGGATTAAGATGGCTCCATACCCAAATAAGTTCAAACCTCCGACGGTGTAAGCTTATTGTAATGTCCCGCATTTTCCAGGGGTATAATTAATTTATTTAATTATATATATATATATATATAGTGATATAGGGAATTAAATCATCGTTTCATTAAATTAAGTGAATATTTAATTAATTTAAATAATTAAATAATATATTTAATTCAGAAATAACTAGAAATAGTGGATTGACAATATTTTATGGACGGGGTCATCCCCGAGATTTAGTTCAGCTTAGAGTTGAAAATATATTGACGAATATATTCCATCGACGACAGTTTGAACGTATAATTGTATTATAATTAAAATAGAGCGCGTGACGACATGGCAGTTCGCTATTTGGCGATTTAGACTTCAACTGAGTATACAAGGTCCGTTTTAAATTGGATTTCTGTGAAACAAGAAACGTGTGGAGCTGATGGAGTATATCTTTCTAGTGGAAGAGAAATATCAGGATTTCGTCATGTAGATTTTGAGATACGTCCAAATCAAATTCTCAGAAATACAGCGCCCTGACCATAACGATTTAATTATATTTTAAATAAGGATTTAAATAAAAATCGAGTGTCGATATAACTCTGACGATGTAATATCGAGTTGTAAATACATACAGGGATATTATGGAGCTGTACGGTATTACACTATGAATACAGACGATAATAATTAATTTTAAATAAATAATTTAATAATATTTAAATATATTTAAGTAGGCTATTTAGATCGTTAAAAATAGCCACTTTTGCAAATGAAGTCGGAATTCGACGAAACCAGTTTTGTTGGGACCATAATGTCGAGCTGAAGATGCTTGTCCAGTTTGGTGATTTTTGGATATCGTATATGACAACAAGTTTTTTTAAGGACAAAAACACATAGCGTATACTCACAAATCGAATGTAAAATTAATATAAAAAAATATCTAAGATATTTATCCATCCTATAAATAGTATCCTTAACACCTTAAAACCTAATTCATTTTCTTAGGTCATAGAATTTGCGCCGTAACCTCCAACAAAAATACATAGTGGAAAATAGATCTTCATAAAATTCAAACAATCCCAATAGAAGTCAACAAATCTCAAGTATAATGTCCTTGAAATCCTCATTGCGTTCTCTTCGATTTGGTATGCCAACCATGGGGTGCGATGCAGATTTCTGGTTCGCTGTAGTGTTGAACCGCGAAGTAGGGTTCCGGCTTTGGCTCGATTTGTACAACTATGGGACTCTGGGTTAGTGGAGATAATCTTCTCGGCTAGAGGAGCACCTGGATTCTGATTTTTCCTGTGGTGCGATGGGGTATTTCATGGAGCGACGCCGTACTGTCGCGCTGAGGGCTTCAGGAGGGAGGCACTGAGTATCAGGTGAGGGTGATAGGAGGAAGGCGCCCGAGACAAGGAAGAAGATGATGTGGCCGTTTCGGGAAATGGTGAAGTATCGATGGAGGGAGGGAGATCGAAACTAGTTGAAATCATTTACTGGAATGGGGGATGAAGCGTTGAGGAAGAAGGAATAAAAAGGAGGACGGGCTGGGTATGGAAATTCTTGAATGGGCTTGGTTTAATATGTGAGGCCCGATAATCTTTAATTAAAGTTTATATTAAATTTCATTAGTGTACTAACTTGTGAATGGTATAACTTCATCATACGGTATCGAAACTCAGGGAAACAAGTTGCGTTGGGATCATATGGACGGACACTACACAATGGAACTAACCGCGAGTCAATTGGAGTCCGTCACAATTTATAGCAAAATAAATTGTCTGAATCAAGCGATGGTTATCGTCATTAACGATGATCGTCCAAATGTGCGTAAAACTCACCAACTCTGAATAGTTCTATTTTTACATTGTATTCTTAGGACTGTTAATTATTGTTTGTTTGACTGTGTGTTGACTGTTGGATTGAACTGCCAGTCAGTTAGTGGAAATCTTATATATATATATATAAACCGTTAAATATTAATATATGATTCTGTTTATTAGAATATTATACTGGTGTTGTTTAACATCTGTGGATGCAGGGAAACAGGTTGGAGGAATCCGACGGGATTCCTCAACATTTATTTTACCGCTTTTCATATAGTGTGATATATGACGTGATATATAATGTGTATGGTTTATATGTGTTTGGATGATAGTGATCATTGTAGTTAAGTTAAACTAAGCGAGTTAGTTAAGTTAAACTAAGCGAGTTAGTTAAGTTAAACTAGGCGAGTTAGTTAAGTTAAACTAGGCAAGTTAGTTAAGTTAAACTAGGCGAGTTAGTTAAGTTAAACTAGGCGAGTTAGTTAAGTTAAACTAGGCGAGTTAGTTAAGTTAAACTAGGCGAGTTAGTTAAGTTAAACTAGGCGAGTTAGTGAAGTTAAACTAAGCGAGTTAGTTAAGTTAAACTAGGCGAGTTAGTTAAGTTAAACTAAGCGAGTTAGTCAAGTTAAACTAAGCGGGTTAGTCAAGTTAAACTAAGCGGGTTAGTCAAGTTAAACTAAGCGGGTTAGTCAAGTTAAACAAAGCGGGTTAGTCAAGTTAAACTAAGCGGGTTAGTCAAGTTAAACTAAGCGGGTTAGTCAAGTTAAACTAAGCGGGTTAGTCAAGTTAAACTAAGCGGGTTAGTGAAGTTAAACTAAGCGAGTTAGTTAAGTTAAACTAAGTGGTTAATCGAAGTGAATTAGTTAAGTTAAACTAAGTGGTGAAACGAAGTGAGTTAGTTGAGTTAATCAAAGTAAATTAGTATAGTTAATCAGTTAGAGTTACTCAGTTAGAGTTAAACAGTTAGAGTTGACCAGTTAGAGTTAATCAGTTAAAGTAAATTAGTTAGAGTTAATCAGTTAGAGTTGACCAGTTAGAGTGGATCAGTTAAAGTTAACCAGATAGAGTTAGTCAAATAGAGTAACTCAGGATAAGTTGCCATGCAGCACGACTGTTTGCGTAATTCGCAGGGCTGCAGATAGCCTACAGCGGTCAGATGTTTCCTGAGGGAATCAGGCATAACCATTGTGATCGCTGCGATCTAGAGTTAAGCGAATGGTGTTAATCAAATATTAGTTATTCAAACTAGAGTTAATCAAATAGAGTTGAAGAAATAGAGATAAGCAAAATTAGAAACTGACTAGAGATTAGTAAGTTGAATAGTTTTCTGAGTATCGATCTGATGTTGGTTTCGGCCTTCGGGGTTTATACTTGGGAAGTTGTTCTCTTATTAGTTTATGGTTAGAGTCTGATAGTTGTGGAATAGTATGTTTGATGATTGATCGATATAATTTCCATCTGGAAATAATATCGTTGTTTGCACACTTATTTTTATTTGATAGTTAACTCACAGACTATCGAAGTTTTGACCATTTTAATGTTGTTAATATGGAGAGACCGGTTGGATTATTATCCACAGAACCACTCTGTATTGGCATAAGCATTGCGAATCATTTATGCCAAAGATAAGTGAAGACGGGATAAAGTGCAAGGGCTATTGTATAAGTCTTAGATAACAGTGACTAAGATGGATGTACTGAATAGTGCCTTCGGTTTGTCCAGTCCCAGGACAACGTATATGGAAGAAGGTCTGACAGAGTATATCCAATGGATCACGTAAGTTGATCTGTTCAAACGTATCCACGTTTGGTGGCGGAGGAATTCGTTTCGCTTAGCTGTATATCCATGTTATTTTTGGATAAGTCAATTTGTGATTTGGCGGGTATGACGATGTTTCATTCAAAGTGAATGGTGATCAGATGTTCTGAAGATAGACGTTGCCTCTAGCTTCACACCAGGAAGTAACAAAAGTTGGGCTAGGCAGCATGGCTAGTTGGGTCATCCCCAAGCAGGGTGTATTGTCACCGATCTAGAGAAAATTCATATTTATACTTCTTTTTGATTCTGTATCTTCGGATGATGGTTGGATGGCCTACAACCGTGGTGGCAATATATTCGTGACACTCAAGCTAAATGAGTAAGCGGTCATGTGTGGCCGGGTTGCAAGACGTTCTTGTTGAACCCTGAGTGTATCACCTCTAGAGTACACTATTTAGAAGGTGCTCCCATACCTTGTCTGTTGGAATCAATTCTTCGATAAGCGCCCTGCGGTTTATGTTTTTATACTATGAATGTAGAACGTGAGATGTAAGCGTTTCTGCTAGATTGATACCTATTTGTACTTAGACATTATTATAATATCACAATGATATTGCTTGTCAAAGTTGTTTAGATACTCATAAGGAAAAACCCGTTTCGTATTCACGTCGTGGTCTTATGAGATATCCTATACCTGTTTTAAACTATTTTACTCACACCAGTCCCATGACTGACCCAGAGTTTATTTTGTTGTTTTCCCTAAACTCTTGGGTGCCTAAATTTGTACGGGCAGTCAAGTAGTCGGGATTTACAGATATACTTGGAGAGCTTGGAGCAGGAGGCTTCAAGATCATATAGCTATAGTTATTTCCGCTGTGTTGTAAGTGTTGTGCTCTGATGATAAGTGCTATTGTATATATATAACTGTTATGATTCAAAGTTATGTTATATATTATATGTTATTCGTTCCGCTGTGAGATTTCGTGTTACTCTGATGATGTAAGTTCTTCTTTTCTTCTTCTATTCTAAATTTCTATCTTATCTATTCTCACCTTCTAATTTCTTTCACTAACTACCAGGATTTTTCGATGTTTGGTTAGTCATCGTCGCGTGGCGATAACCAAAGTCATGAAAATTCGGGACGTTACAGTTGGTATCAGAGCTTAAATTAAGAATTACTTGGCTCTGTGGCCTGACTCGGTAGAGATAGGGTTAGTAATACCCTAGATTGAGTTTGAGTGTATATATGCAAGTGCGTATTTGTATTTGATATAAAAATGGTTTTATATTGTGGAGATTCATTGGTTGAGTTGTTTATGAGTTCTGGTCAATCAGTTTGATCCACTGTATCAGTAGGAGTTAATAAACACTCGAATACGATGGGTCGTCACGATATGTTTTGAAAGAGGGTAAGTGAATTTAACTTTACCCAAAGTATATTTTGATATAGAGATATATATATATCAAAATTTTAATATATTAGATATATTGGTTGTTATTACAATCGAGTAAGATTATAAATTAAATGTTTATATATATAACCAATAAGAATTCCTATAAGTAAAATACGTGGAATCAGTTGAATTAAAATCTGAAATTTAATCAGAATTGGAATTAAAATAAGGAAATTTTAAGTTCCTGGGAGATTTTGAAAATGTTTTTCAATTTGAAATAAATATAGTATCTAACTTACCTAGATGACTGGAAAATAATTCCGAGGATGGATCGATACATCGTCAGTGTGATTTTCGAGTTTCTAAGTGGCGGATTACTACCAAGGATTTTGTTTTCAAATTGTGTTAAGAAAACAAGTTGTTTAGAAATTCAATGGTTTTGAATTGGTGTATGAGTTCAAAAATGGAATTTGAAATAAAGCCCAGGTATTTAAACCTTGAAATTTAAATTTAACTTGTTAAGTTAATTGAATCAAGATGGTAAAAACAAATAAGTAGATTAAATTTTAACTTGAACCAAGTTAAATAAATCGGGATTTGGTTAGAGAATAATCTGGATTGGAATTAAGTTGATGGGTTAAGAGTTTGAAATATGATATTGGAGCTTGAATAGAATTTGACTTGGATAAAACCAAGTGTTTGAGTTGAAGATTTGTTTGAGATGACCTTGGGTATATGTTGGGTTGATAACAGGTGAAAGTGATAAAGTTAATATGCCCGACAAAAAGGTACAAGTTTATATTTGATATAAGCATGAGATTTATGAGCCGAATCGGCAAGCCGCTTGGCTGTTTGATTTCCTTTGGGTTGGAGGTGGCCCAGAGAGGCGAGTTGTGGTTTTATCGATAGGGTCGTACAAAAGAGGTTATGGCGAAATTTTCCGAAAATTTAAAGTGTTAGAAAATTTTCAGAATTTTTTAAAAATTTTACTTAGTCGGAAGGAATTAATATTTAGTCGATATTAATTGGTTCAGTTGAAACTGAAGTTGAGAGGTAAAAAAATCCTAAGAATTCCAATAGTTAGGGTCATCCTCTAACTTAGCAATTTCGAGGATGAAATTATTTTAAGTGGGGAAGACTGTAATGTCCCGCATTTTCCAGGGGTATAATTAATTTATTTAATTATATATATAGTGATATAGGGAATTAAATCATCGTTTAATAAAATTAAGTGAATATTTAATTAATTTAAATAATTAAATAATATATTTAATTCAGAAATAACTAGAAATAGTGGATTGACAATTTTCTGTGGATGGGGTTATCCCCGAGATTTAGTTCAGCTTAGAGTTGAAAATATATTGACGAATATATCCCATCGACGGCATTTTGAACGTATAATTATATTATAATTAAAATAGAGCGCGTAACGACGCGGTAGTTCGCTATTTGGTGATTTAGACTTCAACTGAGTATACAGGGTCCGTTTTAAATCGGATTTCTGTGAAACAGGAAACGTGTGGAGTCGGTGGAGTATATCTTTCTAGTGGTAGAGAAATATCAGGATTTCGTCGTGTAGATTTTGAGTTACGTCCAAATCAAATTCTCAGAAATGCAGCGTCCTGACCATAACGATTTAATTATATTTTAAATAAGGATTTAAATAGAAATCGAGCGTCGATATAACTCTGACGATGTAATATCGAGTTGTAAATACATACAGGGATATTCTGGAGGTGTACGGTATTACATTGTGAATACAAACAATAATAATTAATTTTAAATAATTAATTTAATAATATTTAAATATATTTATATATTTAAGTAGGCTATTTAGAGCGTTAAAAATAGCCACTTTTGCAAACGAAGTCGGAATTCTACGAAACCAGTTTTGTTGGGACCGTAATGTCGAGCTGAAGGTGCATGTTCAGTTTGGTGATTTTTTGATATCGTATATGACAACAGGATTTTTTAAGGACAAAAATACATAGCGTATGCTCAGAAATCGAATATAAAATTAATATAAAATAATATCTAAGATATTTATCCATCCTATAAATAACATCCTTAACCCCTTAAAACCTAATTCATTTTCTTAGGTCATAGAATTTGCGCCGTAACCTCCAACAAAAATACACAGTGGAAAATAGATCTTCATAAAGTTCAAACAATCCCAATAGAAATCAACAAATCTCAAGTATAATGTCTTTGAAATCCTCATAGCGTTCTCTTCGATTTTGTATGCCAACAGTGGGATGCGATGCAGATTTTTGGTTCGCTGTAGTGTTGAACTGCGAACTAGGGTTCCGGCTTTGGCTCGATTTGTGCAACTATGGGACTCGGGGTTAGTGGAGATAATCTTCTTGGCTAGAGGAGCACCTGGATTCGGATTTTTCCTATGGTGCGATGGGGTATTTCATGGAGCGACGCCGTACTATCGCGCTGAGGGCGTCAGGAGGGAGGCATCGAGTATCAGGTGAGGGTGATAGGAGGAAGGCGCCCGAGACAAGGAAGAAGATGATGTGGCCGGTTTGGGAAATGGTGAAGTATCGATGGAGGGAGGGAGATCGAAACTGGTTGAAATCGTTTACTAGAATGGGGGATGAAGCGTTGAGGAAGAAGGAATAAAAAGGAGGACGGGCTGGGTATGGAAATTCTTGAATGGGCTGGGTTTAATATGTGAGGCCCGATAATCTTGAATTAAAGTTTATATTAATTTCAATAGTGTACTAACTTGTGAATAATATAACTTCATCATACGATATCGAAACTCGGCAAAACAAGTTGCGTTGGGATTGTATGGACGGACACTAGAGAATGGAACTGACCGCGAGTCAATTGGAGTCCGTCACAATTTATAGCAAAATAAAATGTCTGAATCAAGCGATGGTTATCGTCATTGACGATGATCGTCCAAATGTGAGTAAAACTCACCAACTCTGAATAGTTCTATTTTTACAGTGTATTCTTAGGACTGTTAATTATTGTCTGTTTGACTGTGTGTTGGCTGTTGGATTGAACTGCCAGTCAGTTAGTGGAAATTATATATATGTATATATATAAACCATTAAATATTTATATGTGATTCTGTTTATTAGAATATTATACTGGTGTTGTTTAACATCTGCGGATGCAGGTAAACAGGTTGGAGGAATCCGACGGGATTCCTCAACATTTATTTTTCCGCTTTTCATATAGTGTGATATATGATGTGATATATAATGTGTATGGATTATATGTGTTTGGATGATAGTTATCATTGTAGTTAAGTTAAACTAAGCGAGTTAGTTAAGTTAAACTAAGAGAGTTAGTTAAGTTAAACTAAGTGAGTTAGTTAAGTTAAACTAAGCGAGTTAGTTAAGTTAAACTAAGCGAGTTAGTTAAGTTAAACTAAGCGAGTTAGTTAAGTTAAACTAAGCGAGTTAGTTAAGTTAAACTAAGCGGTTAATCGAAGTGAATTAGTTAAGTTAAACTAAGTGGTTAATCGAAGTGAATTAGTTAAGTTAAACTAAGTGGTGAAACGAAGTGAGTTAGTTTAGTTAATCAAAGTAAATTAGTATAGTTAATCAGTTAGAGTTAAACAGTTAGAGTTGACCAGTTAGAGTTAATCAGTTAGTGTTAATCAGTTAGAGTTAATCAGTTAGAGTTGACCAATTAGAGTGGATCAGTTAAAGTTAATTAGATAGAGTTAGTCAAACGGAGTTACTCAGGATAAGTTGCCATTCAGCACGACTGCTAGCGTAATTCACAGGGCTGCAGATAGCCTACAGCGGTCGGATGTTTCCAGAGGGAATCAGGCGTAACCATTTTGATCGCTGCGATCTAGAGTTAAGCGAATGGTGTTAATCGAATATTAGTTATTCGAATTAGAGCTAATCAAATAGATTTGAAGAAATAGAGTTAAGCAAAATTAGAAACTGACTAGAGATTAGTAAGTTGAATAGTTTTCTGAGTATCGATCTGATGTTGGTTTCGGCCTTCGGGGTTTATACCTGGGAAGTTGTTCTCTTATTAGTTTACGGTTAGAGTCTGATAGTTATGGAATAGTATGTTCGATGATTGATCGATATAATTTCCATCTGGAAATAATATCGTTGTTTGCATACTTTTTTTCTTTGATTGTTAACTCATAGGCTATTGAAGTTTTGACCATTTTAACGTTGTTAATATGGAGAGACCGGTTGGATTATTATCTACAGAACCACTCTGTATTGGCATAAGCGTTGCGAATCATTTATGCCAAAGATAAGTGAAGACGGAGTAAAGTGCAAGGGCTGCTGTATAATTCTTAGATAACAGTGACTAAGATGGATATACTGAATACTGCCTTCGGTTTGTCCAGTCCCAGGACAACGTATATGGAAGAAGGTCTGACAGAGTATACCCAATGGATCGCGTAAGCTGATCTGTTCAAACGTATCCACGTTTGGTGGCGGAGGAATTCGTTTCTCTTAGTTGTATACCCGTGTTATTTTTGGATAAGTCAATTTGTGATTTGGTGGGTATGACGATTTGGCATTCAAAGTGAATGGTGATCAGATGTTCTGAAGATAGACGTAGCCTCTAGCCTCACACCAGGAAATAACAAAAGTTGGGCTAGGCAGCATGGCTAGTTGGGTCATTCCCAAGTAGGGTGTATTGCCACCGATCTAGAGAAAATTCATATTTATACTTCTTTTTGATTCTGTATCTTCGGATGATGGTTGGATGCCCTACAACCGTGGTGGCAATATATTCGCGACACTCAAGCTAAATGAGTGAGCGGTCATTGTGGCCAGGTTGCAAGACGTTCTTGTTGAACCCTGAGTGTATCACCTCTAGAGTACACTATTCAGAAGGTGCTCCCATACCTTGTCTGTTGGAATCAACTCTTCGATAAGCGCCCTGCGGTTTATGTTTTTATACTATGTATGTAGGACGTGAGATGCAAGCGTTTCTGCTAGATCAATACCTATTTGTACTTAGACATTATTATAATATCACATTGATATTGCTTGTCAAAGTTGTTTAGATACTCATAAGTAAAAACCAGTTCCGTATTCACGGCGTGGTCTTATGAGATATCCTATACCTATTTTAAACTATTTTACTCACACCAGTCCCATGACTGACCTGGAGTTTATTTTGTTGTTTTCCCTAAACTCTTGGGTGCCTAAATTTGTACGGGCAGTCAAGTAGTCGGGATTTACAGATATACTTGGAGAGCTTGGAGCAGGAGGCTTCAAGATCATATAGCTATAGTTATTTCCACTGTGTTGTAAGTGTTGTACTCTGATAAGTGCTATTGTATATATATAACTGTTATGCTTCAAAGTTATGTTATATATTATATGTTATTCGTTCCGCTATGAGATTTCGTGTTACTCTGATGATGTAAGTTCTTCTTTTCTTCTTCTATTTTAAATTTCTATCTTATCTATTCACACCTTCTAATTTCTTTCACTAACTACCAAGATTTTTCGATGTTTGGTTAGTCGTCGTCGCATTTGTGGCGATAACCAAAGTCGCGAAAATCCGAGATGTTACACTTATAACTGGACCAGTGATCCCAACATGTTCCTATTCAAATATGATCAACATATGGGTGGAGCATGCACCACAGACGAATTGAAATGCCTATACTTTCCAACTTACCTTGAAGGAGTGCCTCACTTTAGATCACAAAGCTACCTCCCAAATCCGTAGACGATTTTGCTACCTTGGCCAAACTATGTAGAGAGCATTTTAGGCTTCAAGCTACGAAAGTGCGTATGTCATTGAGTTGAACGTACTTGAGAAAGCGCCAGGAGAACCCATCAGAGCTTTTCTCACTCGTTTCAATACTGCCGCGGTTGAGGTTGGGAACTAGGAGCCTCGTTTGGCTTTGATGGCTTTAAAGGGATCCATAAACAAAAAGACCAAACTTGGACAGTAGATTAAGAAGAAGAAGCCAAGTACACTCGAGGAACTATTTGATAAAGCAGAAGAGTACACAGGTGTGGATGAAGATCTAGCCTATGCCTTAGATGCTCCTGAAAGCAGCATACTGCTCGAAAAGAAAGGTAATGATGCTGAAGTAAGCCGAAAAAATGCCGGTTGTCAGAAAAGGGGAAATGATGGAAAAGACAATCATGTCGATAAGAAGTTCTGTTTCTTTAAAAATTCAGAATTGACTCCTTTAAATGACACTACAGAGAATATCTTCATGGCAATTAATGACAGTGAACAATATCCGACATCAAAGCTAGCCAAGGTTAGTTATGCCGCGATAATGTCAGGAAGGTTCTGCCAGTTTCATAACCAACCGGGCCACAATACAAACGCGTGTAGTCATATAAAGAACGCTATTCGTAATGTCCCGTATTTTTATGGTGGAATAATTTATTTATTTAATTATTTAAAATATGGTTTGGTAATTTAAAAGGTCGTTTAAATTTAATAACTTTGAATATTTAATTAATATAATAATTAAATAGTATATTTAATCTGAAATAATCAGAATTAGCTGAAATGGCAGTATGGTGTGAATTGGTCAATTCAAAAGAAGTAATTCAGTTTAGAATTTGAATTACGATAACGAATATATTTAATTAATGATAGTTGACCGTATAGATTATATTATAAATATAATCGAGCTCGAAATGGCGTGGTAGTTCGTAATTTGGCGATTCGAACTTTGAATGAATATACAAAAGTCGTTTTAAATTGGATTTCTGTGAAACAAGAAACGTTCAGAGCTGGTGAAGTATATTTTTCTAGTGGAAGAGAAAATTCGAGAGTTTGTCGTGTAGATTTTGATTTATGATCAAATCATATTTTCGAAAAGTCGTTATGGAATTCCTTTATAATTTATAACGATTTATTTATATTATAAAAGGATTTTTAATATAAATTTAATATCGATTTAACTTGGATTTTTAGCTATCGAGTTACAATCCCAATATGGTTATTTCAGGGCTGAATGATATTATATACGTTAATATTAAATTATTAATATTTAATTTAATTGTTTTTAATATATTTATATATCTAAAAGTGTTATTTAGAGCTTTAAAAATAGCCAGTTTTCCAAACGACTCATGTTTTCGATGAAACTAATTTTTTGGGTCGACAATATTTAATTATTGCTAGATTTCAGTTTTGCTTATTTTAGAAGTCAATATGTGGTCGTACGGGATTTTAATGTGGAAAACAATCGATATTTTGACAGTTAAAAATACGCTGCGTGAGCAAACGGAGTCGGAATTCGACGAAAACAGTCTCGTTGGGACCGTAACGTCGAACTGTAGTTACATGTCTATTTTTGGGATTTTTCGGTATCGTGTGTGATCACACGAATTTTTAGAAGGTAAGAACGAATATAAAATGAATATAAACTAAAATATCAATACAAAATATCCTAACTTTAGTAAACCTAAACAAGGCCACGTCTTCCTCTTCTCAGCCATATATTTCCCTCCTTAAAACAGCAGCCACAAGTCCATTTCTCAACCAAAAACGTGGTCTTCTAAAATCCAAAGAAATTCATATAAATTTCTATAAATCTCAAAACGTGTAACGCTGCATTTGCTTTGCCTCCAGCTTCATTTCTATATCGTTTTTATATGGTGCGACACTGTTTTCGGTTGCTCAAGTTTTGAGTAGTAAACTAGGGTTCAAGAATTTAGAAATTTTGAGCTTTGATTTGTGGATTTGTTAGTGTATTTGAGTTCGTCATTGAAAACCGCACTGGCTTGCGGAAATTGGTGGAGTTCGGTGGATTTTATGTCGATGTTGGTCAGTGGGTTAACAGGTCCGAACGGGAACCGCTGCTCTGTCAAGGACGTCGAGTGTGAAGTTTTTGGTATTGGCAGATATAAATTTTGATGGAGGTTGAAATGGCATTGCTCGTTGGGATTACCGATGAAGAATTGATGGAGTTAGGGATCGGTATTGGATCCTGGAAAGTTATTTCGAAGAACATGTGTTCGGGTTTATCAGGAGAAAGAAGAAGAAGGCTAACGGGGTAATGGGTTTGGATTTTTTCTACTTGGGCCGGGTTTAAAAGGAAGGGGTAAGGCCGGATTTGATTAAAATTAAGTAATCCATTTTAAATAATTGTATTACTTGTAAACTGAATATCTTGGTCATACTATATCAGAATTTCGAACGGTCAGATCCGTTGGTATCGTAGGGACTGACACTACCCAATGGAATTGACTGGAAGTGGATTGGAGCTCGTTATAATTTATAGCGAAATAAATTGTCTGTTTGAATCAATAGTCGCAAATCGTTATTTAACGGTTAACGCGAAATGTGAGTAAAACTCACCAACTCTGAATATCTATATTTTTATAACGTATTCTTAGAACTGATAATTATCTATTGATTTTTTTGTGTTAACTGTTTGGTTGAGTTGCTTATGTATTGGTTGAAATTATAGATAACGATATATATATAAATCATTAATCAAATATGGAATCTGTTTAGCAGAATATTTCATATTGAAATGAAATCAATGTTAATTCTATTGTTTAACATCTGTGATGCAGGGAAACAAGTTGGAGGGATCCAACTGGATTCCTCAATATCATAATACTGTTATGTTCATATATTGTAATATATGATGTGATATATAATCGGATGTTGATTATGTGTGTTTGAATGATAACGATCATTGTTGTTTGGTATTTTAAATACCGTAAGAAATATTGGGATGTAAAAAGGAGATTTTCAAAGTACATTTTGAAAATAATTTATTCATATAAAATCAATGGATTTTATATATAAAAGAAAAAGGATTTTTTAAAGGAAATAATTATAAAATCAAAGAGTTAAAAGGAAATTATTTGTAAAACAAATATAAAGGAAATTATTTGTAAAACAAATATGAAGGAAAATATTTGTAAAACAAATTTAAAAGGGTTATTTACTTAGAAAGCAAAATAGAAGTATAAAAAGGAATATTTATTTGGAAAGTAAATAGAAGTATAAAAAGGAATATTTATTTAGAAAATAAATAGAATTTTATTAAAGGAATATTTATTTAGAAAATAAATAAGATATTATAAGGGATATTTATTTGAAAAACAAATAGAATTAAAAAGGAAATGTTTGTAAACCATTAACAAATAGGATTGAAAAGGGAATATTTGTAAAACATTTACAAATAGAGTTATAAAAGGAATTATTTATTTATGAAATAAATAGAGTTATAAAAGGGAATTTTAAATAAGACTTAAGTGTTAGAAACTTAATGGATTATATAAAAGAATTAATTGATTAGAGTTACTCGAATTAGAATTAATCGAGTTAGAGTAAATCGATTACAGTTAACCGAATTTACTTATTCGAAAGGAGTTACTGAATATAAGTTATTCAGAAAGGAGTTATCGATTTTAGTTTAATCGAAAGGAGTTTATCAAATATAGTTAAATCGAAAGGAGTTATTCGATTTTAGTTTAATCGAAAGGAGTCAAGTGAATAGAAGTTAATCGAATATAGTTATTCGAGATAGAGTTAAAATAGACATAGTTTTTCAGGGTGAGTTACCATTTAGCACGACTGCTAGTGTAATTCGCAGGGCTGCAGATAGCCTATGGCGATCGGATGTTTCCTGAGGGAATCAGGCGTAACCATTGTGATCGCTGTGATCTAGAGTCAAGCGAATGGAGTTAAATCGAATATTAGCTATTAAAAATAAGGTTGAAACAGAAATAGTTATTCGAATATAAGTTAATCGAATATTAGTTATTCGATAGGAGTTAATCAAGTTGAGTTAAATAAGTCGAGTTAACTAAGTAAGTTAATCAAGTTGAGTTAATCGAGTTGAGTTAGTCAAGTTGAGTTAATCACGTAAGTTAATCAAGTTGAGTCAATCGAGTTGAGTTTATCGTTTAGAGTTAATCGAATTAGAGTTAATCGATTAGAGTTAATCGAATTAGAGTTAATCGTTTAGAGTTAATCGAATTTAGTTTATTCGAAAGAGGATTTATCGAATATTAGTTATTCGAAGTGAGTTGTCGAATATTAGTTATTCGAAGTGAGTTATCGAATATTAGTTATTCGAAGAGAGATAATCGAATATAAGTTATTCGAAAGTGCATTTATCGAATATTAGTTATTCGAAGTGAGTTATCGAATATATGTTATTCGAAGAGAGATAATCGAATATAAGTTATTCGAGAGTGAATTTATCGAATATTAGTTATTCGAAGTGAGTTATCGAATATTAGTTATTCGAAGAGAGATAATCGAATATAAGTTTTTCAAAAGTGAATTTATCGAATATTAGTTATTCGAAGTGAGTTATCGAGTATAAGTTATTCGAAGAGAGATAATCGAATATAGGTTATCCGAAAGTGAATTTATCGAATATAAGTTATTCGAAGTGAGTTAATCGAATTTTAGTTATTCGAAGAGAGTTAATCGTCGAATTCGATTATATCGAATTCGGGAAAGTACTTATACTTTCCGTTTTTAAATAGAGATTATTTATTCATAATTAATTAGTTATTAGGAAAATTATTCAAATTAAGAAATAAAGGTTCGATGTTAAGTTAGATATATCAGAAGTATGGTTTATAAAGTTAGTGTTATAATAAATGTTTTCATAAAAGAAGTGGATTCGTAATTTGAATCAGAGAATTTGCATAAGCAAATGATAGTAGAAATTGGAGTAGTGAGCTTTGTCTATTGCAAGTTAAGAACATTGTTCAGTTAAGGTCTAAGAGGTAATTATACCCCAACTTGATTGACTTCGAGATTGACCGAGGAATAGTTAATGTTCGATAGCAAAGGTTAGTTAAAGATACACTTAAGTAATAAGCGATAAATGGATTGAGCAGGTCGTAACGAAAATTTTACAACGTTAGTTGAAATCCATGTAAATAAGGTATGGGAATGTTTTCCAGTGTTAATAACATATATTTTCTAAATATAGAAAATACGGAAATATATATATATATATATATATATATATATATATATATACATATGTATATATATGATGATTTGATCAATAGAAATTCCAATAGAAAATAAGATTGTTGTTTGCACACATGTTTTCCTTAAATAGTTAAATCACCGACAATCAAAGTTTTGACCATTTTAACATTGTTAATATGGAGAGACCGATTGGATTATTATCCGAAGAACCACTATGTATTGGCATAAGCATTGCGAATCATATATGCCAAAGGTAATTGAAGACGGAGTAAAGTGTAAGGGCTGTTGTATAAATCTTAGGTAAAGATTGCCTAAGATGGATGTACTGAATAGTGCCTTCGGTTTGTCCAGTCCCAGGACAACTTGTATGGAAGAAGGTCTGATAGAGTATATCTAATAGATCGCGTAAGTTGATCTCTTCAAACGTATTCACATTTGGCGGCGGAGGAACTCGTTTCTCTTAGCTGTATACCCGTGTTATTTTTGGATAAATCAATTTGTGATTTTAAAGGGTATGACGATGTGGTATTCTAAGTAAATGAAGATGTGGTATGTAAAAGATAAGCGTAGCTTCTAGCCTCACATCCGGTAAATGACAAAAATCGGGCAGGCAATATGGCTATGTGGGTAGCTTCCATTAGGGTGTATTATCACCTATCTAGAGATATTCATTTCATTCTTTAATCTATATCGATGCTGTCCCATTCAGGAAACGGTTGCTGATCCCAATCGTTGGTGATATACATTCGATACACTAAAGCGAAATAAGTGGTCGGTCATGTGTGGCCAGGTTGCAAGATGTTCTTGTTGAACTCAGTGTATTCCTCTCTAGATGTACACTAGCGGAAGGTGGTCCCATACCTTGTCATAGCAGGAAATCCATTATCCAATAAGTGCTCGCGATTTTGATTGTATACTATGTATGTAGAACGTGAGATGAAAGAGTTTCTACTAGATGATTATTATATTGTGGTTGATAGACATTATTATAATATCAAAGGATTTTGATCTAAAGATTAATTTGGATTCTCATAGGCGGAAAAACCTGTCCCGTTATACGGCGTGGTCTTATGAGATATCGTTAAATTGCTCAAACTGTTTTAAATTGTTTTACTCACACCAATCCCATGACCGACCTAGAGTTTATTTTGTTTTGTTTTCCCTAAACTCTTGGGTGCACAATTTTTGTACGGGCAGTCAAGTAGTCAGGATTTTACATATACTTGATGATCTGGAGAAGGAGGCTTCAGGATTATATAGCTATAGTTATTTCCGCTGTGTTGTAAGTGTTGTACTCTGATAATGTTACTGTATACATATACTGATTTTATTTCAAGGATATGTTATCTATTATATGTTCTTCGTTCCACTGTGAGATTCGTGTTATTCCGATGTTGTATCTTCTTCTTCTTATATTTTATGTTTCTATATTATCTATTCTCATCCTCTAATTTCTTTCATGGACTATCAACACCATTTCAGGAGGGTGTCATCAAGATGGAAGAAGTTGGAGGGACAACATGAAGTACACAAACGAGATGAAGAACCGTTCCGAAGGAGAAGAACTCATGATCACAAGCGAAGTTTTCTTGCAAAGATACCAAAGACTCCATGGGATGAAATTGTGTTTAAAGAAAAAGACTAAGACATATTACTAACACCTACGGTAGATTCAATAGTGATCACCATCGGTTTGGGTCCGGCCATAGTCAAAAGAGTTTTGGTTGATAGTGGGGCCTCCATCAATGTTTTTTTCATTAACGCGTTCAATAGGATGAAACTTTCCATGGATGACGTGAAGGCTTGCCAAAATATGATTCACGGATTCACGGAGCAGCCCACTCAACCAATTGGCATCATTAACTTGTTTGTTGAACTTGGAGAAGGAGAAAAGAAGGTTGCCATGAAACAGGATTTTGTCATAACTAATGAGCCTTCTGCTTATAATGCCTTCCTTGGAAGACCAATCCTCGTAGCCTTGAGTATAACAATGGCTTCGTGGTGCCTAACGATGAAATTCCCTACCGAAACCGGAGTTGGAGTAATTAAAGGCGACTAACAGACTGAGAGAGAATGTTATATGGCGGAACATGTCGAAGCCAGGCAGAAAGAAGTGAAGAAGGATGTGGAGCCTCCACTCTGCATTACTTCCCTCCCTTTATAACAATTAAGGAGGGCCCTCACACTGGCGAACATAGTGGAGCTCAGAGGGAGATCGATCCGAGAACGGCCAGTGTGGGGGAGGAAAGAGCAGCACCAGCTGAAGCCACAATCTCCATCTCGGTACATGATAAAGATCCAGACTGAGTCTTGAAGATAGGTTCTCAGCTGGGCCTAAAGCTGCATAAAGATTTGACCTTATTTTTAAAGGCAAATTTAGATGTTTTCGCGTGGACACATTCCGATATGTGCGGAATTTCACCAGATGTAATTGTGCATATGCTGAATATTAATCCCAGTTTAACTCCTATAAAACAAAAAAAAACAAATTCTAGGACTTGAAAGATCTATAGCACTAAAAGAAGAAGTAGATAGATTATTCAAAAATAACTTCATACGAGAATCTACATATCCCATTTGGGTTTCCAATCCAGTTCTTTTTAAAAATCCAACGGTAAGTGCAGAGTATGCATAGACTGTTCAGATCTCAACAAGGCATGTCCCAAAGACAGCTTCTCACTACCTAGAATCGATCAACTTGTTGATGCGACGGAGGGGCATGAATTATTATCTTTCATTGATGCATACTCTGGGTATAATCAGATCATGATGCATAAGCGAAATTCATAATAGATAGGGGCTTGTATTGCTATAAAGTAATGTCGTTCGTATTAAAAAATGCAGGAGCGACATACCAGCTCCTTGTCAGTTCAATGTTTAAAACTCAAATCGGAAACACAATGGAAGTCTACATAGATGATATGCAGGTAAAGTCGAAGAAAGCCGAGGACCATCTTGAAAACCTGGCTGAAATGTTTCATATCCTCAGGAAATATGGAATGAAGCTCAATCCACTTATATGTTCGTTTGGAGTTGCGTAAGGAAAATTTCTAGGATTCATGGTCAACGCCAAGGGCATTGAGGCAAATCCTTCTCAAGTCACAGCCTTACGGGAAATGCATGCTCCAAGGACAAAAAGAGAGCTTCAAAGCTTGAATGGAAAAGTAGCTGCACTTAACATATTTATTTCTAAAGCAACGGATCGGTGCATTCCACTCTTCGATGCTTTGAGGAAAGGAATGAAAGAATTCCAATGGACTCCTAAATGCCAAACTACCTTTGAAGAGTACATCTAGCACATAGAATCACCACTGATGCTCTCTAAACCTAAAGATGGAGAGGAGCTATTCCTACATTTGGCTGTCTCATCTCATGCCTTAAGTGTCGCGCTAGTTCAAGAGGATGCCACGGTCCAATGGCCAATTTATTACATTAGTAAAAGGCTCACTGGAGAAGAATTAAGCTATCCGAAGTTGGAAAAACTTGCGTATTGTCTGCTCATCACCTCAAAAAAGCTAAGGCCGTAATTCTAATCCCATCCTATAAAGGTTCTCACTGATCAACTGCTAAGACAAGTTCTCTTTCACCTAGATACTTCGGGAAGGTTATTAAAGTGGAACATAGAACTCAGCTAATATGATATCACTTATCACCCTCGAAGAGCTATTAATGGGCAGGCCTTAGCGGACTTCATCACCGAGTTCATGGATAGGGGGAGGAAACAAAAGAACCGACGGAGATTGTTGACCCGCCTTTTGGCAAGGCCGTCAACCCATGGACCCATAAAATGTTCGTTCAGGGCTCGGGCATGGGCTTGGACAAGCCCGGACATTCTTGACTCGTGGCTCCTTGGCTCGTGGGCTCCTGGGTAGAAGTATTTCAGCTTGAAAGACCTAAGCTATATGGTCTTGAGATCAGCTAATACTACAATAATGACTAGGTCATGAGATCTATTTTATAGCCTACTTACTTGGTCCAACTACCTATTCTAAAGCATATAAACTTGGAACAAGCTATACTTATTCTGCCACATATTAAAATGAACTTCTCCACGTAATCAAGACTTAGCTCCATCATCTGCTATTCACATGGATCAACCGACACATGGCACCTCCAATTATTGAAGTTGGCTGCCAACAAATACACCAAGCAATACAACAAAGAGTGGATCTTCGACTCCGACTCAGAATAGAGCACAACTCTTTGGCCCATGCATGCTTTCTGCTACTAAATCATGGCTGCCAACCATTTTCACCTCAAAAATACCTGCTATATTCATCAAAAACGACTATGTAATGGAGATCATTACGATCTCATTTATTGTATCTCTGACTTTGTGATATTATTGTGAGATTATAAAGTGGACGTAGGCTCGTTAACGCCGAACCACTGTAAAAATCCTGTTATCTTGCTTTTTCTTTCTTTTTCGCACTTTTTCAGATATTTCTTCATAAATCACGCTCAAATCTGACTTTTGGCCGCTGATGACCACATTTTGGCATCAACAGTTTGGTGCTTTCACGGAGAAAGAATTCTCAACATCTTAAGGGTTTTGCTCAACTTTTGGATCACCAAGTCTAAGAGTAAATCCTAGTTTATGTCATCTTCATCCACCATGGTTTCCAATACTTCTGCACATTCTTTGGAAAGTAGAAGCACCACCATCTGCATAAAAAAACTTTTTTTTCCAGTTATGGGTTCGACCAGGCCAGATGACCAGCCAGTAATAATTGCATATTGGAAAGCTCCCTATATGTAGCTTGGCTCGAAGAAGATCTTGGGTCTGGGTGAGACCGGTTCGAACAACCACGGTCATAGTGATGTTTAATCTCTCTAGGTCGACCGACTTCGGATCGACCGACTCGTCTGGATCTCTCTTGGTTGACCGACTCCTCTGAAGATCTCTAGATTGACCTGCTTCGAACCAACTTTTCCATATATACCGGCCCAGATTACAAGCCAATTCTAAAGCCTGCACATCGACCTGAGTCAGGGTCATTTTCATAAAAAAAATGCTTTTTTTAATCACTTCAGAAAGGCTCCATCTTCCAAAATAAAAAAATCGTGCGGTGGTCACATTTTCGACCTAACCGGTTAGGTCGATCGCCGCTGGACTGTGAGGCCCCGGACCCCCATCGGCGCTGCACCCAGACCCGCTTGACGGCTCGCCTTCGGCTCGGAGCATGGATCGCCTTCGGCTTGGCATATATATTGGCCAACAATTATCATAAAGACTTATCATTCAAGATTCGACAGATGGTCCGAGAATATCTATAGCAAGATGATAGCAACTGGGATTCTTCCAAGAGCCATCACCCCTATTTACTGAGGTTATTCAATCCGGATTGACTGCTTCAATCTTGCCCAAAGATCTGCGAGTTAAAATTTTGAAACACCATTAGCGGTTCTGATCTAACTACCTGATCCTTATTCCTTTACCTTGACGTGGGGGCAAACAGGCGATCCAAAGGAAACTCACCCTCATCATTCACCCACAAAGCCCGCTTGATTGCCTTCATTATCCCAATATCCAGAACGAGGTCCGATCGTTCTTGGAATTTCCTCCCTACGAGAAGTTGAAAATACTTCCTTCATCAACTAAAACTTCAGCTGTCATCACCTGTCCGAGATAGGGCAAAGCGGAATGGACTGGCAAAGGATATGCGATACCATTCTCATTCTGAATAATACTCATTCCTTTAACATGATTATTTTTTACTCATATCTCTTATCCTACCATGCTTTATGAGTTATTGATGTGGCTAACTCATAAGAATTTATGTGAATGATATAGGTACCCAGAGTATGGTACTAATCAAACTTCCACCACCTACATATAGAGCTATGGAGCATTGCCATAATGAGCCCGACTAAACCGCTCATTTACAAAACCATGTCTTCCATCGGAGGAAAGTTATACAGCTCAAGGTGGATCTGACAAGACCATCCACTACTCGGCTCATGTGTGGCATGAATCAAGACAATTATGCAGCGATTTTTGCATTTCAAAGTCTAAATCAAACTCAGAATGGACGTGGTTCGACCGTCCAAACGATCTGATCCTGCACCCGATGCCATCGAGTTACATAAGTCTAAATAAAGGAGGCAACACCGCCCACCAACAAACTTACTTTCCAATCATGCATTTTTCCTTTACCTTCTCCTTGAGTTATTGACATGACAAACTCATGCAAATTTGTATATGAATGATGCAGGTACTTGAGGTCTAGTACCAATCACTCCTTTCATAGTTTGATCGGAGGAATGTAAACCTTTGGCTAACGGGGCAGGAGAATACGCGCACATGACTTCGACGTGAACTATCTATGCATTGGAATACTAATGACGCATCCTCAACATCTAGCCTTTGATTGCCAGTCAAGACATAGAAATGTATTCAGGTGTGACACGACCACTCGGCAGATTGATGACTCTATCCCTTGATCTAAACGGAAGAGTGCAACAGTGACGGGTACAATCACATGAACGACATAACTTTTGCCTTCGATGTGGGAGAAAAAGAGAAATGTTAAGACAAGGATGAGTATGACTCGACCGCTCTCCAACAACATCCTTAACTCTTTCCCATGCTTCCGATCGGAGGACCATAAACTCAATAGGGGTATGAGCCGACCACCCCTGATGGCGACTTCTGTCCTTGACGTGGGAGCAAAGAGAAGATGCCAAGGCAAATGTGATATGAAAATTTGCATGACTAACTCTAATCCTCAGAGCCTAGATAGGAATATAAACCTAGAACGAGTGTGATGGGCACGCCAAGATTTAAGATCACTTGATCCATAACTCTAACCCAAACTGACTTTGTGAGAGTATAAGGGACGAACAATGACGTCCACAACTCTAACCCAAAGTGACTTTGGGAGAGTATAAAGGGCGAGTCACGACGTCCATAACTCTAACTCTCACGACTTAAGAGAGGGTATAAATCTATTGGGCCAGTGTGAATGGTGCACCACGACTTAAGCCGCTAAACCCATAACTCTAACTCTCACGACTTGGGAGAGAGTATAAAGGACAATGCTGCGATGTGCATGCAATCTCCATCACCCTCCGACTGAGGACAGGAGTACAAAAGACTTACGGACCGGACGTCCGGATGACTTAACCCGATTCCCACCAACGTTGGGGAAACGGGAATACACTTCTGAATTAACTTCAAACATGCTTCGGACGCGACCCATGTTTCAAAGTTAAATGGAGGCTACAATCACTGTACCTCCAAACCACGACACTTGACACTTTGACATTTAATCACTTTATGCTAGATAGCTTAGCACTTAACATGTTTTCATTTCAAGCTAGAGTTGCTTGTGAATTAATGATCGACTTAGTGGCTTGCAAGACTAAGCGAATTATTCTATTTTGAATTACTGGTTTATGTACAGATACGAAACAGAGACGCGAGAGCCACACTCGCATACAACAACAAAGGATCACATTCGAAAGATTGACGTCGATACCTCACGATAAACTTACCACACGACTCAAGGTAACGACCGAAAGGAGGCCTTGAGAGTGGGATGTTCAATGACATACCACGTGACTTATGGCGACGACCGAAAAGAGGCCTTGAGAGTGATATCTTATTCGACACACGTACACATATGTTGCTGACTATAGCCTAAGTGCAACGACGAGTTTCACATTGCAAGTACACTGCATAAAAGATGCAATGACTCGAGCACTTGGATAACACAATCACTTAGACTTTGAAAGCCACGCCTTTTTTATGCATACACGTCTAAATTTGAAATGGGCGTGGTCTGACCACCTGTCTTTTGCCATTACCCCCGGATTGGGCTGCATGTGGACCACGAAAGGGGTGCAGAGTGATCTTCCATTGACTGATCCCTACCTACCTCCCAATTTGAAGGGGAAGAATGAGAGCGTTCATAGTGACTACAGTCCAACCTTTGGCAGCCTAACTTCGATCCTTAGAGCTTGGATGGGAGAGCAGAAACCAGTATGGGCTGAGTACCAATAAATCATTTTGCATCCAACTCTAACTCACGATACGATGAGGAAGTATGAATCTTAAGAAGACATGGATTTGAAGTCCGCTGCTCAGTCAAGCACCCAATGACTAGGGACGAAGAGTGCGAGCCATGAAAAGCATGAATCAACTACTCGACTACTCTATGCACATTTTCAACTTCTTAAAGTTTCGTAGGATCCCAAATCACAATAGAAATGATGACCTCAATGGAATCTAGCATGAAGAACAAACTCAACAAGAGAATGATGACCATTTTGGATTATGTTAAAACATGAACAAAGGGATTCGACTAACACCCTAGCAACATTATTCGCTTGGATTTTGGTGAACTTACTAGATTTTGCGACTATTCATATAAGAGTAACCAAGTTCACTGACTTTCGATGGGGCGATCCTCACTTGCCGACTAGGGTGAAGGAACAATGACTAGACATGTGTGATTCGACTGCTCGTATGTTCAACTCTAAATCTTGCTGACTTGAGAGAGAGTATAAAACGACTTGTGTTGGCTAAGACTACCATACCTGCTACTCTAACCAGAAACAACGACGGAGAGTATAAAGGCTTAAGGACTGGACGCCCGACTAACTTAGCTCGAACCCCAATAACGCTGGGGGCATGAGCACTGGCTTCGTTCGTTCCCCACCAACGCTGTGGGCATGAGCGTCAGCTTATAGACTGACTTTGAACATGTCCTTGAATTGACATGTGATTCAAAGGATATATACTATACCTTCGGCCCATGACACGATTTGTCTCACACATTCAAACGAGACTGCTTATGTGTTTGACATGATTGAACTCACTCATTCTAGCGAGACTGCTTATGTGTTCGACATTACTTGACCTTAATCTTGACCACGTCCTCGACTTGCATAAGAAGATGACACCATTTGGCGAAGACTCTTTATGAACGACCATGTGCAGAAGCCACCGGCCCAGCTTGACTCATGATTATATCGTTCAACCTCTTGACTTGATGAGGCGTAAGTGATCACCTGTTCATCCTAACTACTCCAGCCTCGAACTTTGGCTCGATAGGTAACACTAATGGCGGTGTGATATATGACATGCTGTTCCAATAGAGGAAAGAAAAAAGAATCCAAGCTTCACGACTACCCCCAAAGACATGACAATTCAACATTACTTTCCCGAAGATGAATGACATTCCAACGAGATGCAGTTCGGCTTATTCAAAGTACATCATGTCAGCCACACGATGTACTTTGGGGGGCAAAGTGTTGACCCGCCTTTTGGCAAGGCCGTCAACCCATTGACCCATCATATGTTCGTTCAGGGATCGGGCATGGGCTTGGAAAGCCCAGACATTCTTGGCTCGTGGCTCCATGGCTCGTGGGCTCCTAGATAGAAGTATTTCAGCTTGAAAGACCTAGGCTATATGGTTTTAAGATCAGCTTACACTACAACAATGACTTGGTCATGGGATCTATTTCATAGCCTACTTACTTGGTCCAACTACCTATTCTAAAGCATATAAACTTGGATCAAGCTATACTTATGCTACCACATATTAAAGGGAACTTCTCCACGTAATCAAAACCTAGCTCTATCATCTGCTATTCACATGGATCAACCAACACATGGCACCTCCAATTATTGAAGCCCGTTGCCTATAAATACACCAAGCAATACAACAAAGAGGGGATCTTCAACTCCGGCTCAGATTAGAGTACAACTCTTTGGCCATGCATACTTTCTGCTAGTCAATCATGGCTGCCAGCCATTTTCACCTCAAAAATATCTGCTATATTCATCAAAAACGACTATGTAATGGAGATCCTGATGATCTCATTTATTGTATCTCCGACTTTATGATATTATTGTGAGATTATAAAGTGGACGTAGGCTCGTTAACGCCAAACCACTATAAAAATCCTGTTATCTTGGTTTTTCTTTCTTTTTCGCACATTTTTAGATATTTTTTCATAAATCACGCTCAAATCCGACTTTTGGCCGTTGATGACCACTTTTTGGCATCAACGGAGACTGTGACTGGTTGGAAGTTATACATCGATGGGTCCAGAAATAACTACAGCTCAGGGGCTGGAGTTGTCCTAGAAACACCATAAGGTCATTCCTTATGCTACGCTTTAAGATTGGAGCTTCCGTCAACTAATAATGAGGCCGAATATGAAGCATTAATCACAGGTCCAAAACTGACAAAAGAATTGAATAAAAAAACATTGCAAATTCTCAGCGATTCACTGCTGGTAGTATGCCAGGTGCTAAAGGAATTGCAGACCAAACTTGGAAACCTTCCCTCTTATCTTACCAAAGTTTTCGCACTTCTTAACGACATTGACTTCCACACTATATCGCATATTCCTAGGGAAGAGAATTCGAAGGCAGACTCTCTTGCCAAGTAAGCAAGTTCCTCGGATGCACAATTTTTAGGCCTAATTCCTGTCGAAGTCCTTTTAACTCCTGCCATTGAAGAAGTAGATATTGACTGGATTATGAAGGCCGTTGAAGAACCAGTGTCCTGTATGACCCCTTGGGAGTATATACTCAATCGAACACTTCCACAAGAGCTGAAAAAGCGAAGGAAGATATTGCGTAAAGCTCCATTATGCCTTATACACGACGGAAGGTTGTATAGGAAAGGATTCTCCATGCCACTGCTGCGATGTGTAACCCAGGGAGAGTCCAAAGCAATCTTGGCATAATTGCATGAGGGAGAATGCGGAGGTCACACTAGCCATGAAAATTTTGCGATATGGCTACTTTTGGCCCGATGTGAACCTAGATGCAATGACTTATGCTAAAAATTGTGATAGATGCCAAAGATTTGCAAAGATTCCAAGAGAACCTCACACAGAATTAACTCAGATGGTTAGTCCGTTGCCATTTGTCGTCTGGGGCACAGATCTGATTGGAGCATTGCCTACAGCTAAATCAAATATGAAATATGCAATCGCAGCAGTGGACTATTTCACCAAGTGGGTCGAAGCTGAACCACTAGCGACTATTACTTCAAAGAAGGTGATCAATTTTGTTCTAAAGAACATTATCTACCGATTTGGGGTACCTCAGAAAATAAATAACGAAAATGGAACTTAATTCGAGAGCAGTGAATTCTTCGATTTCTGTGATAAATACAAGATTAAGAAGAGTTTTGCAGCCGTTGCTCATCCACAGGCTAACGGGAAAGTTGAAGCGATAAACAAAATTTTGAAGTCGACCATCAAGAAGCGTCTTGGGAAAGCCAAAGGTGGTTGGGTAGACGAGCTTCCTCTTGCACTATGGGCGCATCGTACAACTCACAAAACTGCGACTGGGCACACTCCATTCTCAGTCGCATTTGGATCCAAGGCTATGATTTCAGTGGAACTGAAAGTTCCCACTCACCGGAGAATCCACTTCAACCAAGAGGAGAATGAGAAATTACAGCTCGAAGCACTTGATCTATTTGAAGAAAAAAGAAAAGAAGCGGAACTCAGAGTTGCTGCACATCAGAGAAGGATAGCTTGTCATTTTAATGCTAAGGTTATACAGACAACTTTCCAAGTTGGAAACCTGGTTCTCAAAAGAATCATGACCGGAACTGGAATGTTCGGACCTAACTGGGAAGGGCCTTATATGATAAGAAAAAAAAATTCTCATCTGGCATGTTCGAGTTAAAAACGACAGATGGCATCCAACTTCTGAGAGCATGGAACAACATACATCTTCGACATTACTTCGTCTAATAGTTCTTTCATTTTACAAGTTGTAAACATCACGCATTGTAAATACCATGCAACATCATTAAAAGTTTTATACATACTAATGAAAGAGACTACTTTACTTGCCTAAATCGCACATTTGTAATCTCTTGTTTACAAGTAGTTTGAATTCGATTTTGATTGTAGGTCCCCTAAAAGAACGTTAATGCATCCAAGACCTAACAAACCCTGGTGACAGTTACATCACATCCCGATTGGGATAGCTCAAATGCCCGTTGTTCAATGCTTAAAGTTTCACTTGCAATAAATGTTAAGGTGTGAAACACAACATATCAAAAAAGGGACACCGGGAATTGGACGGTCCAATACTGCAGCTGTAACACCCCACGCCCGCTAAGGTCACTCACAAACGGAATGCCTTAGCTTTGGTGGAGTATTTTTAGTGAGTATAGAACAGAAAAATTACAACAGGACAGATATAAGTAATACTTGAAAATTTAAAACATCATTTCATTAACAAAACATGTTTGGTTACATCACAAAACCGTAACAAGAGTCCAGTACATAATATCCATCCTGATAAAATAGAAGTACATAATCCCATTACATAGACAATAGCCATAATAGAAAAGATAAACCGAGCTTTACTTCTACGATCCAAGCCCAAAAGATAGATATAGCAGTCTGATCCAAGCCCACTAGTGCTAGGCCCACTCTGATAACCTGAGGGTTGGGAAAAAGATAAAAACAACGGGGTCAGACATAAGTCTGAGTGAGTCCTATAACCCTAACAATACAACCATTAAAGTAATTAGGGTATGACATAAATAAGTTACGGTACCTCTGGGGATAATGACTACACTATGTAGCCAACTAAACACCGGATGTACTACGATAACCGAAAAGACGCATTTATCCACCCAAGGATAATTTTTACACCACCCCAGACTTATTCACCCAAGGGTAATTCCTACACTGCACCACACCAGTTCTACCCACCAAGAGTAATTCCTACTTAAAGGTTGATCCCATCTAAAGTCTTAGAAAATATAACTAGTAGTTTCTGGTACTTCTAGCTGACCACGTAGGTGCCGTCTGCCCCTACATCCATTAGGTGTATAACTGACCACGTAGGTGCCGTCTGCCCCTACATCCACTAGGTGTACCTAGTAATCTTACCCAGTAGTTTCGTGTACCCCTACACAGGTGCCGTCTGCCCCTATCTTTACTAGGTGTACCTACTACTACCCATCGATCGGCTCCCTACCGTAGATACCCGTGCTGGTCCCACGATTGGGGTGTATCATTCCCCTAAAGTGGCTACCAGATAATATCACGGTGCACGGCTTTATATCTACACGATGCAACAACGACTTACCAACCAGCCCGGGCCCACACACGCATATGAAACCCGTTGGTCCCGCGTTGCCACCGCTAACCCGTTTTGGCCTCTTATAGTCAAGCCCAATATGCGTGTCCCGTCACTCGACTTGAGTCGAGCCTACAAAGATACGTTTGGGATATTGGTTGAAATGGGCCCCCACAAGCTACTACTTAAGCTTGTCATTTAATCTAGTGCATCCCACTTAACCCTTTAACCATGTCCCCTTACATGTTATAAATCTTGGTTAAGTCCTTTAATCATATCTCGATTGCCACTTTGGGCACCCACTAGATTTCCACATGCCACCCATGGCACTTACTTAACCCCTTAATCATGTTTAATTACATGTTCCACCTTGGTTAAGTATTCTAATCGTATTTTTCTATTGCCACCCAAGGCAACCCACTAGTCTCATCATGCCACCCCAAGGCACCCACTTAACCCCTCATGTCCCACTACATGCTAATATGGTTAAGTGTTTCTTAATTAATTAAGACCGTGATCTCCCATAAAGACCTCCCACATTAGACTGGCTGTTATGACCGCCTGGTTAAGCCGGTAGAGTCCGGGCAGTCTTACGTCATAACAGAGTCTAACCTCGTGTCTTTACCTTAATCACGTACTTAATTTATGGCTAAGACCTCTCACATTGGGCTGACATTTGTAGCAACTGGTTAAGCCGGTCGGGTCCGGGCAGTTTTACACTACAAATGAGTCCAACCTCGTGTCTTAGTCGATTAATTATACCTAATTAATCACCCCCATATTAATTATCCCTAATTAATATCAAGTTTTCCATAACATGGGTAGACCTAACTCAATAGGTAAATTCCCATGGGGTAGACCTAACTCAATAGGTAAATTCCCACTTATGGTAATTTATTTTTATGGTATGCTTAATCATACCCAATCATACTTTTATTAACATATTTATTACCCCATCGTTCCCCACGTAAATCGTTCTCATTTCACAACATAATAAAGGGAAAGATCCATCACAAATATCATGGGTTTAACATATAACTTTGTCATGGGTTAAGAGGATGTCAACTTGCATATATGAACATATATTAACCCAACTACATATAACCCAAACTTGCATATTATCATACACATGATTTGCATAACATGTTAATCATGCATTTAAGCATACACATAACTTGCATAAGCATTCATATACTTGCATAAACATTCACATACTTGCATAAGCATTCACATACGTGCATGAGCATTCACATACTTGCATGAGCATTCACATACTTACATGAGCATTCACATACTTGCATGAACATGCATAACTTGCATATCACATTAAACTTGCATTTAAGCATATACATAACTTGCATATCATCACGCTCATAACTTGCATAATCTCATAAACTTAACTTGCATAACATTATGCACACAACTTGCATACCCTCGTACACATAACTTGCATAATATGTCGAATCTTACATATATGACTTGCATCTTAAAGGAGGGTAAATATGCATAGCATATAAGGGTGCCATCTTGCATATGTATATACCATATTTAAAAGGGTAAACTTGCATGTCATGATTTATGCATAATACCAAACACTTAGCATGCATATAACCACTTACTTATCATGCATAGAATCAAATACTTATTATGCATAAAATCAAATACTTATTATGCATAAAACCAAATACTTATTATGCATAAAATCAAATACTTATTATGCATAAAATCAAATACTTATTATGCATAAACCCACCACTTAACTTGCATAAGCCCAAACACTTAACATGCATAAAACCCCATACTTAGTATGCATACAATCAAATACTTATCATGCATAACGTCAAATACTTTAGCATGAATAACATCGAATACTTAACATGCATAACACCAACTACTTAGCATGCATAAAATCACATGCATAACTTGCATATCATGTTACATATAACTTGCATATATCCTCACATATAGTTTGCATAACATGTCACATATGCATAAATGTTTAACATGGTGTTTTGCATCATAAAACATGGCCTTAACTTGCATTTAACATAAAACTTGCAAATCACATATCATACAAACTTGCATAAATACATTTATCCACAAACATAGCCATGTCTTATCACATCCTACCATAATCAATTTAACAATTGATTATTAAAGCCATAGAAACTCACCAAAACCAAGATTAGCAAATCAATGAAGTAAAACTAGTTGCCAATTATGAAGAAGAAGGTGATTAGGGGTTGATTAGCTTGCAACTCTCTTCATTTGATTTGTGGAGGCCATGACCAAGTTTCATTTTGCCATAGTTTAATTATAAGATTTAATTATGAATGAATTAGGGTAGGGTTAGGGTCTTATTTATAGGATTAGGTAGTGTTTTAAGCCCTTAGATTAACCCTAGATTAAATTAGGACCCTTAGATTTAGGAAATCTCTAGAACCAGCCCACTAGGCCAGCACAAGGACCCAAACTGGTGCACCCAACCACAGGACTCTCAAGAAACTGTGCAGCTTCCTTGGCTCGGCATGGGCGCACTTCACAAGTGCGCCAGTGTATCTTTGTACTGGCGCACTTCACAAGTGCGCCAGTGCATTTCTGGCCTGTTTCTGGTTTTCTGCCTAACTTCGTTCGTCCTTATCTCTTTCATACGGTACCCGTTTTACGCAAACTCGGACTCTATTTCGCGTATTTTTCCGAGACGAACGCAATGACGCAGCCCGTTTCCCCCAATTCCCACATCTAAAATTATTTATCCTGTAATTAGTGAATTTTAGTATTAACTAAAATTCGGGGTGTTACATTCTCCCCTCCTTAAAGGATTTCGTCCCCGAAATCTCTAAGCTAAGGAGAATGCATATCCTACCATCCAAACAACCATCTACTCAATCCATCAAACACGGGCATCCATTGTCCTTAAAACAATTTCTAATGATGTATGATCATATGCAAAAAGTGTGTGTATATGTTCCCTATCTAATGTATGAACATATGCAAAACATGATAGTGCCATGCATCCATTATGTATGCGAGGGAACCCTATCGACACATACAATATCTACATGAGTGCACAATCATTCACCAAAATGCATCATCCATATGATAACACAATCATTATACATCCATAAATATAGCTTCCTACACACAATTTTTATGCAATATGCAATATGAAGTGATTGAGCCGATCTAGTGCCTAGAGTGTGTGTATATGCATCCACGAGCAAACACTTGCATCCACTTGCATCCATCATACATAACATGTCTCAAACACATGTTTCAACCATAGGACTATCCTATCTGAAGGTCAAAGGTACTAACGAGAGGACATACTAAGGATAAGATAAGTACCAGTCAAACGATAAAGGAGAAGTTAAAAGACATACTCTCAAAAAGAAATGGATACAAAGAACGCATCTTCGCTTCCGTCTCCCAAGTTGCGTTGCTCTCCTCTTCTCCCCATTACACTTTGACTAGCTGAACCTCTCGATTCCTCAATTTCCTAGTCTCTGACCCAAGGATGCGAGTAGGAGCTCGTCGAATAGTCGCATCATGCTCTGCTTCCACTTCTCTAAGCAAACTTGGCTCTACCACCTCTGCGGTCTTATGTAGGCACTTCCTCCCATGGAATACATCATGTACACTACTAAGTCTGTCGGGCAGCTCCACCAATGGAAGATGCTCCTCCCATGTACCTCCAAAATCCAAGATACATAGCCTCAAAAGGTCTTCTAAAATATGATTCACCCTCTCGGTCTGGCTGTCCGTCTGAGGATGATATGCGGTACTCAAACGCAACTGAGTCCCTACCGCCTTTTGCAAACTCCTCCAAAACTCTCTAGTGAAGATAGGATCTCGATCACTCACTATACTGGAGGGTACCCGATGCAATCGAACTATCTCTCGAAGATATACAAAAGCTAGCCATGGAGCAGTCCACTTACTCTTTACAGGTATGAAATGGGTGTTCTTAGTAAGTCTGTCTACCACCGCCCAAATTCCTGTATTACTCTTTCTCGATCTGGGTAACCTGTCAATAAAATCCAACGAGACGCTGTCCCACTTTCATTGCGGAACCTCCCATGGGTGAAGCAACCCACCTGGTTTCTTTCGCTCCGTCTTCACTCGTTGGCACACCAAGCATCGAGCGACATGCTCGGCCACATCTTTCTTCATACCGGCCCAGAAGAAAGCCCTCTTCATGTCTTGGTACATCTTACCCCCACCGGGATGAATGGTCATCCTAGAACGGTGTGCGTCATCAAGAATAGCCTTCCTCAAACCCTCGTCTTGCGGTACACAAAGTCTACCGTCTCTACGCAAGCACCCTCTATCATCTAGGGTGTACCTACTCAAATGGCTGGACGACTCCCCCCTTATGAGCTTCTCTACTAACTCAACCAACTGTGGGTCGCCCCTCTGTGCTTCTCCAATCCGCCCCAAAAGAGTAGGTCTAACTTCCAAAGAAGCTAGCAAACCGGGTACAAAGTCAACGGAAGGTCTAAAGTCAAACTTAGAAATAAACTCTAAGCTCCGTCGTTCAACGAACAATGAACTCAAGGACAATCTTTTTCTACTTAAGGTGTCCGTTACCATGTTACCCTTACTCATAGGACGCTAAGGATCCCATCCACTTTTGCTGTCCTAAGACTATGCGCTCGAAGAGTCTCCAACACTCCCCTAAGATGTAGGGCATGCTCTTCTCCACCAGGATATCATCCAAAATCATCACAACTGTCTCCCACGCAGACCACCCTAGTCGAATTCGGCATCCCCCAAATGCAAGCCCCAAAGGCCTAAACCAATATCAGACAAACACCCAAGGGATACCTCCTTCGAATTCAGACGACTTACGTGAGATGATACTAGTAAAAATGGCTAAATAATTAAGCCCTCGTCCAATTCTGGATGTTCTCGCCAGTCTCGCTCCAAAACCGTCGTTTGTCCTATACTGGCTCTGCTCAGCCTATTGAGCACATACGAAAACTTATTTCGCTCCAGATGTCATCTACAAAGACCATCACGAACTTATTCAGGTACTCCCTGAACACCCTTCTCAACAAAGTATGCGAGGGCGTTCTTCAAACCCAATGGCATCACCAGCCACTCATAAAAGAAATCATCCGGAGTCCTAAAGACAGTCTTCTCCATACTATTCTCAGCCACTCTCAACTGATGAAGTCCCGTGGCTAAGTCCTACTACACAAAAATACTGAGGCGCCAGCCAACTGATCAAGGAGATCATTAATCCTCGGCAATGGGTATCTATTCTTCTTTGTGAGTTTCTTTAGCTCTCTTTAGCCTACAATAAGTCTGAGGGACCCATCCGCCTTCATAACAAAAACTACTGGAGCGCCCCACTCCAATATACTTCGTCTTATGAACCCCTTCTCAAGCAAATCGCCTACTTACTTATGGAGTTCCCTCCTCTCACTAGGAGCCATGTGGCACACTGGCCAAGATACTGGTTTAGCATTATCCATCAGATATATTCGGAAGTCAATCTCCTGCTTCGGAGGTAAGCCCTTCACCTCCTCAAACACATCCGGATATTCCCGGACCGCTCTAGCAGATCGCAGACTCTAGACCAACGTGTCAAGCGATTCTAGATACCTTAGCATAACAGATTCTATGGGATTACAAGAGATCTCGAGAGTGTTACCCAGGCGGCCCATAAGCCTAACAACTCTCCCTTCAAAATGAAGAACAACACTCCTACTGGATAACCAGTCCATGCCCAAAACTAACCCATAGCCCGTGAAGCCCAACAAGCATCACATCTAAACTCAATGCTAAGTATAGAAACTTTCAAACCCAAACATATCATGGAGCCCCAATTGGGTTTGAAACAACTAAGGGATCATCTACCAAACTGGTGTCTAAGTGCAGTGACTTAATTAACCATGATGAGATAAACGAACTCGATGCGTCAGAATCTAATAAAGTTCGAACCGGATAATAAAGAAATCCAAATTCCAACCTAGACGGTCCTATCCCCATCTGGTACACTAGCCGCGAGGGAATACAACTACCCTCCAGGAGATTCCATACCTTGCCCATGCCCCTTTGGACAATCCTAATACGGTGTCCCATTCCTCCAAAAGGATAACTACTCGCCTTCTTCTTCCCATTCTCCACTCGTAACCTCCCACCAATGAGGTTTCATCCTTCATTAACCAAACAACTATTTGAGCCTTCCTCCCATCGTCTATCCAATATATACCTACCAGTCCTCCTCCTTCTTGAACCAACTTCTAATCCGACTAATGTCTAAGTCCCTTGAAGTGGTTTTCCGTTCTTATCTATCTTAGAAAGATCATCTATACGCGGAGGGGAAACTCAAAACGGGAGAAAGGAAGAGATTCAAAATGGAGAATTCGAAAGATATAGATATGGCTATTGGGGATTATGCTTTTCTTTCAAAAACTTTTCTCTTAAAAGACATGTTTTTGAAAATACTCCTTTCCAAAAATATTCTTAGAAAATAGTTTTTCTAAAAATTTTATCTGTTCCGGTAACCTTAAGCTCTGATACCACGTGTAACACCCCACGCCCGCTAAGGTCACTCACAAAGGGAATGCCTTAGCTTTGGTGGAGTATTTTTAGTGAGTATAGAACAGAAAAATTACAACAGGACAGATATAAGTAATACTTGAAAATTTAAAACATCATTTCATTAACAAAACATGTTTGGTTACATCACAAAACCGTAACTAGAGTCCAGTACATAATATCCATCCTGATAAAATAGAAGTACATAATCCCATTACATAGACAATAGCCATAATAGAAAAGATAAACCGAGCTTTACTTCTACGATCCAAGCCCAAAAGATAGATATAGCAGTCTGATCCAAGCCCACTAGTGCTAGGCCCACTCTGATAACCTGAGGGTTGGGAAAAAGATAAAAACAACGGGGTCAGACATAAGTCTGAGTGAGTCCTATAACCCTAACAATACAACCATTAAAGTAATTAGGGTATGAAATAAATAAGTTATGGTACCTCTGGGGATAATGACTACACTATGTAGCCAACTAAACACCGGATGTACTACGATAACCGAAAAGACGCATTTATCCACCCAAGGATAATTTTTACACCACCCCAGACTTATTCACCCAAGGGTAATTCCTACACTGCACCACACCAGTTCTACCCACCAAGAGTAATTCCTACTTAAAGGTTGATCCCATCTAAAGTCTTAGAAAATATAACTAGTAGTTTCTGGTACTTCTAGCTGACCACGTAGGTGCCGTCTGCCCCTACATCCATTAGGTGTATAACTGACCACGTAGGTGCCGTCTGCCCCTACATCCACTATGGTGTACCTAGTAATCTTACCCAGTAGTTTCGTGTACCCCTACACAGGTGCCGTCTGCCCCTATCTTTACTAGGTGTACCTACTACTACCCATCGATCGGCTCCCTACCGTAGATACCCGTGCTGGTCCCACGATTGGGGTGTATCATTCCCCTAAAGTGGCTACCAGATAATATCACGGTGCACGGCTTTATATCTACACGATGCAACAACGACTTACCAACCAGCCCGGGCCCACACACGCATATGAAACCCGTTGGTCCCGCGTTGCCACCGCTAACCCGTTTTGGCCTCTTATAGTCAAGCCCAATATGCGTGTCCCGTCACTCGACTTGAGTCGAGCCTACAAAGATACGTTTGGGATATTGGTTGAAATGGGCCCCCACAAGCTACTACTTAAGCTTGTCATTTAATCTAGTGCATCCCACTTAACCCTTTAACCATGTCCCCTTACATGTTATAAATCTTGGTTAAGTCCTTTAATCATATCTCGATTGCCACTTAGGGCACCCACTAGATTTCCACATGCCACCCATGGCACTTACTTAACCCCTTAATCATGTTTAATTACATGTTCCACCTTGGTTAAGTATTCTAATCGTATTTTTCTATTGCCACCCAAGGCAACCCACTAGTCTCATCATGCCACCCCAAGGCACCCACTTAACCCCTCATGTCCCACTACATGCTAATATGGTTAAGTGTTTCTTAATTAATTAAGACCGTGATCTCCCATAAAGACCTCCCACATTAGACTGGCTGTTATGACCGCCTGGTTAAGCCGGTAGAGTCCGGGCAGTCTTACGTCATAACAGAGTCTAACCTCGTGTCTTTACCTTAATCACGTATTTAATTTATGGCTAAGTCCTCTCACATTGAGCTGACATTTGTAGCAACTGGTTAAGCCGGTCGGGTCCGGGCAGTTTTACACTACAAATGAGTCCAACCTCGTGTCTTAGTCGATTAATTATACCTAATTAATCACCCCCATATTAATTATCCCTAATTAATATCAAGTTTTCCATAACATGGGTAGACCTAACTCAATAGGTAAATTCCCATGGGGAAGACCTAACTCAATAGGTAAATTCCCACTTATGGTAATTTATTTTTATGGTATGCTTAATCATACCCAATCATACTTTTATTAACATATATATTACCCCATCTTTCCCCACGTAAATCGTTCTCATTTCACGACATAATAAAGGGAAAGATCCATCACAAATATCATGGGTTTAACATATAACTTTGTCATGGGTTAAGAGGATGTCAACTTGCATATATGAACATATATTAACCCAACTACATATAACCCAAACTTGCATATTATCATACACATGATTTGCATAACATGTTAATCATGCATTTAAGCATACACATAACTTGCATAAGCATTCATATACTTGCATAAGCATTCACATACTTGCATAAGAATTCACATACGTGCATGAGCATTCACATACTTGCATGAGCATTCACATACTTACATGAGCATTCACATACTTGCATGAACATGCATAACTTGCATATCACATTAAACTTGCATTTAAGCATATACATAACTTGCATAACATCACGCTCATAACTTGCATAATCTCATAAACTTAACTTGCATAACATTATGCACACAACTTGCATACCCTCATACACATAACTTGCATAATATGTCGAATCTTACATATATGACTTGCATCTTAAAGGAGGGTAAATATGCATAGCATATAAGGTTGCCATCTTGCATATGTATATACCATATTTAAAAGGGTAAACTTGCATGTCATGATTTATGCATAATGCCAAACACTTAGCATGCATATAACCACTTACTTATCATGCATAGAATCAAATACTTATTATGCATAAAATCAAATACTTATTATGCATAAAACCAAATACTTATTATGCATAAAATCAAATACTTATTATGCATAAAATCAAATACTTATTATGCATAAACCCACCACTTAACTTGCATAAGCCCAAACACTTAACATGCATAAAACCCCATACTTAGTATGCATACAATCAAATACTTATCATGCATAACGTCAAATACTTTAGCATGAATAACATCAAATACTTAACATGCATAACACCAACTACTTAGCATGCATAAAATCACATGCATAACTTGCATATCATGTTACATATAACTTGCATATATCCTCACATATAGTTTGCATAACATGTCACGTATGCATAAATGTTTAACATGGTGTTTTGCATCATAAAACATGGCCTTAACTTGCATTTAACATAAAACTCGCAAATCACATATCATACAAACTTGCATAAATACATTTATCCACAAACATAGCCATGTCTTATCACATCCTACCATAATCAGTTTAACAATTGATTATTAAAGCCATAGAAACTCACCAAAACCAAGATTAGCAAATCAATGAAGTAAAACTAGTTGCCAATTATGAAGAAGAAGGTGATTAGGGGTTGATTAGCTTGCAACTCTCTTCATTTGATTTGTGGAGGCCATGACCAAGTTTCATTTTGCCATAGTTTAATTATAAGATTTAATTATGAATGAATTAGGGTAGGGTTAGGGTCTTATTTATAGGATTAGGTAGTGTTTTAAGCCCTTAGATTAACCCTAGATTAAATTAGGACCCTTAGATTTAGGAAATCTCTAGAACCAGCCCACTAGGCCAGCACAAGGACCCAAACTGGTGCACCCAACCACAGGACTCTCTAGAAACTGTGCAGGTTCCTTGGCTCGGCACGGGCGCACTTCACAAGTGCGCCAGTGTATCTTTGTACTGGCGCACTTCACAAGTGAGCCAGTGCATTTCTGGCCTGTTTCTGGTTTTCTGCCTAACTTCGTTCGTCCTTATCTCTTTCATACGGTACCCGTTTTACGCAAACTCGGACTCTATTTCGCGTATTTTTCCGAGACGAACGCAATGACGCAGCCCGTTTCCCCAATTCCCACATCTAAAATTATTTATCCTGTAATTAGTGAATTTTAGTATTAACTAAAATTCGGGGTGTTACAGCAGCGTTCAAGTTACAAATGAGGTTGTCAGTTTTACCGAAGGGGCACCTTCTTAACTGCAACGTGCACGGTCCTAGTTTTAACAAATCAGGGTTAAAATATGATGAACGAACTAGCGCCTGCCCCGTGAAACAATGCAACTCTAAACAAAAGACCTCCCAGAGGGGCACCTAATTGATCGCCGGTGCCATTGATACATTGTCCGACTGCGACAAACACTTGGATTTTTAAACCAAAGACCTCCCCGAGGAGCACCCAGTTAATCGTCGGAGCCATTGATACGTGGTCGGATTGCGATAAATACACTGGGCTAACAAGCCAAGGACCTCTTTGAGGGGCACCAGGTTGATCGTCAGTGCCATTTATACATGGTCCGACTACGATGAACCCCGAGATTTAAGAGACCACCTCGGGGGCATCCGACCATATGCCGAATCCGCCAAAATTCTGTAAATGACGGACCCGAAGACCTTTTCGAAGGCACCCTACAAATTCCACAAGTGGCTAAATCATTCAGCCACAACGAATAACGGGTTTACAAAGCACCTCTTTAGAAGTACGAAAACCAAGACATCTCCTAGGACATATGTTCAGATATAATCTTCGAAGGACATGGAATACCAGGTTAGCGAGAAATGTAATTGAATATATTAAAAATATAAGACCTCACAGGCAGGGGCATTGTGATATAGATTCTTCCTCACTAAAGGCATGAGCTTGCTCGATTAAACCGGAAACCCTTTGGCTCATAAGTAAGTCAGATGATTCCAAACAAAATCTATTGCAGGTATCATGCCTAACCTTTAAAATTTCATGACGAATTTTGGCATGTGGGCATTACCGCCGCATTAAGGGAAAATCAATAATTCTTACCTGAACATACCACAAATTCGTCATAACTTTACATTGAAAATTCGGTATTTACAAGGGTTATTCTGACCAATAGTGTTGAATCTTGACTTAGCTAAGGCAAACTCAGAAACTTTGTTGATGTGATAAGCACAAAAGTGGTTAGTCACAAGAAAGCAGTATAGGGTATTGCTCCGGTCAAAACTAAGGAAATTTAACAAAGTCGGTCAAGGTAACCCATCCAATAATGATTCGTAGCTACAACTAAAAAACCAAGTTACGACAACAAAAAAGAAGAAGGTGTGAAATGCAAAGCAGTAGAGTACAACAAAGCTAAAGTAAAATCTTAAAGTACAACAAGTAGTACACACTTTCATCACAGTAACATAAGACTAGATTGCAGAACCATAAGTCAAGTCTCATAATCATGAACCTAGCATAGGAGTTTCAGACATATAGTAACATAAAGTAGTAAGCGGGGACCAGCACCCACATATACAACCGGTCTAGACACTACATACAAAAGAGAATAGTCCAGATGCAAAACAAACTAGTATTGAGCATCAATACTTCTTCCTGCCGCCTAACCTGAGAACTGGTTTGTTAATAGTAGGAGGAGGAGTCTCTACCACATCACTAGGATTCTCTTGAGAAGATAAAGTGATAAATTCCGTATTCTTCTTCTTCTTGTGCTTCTTAGATGGTTAGGACTTGACAGCTTTCTTTCCTTTACCCTTAGTAACATCCTTTGGGCTTTCATCTGTTCCCGTGGCTTCAGGATCATCACTAAGAATGTAACCGACATCTTCTAAATCGGAGAGCGCACCTGTTTTAGCATCTTGTGATCCGGGAGCTGTAATGACAAGTAAGGATGTGCTGCTAGGAGGAGGGGGAGTAATAACAGAGGTAAGGAGAAGTATCATCAGAGTCAAATCAGCTATTTTCCCTATAACAGGAGAAGATATGGGTGAGGTTAAACCTAGATTATGGAGGCCATGAGAGGCAAGTGACCCTAATGAGTCAAAAATGGACCCTAAGTATGACACGGTATTGTCAATTTCGATTTTACCTGCATCTAGAATGGTTTCTTGGACATATCTCTACACAATCCTCCAGTTGTCTACGTTTTCGTCATCACCTTCATCATCTCCATCATGTTCCTCTGTGATATTCTATGTAACAATATGCCTTGTGTCTACATCTTTCTCCGTTAAAGCAATTGGATTACTCACCTGAACCTGTGTACTTGAGGCTTTAATATTTGCGGGATTGACGGGATGCTCAATGTTAATTTGATTAGGAAGCTTGTCTCCAGAAGTGCCAGCTCTATTACTTGCCAACTGAGCTTTTCCCTCAACCAGAGCATTCTTGGACCTATGATCTAAAAGTTCGTTAATAAGATCTGCCTCGCTGCGATCGTCACCAGTAATCTCAAGTATTTGTTCCCAAGAAAGAGCTAAAGTAGTCGAGAAGGTGTCTCCCAAGTAGTGCAAACTTCCACGACTCATTACATTATAAACGTAAAACTGGAATATGTCGGCCTCAACCTCGTCCATAGCCTTTTGATGAGTTTCTTCAGCAATTTTCTTGTCTGCTTCAAGAGATTTAACCTTGAATAATAATGTGCGATTGGAAGCTCTTAAGGAATCAATGGTTTCTCTAAATTGATTAGCCTCGTTCCAATATTGTGTGGAGAAATCCTTTTCCGCATATAATGTATCCTCAGCATTGCTTTTGGCAGTAAGAGCTTCCTTTTCTTTCTGTTTAGCGGCTTCAAGATCTTCTTCGAGTTTCTTATTCTTGGTATCTAATCCTTCTAATTCTAAATTCTTTTATTAAGCATGGCGATGGTAGCATATCGAGAGTCTAAGACTTCTTCCATTTTGCCTTACCGTCCTCCAAAGCTGAAATCTTACCAAGATCAACATCGTGGCGCTTTTAGAGGTCATCGCCGAATTTTTTCCATCCCCGCAACTTTTCTTAGCACTATTCTTGACATTTTTTAGCTTCGTTCCGAGTTGACTCTTAGCAATATCAAGATGGGTATGTGTTTGCTTTATTACGACATTAACCTCCGCAGTTATGTCATCAGCATCTGATGGGTTTATTCCACAATCGAAAAGTAACCCTTTCAAATTCCAGCTTGGGAATCGTTCAGAATAGGGACTATTGCTTGTTCAGGTTCGTAACAGGGCTTGTGAATGATCAAATGGATCTCAACAGGGGGAGCAGGGGGACCATAAGATGGTATCGATCGGGGTTTAATAGGGAGTTTCTCCAATCGGGGATGATTGTGTGAGCCAGCTTTCCCTTGATCATCCCTTCATCGCTTCTCCCCGCGGCCCTCTTCACTATGAGAATATTCCCTAAGCTAAGTACTCCTTCTCATTTCTTCATTTCTTCCTCAAATATCTTCTGCCTTTTATCATCAGTCAAGTCCGATTCAGATACGTGTGAAGGTTTGTGAGAAGATTTTGGAGGAGGTGGAAGGTAGGTCTGTTCTGTAGTGATGTGATGGTCGCGGAGGATCAGATTGTAATAGATGCTATGGATTGAATGCTTTGCTTTTCCTCCTGAAATCTTACCTGAAACCTGATGAACGTTTCCTGCACATGTCTGAACCTGGAAAAAGATAAAAGCAGAGTTTCAGTACTTGAATTGTAAAGTACTTGGGCAAATCATAAGAGTAGTAACGAGTATACGCATATATGTATTAGACATGTTTTCTAAGACATTGCTATTTGACGAACTAGTTGTCTTGAGATTCCTAAGGATATGAGATATTTTCCTGGTCGAGTAGTGGCAACATCCTTTACCCCGATATTTATGGTTAGAGGATCAAGACGCTGGGAAACAATATCTCCCTGGCTAAGGTACTTAGCAGAATTGAGATCGCCTTAATTATCAAATGTACCTGTAGAGCCCTCCTCTGTTGCATTATCAACAAGAGGATCCTCGGTCATCGTTTCAGCACTTGGGTAGGCCTCAAGTTTGGTTTCCCCTTCCACAACACTTTCAGTTTCATGTGTGTTAGATCAAAATTTGGATCTAACACCCAAATTTTTCTGTTTCGTACATGATTGTGACTAAAAAATACAAAGAGAGCAGGAAAACGCACAAGATTTATAGTGGTTCGGCGTTAACAAGCCTACGTCCACTTTATATGTTATCGATTATACTTTGAATGCTAGTACAATCAATATTTTTCACTCGTTCTCACTTTACAATGGTGATTTCTCTCAGTAATTTCAGAGTTAAACTGATAAGAAATAGTGGTATGACAGTAATGGAGGATTCAGTACTCAGAACTGCCAAAAAGATCCTGAAAAATGACAATCTCTGGGCTATTTATAGCTGATTTTGTCAGATGGTTCGCGGGGTCACATGGCTCCCATCCTGAGGTAATCGGATTGGATTGGGGCGTGTGGAGAATGGGTCAATCTAGCTGTTGAGGACACGTGTCGCTGGATCCGTTCGATTCGGATCGTGGTTGACCAGTTCACTAGCCTCGTCACGCGTCGGGGGGGCAAATCGTGGCGAGGTGAATATGGCATGGATCGTGCCGGGCTCCCCTGGACAGATCGGATCGCCAGACCTGGAGTGGATCGTGATGTGAGTGTGCTGGGCGAACCGACAGGGCGCCACGTGTCCTTCCATGTGTTATAAGCATTGGTCTTCATATCTTTTTCTTATGTGCGAACCTTGTCGGCTTGATCAAAAATCTAGCCATCATTTTGCCCCCTCGAAGTACGTTTTATTGAGAATGGAACGTGCTTCGAAGATTCTGATCTACCTTTCCCCGAAGTGATGCAAATCAATAGTCGTATCTGTCTAAAGCAACGTGCCACTCTGGACAGTTGTGTCTCTCTGACCTGTATAAATACCGGATTGGTCTCCGATCATTTCTTGCTTGTTGTACAATTCTTTGAAGACTTCATCATCGAGTTCTCCAAGTAAGTTTCTGAATTTTCCACGAATTACTTCTAAGTTTTTCACTTCGTCACGCTGCTTCGAGGGCTCGGATCGCGAAAACGGACCGTGGTCCGTGGTTGACACGATTGTCGCGTGTTGTGTATTCGTGCAATGCGTGACGGGGTTCAAGCATGGTGGGCCATCATTCGTCGCAAGGCGGTCCGTGGATCGAAGTGGGCTTCCAAGCGCCACGGGCTTCAGCTCGCGGCCCGCATGGTGCAGATAAGACAAGAACGGGAAGATGAAGGGATACCGTTTCCCTATATAAGCCCTATCCATCCCCCTTTTCGTTTTCGTTCGATTCGACTGGCTTAGGAGGAGAAAATAGTGAGGATTGGCGAAGTTCGGGGCGTCGGAGGTGGCTAAGACGCCATGGCTGAAGTTGCCTTAGCTCGGGAGTGATGGAAGGAGGCGAGGGAGGAGAAGGAGGAAGAAGAAGAAGAGTGGTGCTGCGTTGGCTCGGCTCGTGGTGGCGAGGCATCGAGGTTTGGGCGAGGCACCGTGTTGTGGCAAGGGAATGGTTTGGAGTGAGAAAGTGAAGAAGTGGCGGATCGGGGGAAGGGCGATGTAGCGGATTGTGGCGAGGTGCTGAGTAGTGGATTTAAATGGCGTGGCGTGACGCAGGCAGGCATCGGTTTACGGATGAGGCATGGGAGAGGCCCGTGGTGGAATTGGCGAGGTGACGGGTCGAGGGAGAGTAAGGTAGCAGATCGTGGTGTGGTTGGCGTGTCGCGGACCGCTAAGAAGCTATCACGATCCGCTTGGATGTGAATCGATGCGCTGTTCGAACCGTGGCCTTTCCTCGAACTAACTCCTTCCCACGAACTGAGACCTTCGTCACGAACTGATCATGTAGAGCGATCCGATCCCCTACCCACGAACCGAAAGATGACCTCGAGCCACATAATGAACGATCCAATGAACCTTGTAAAATAAGCAATGCAACTTAATTCCAGTACATCGATGGACAGTTAGGTTAGAGCCTTTATGATTGACCTTTCTGGACTAAACAGGCACACTACTCGTTAGCGAACAACCAATGCTTTGACGATTTCCTCGACCTTTATGTTTTTCTGTCATGCACGCACAAGCACAAACCGGCACTTGCACACACGGGGGGTAAGGGTAGGTATATTCTGACTTGTCATATATGCCAATACAGATATGTCGGATAAACGGGTAATCGAGACACCAGAGAGATCTACCGAACTAGAAGCCTCAACGCAACCACAGCCTAATGTGCTGCCTTCAGCCTCAGACCAAAATAAACCTGATCCTGACTACAGAGTAGATTCTGGGGAAAAGTCGTCATCTTCATCTGATATATCCGCTGAGGAGATAGACGATCGAGCTCCTGATGAGCTTCCAGGAGCCGAAGATATAGATAAATTCAACGATTGCCTGGCTTCCAAACTGGACAAGACTAAGCTCCAGAAGTTATGCATGAAACATGGGATACCCAGGGAGAGCGTTAAAACCCCTGGTAAAGACGATAGACCCCATTCTGCCCCTGCTGGGTATATGACCGTCAGTAGATTGATGTGCCACGTCGGCGCTATTCCTCCTTTTCCACCAATTGTTGTGGAGACCTAGAGACGACTACGCATCGCTCCAATGCAGCTCCATCCTAACTCTTACGCTGCTCTGTACACTTTAGCGGTGGCGTATCCAGAGGTCCTGGGGACCGAGCTGACTTTCAAGGATCTAAGGTTTTTCTTCTTGTTCAAGAATAAGTCTAAGGCAACTCCGAATATCACTCATCTCGAGTCTGTGGCCAACAAAAAGGTTGTGACTAACGGCTATAGCAATATCGGGGATCCAAAGGCCGACTGGTTCTACATACAACATCAGCCAGGGTGTGCACGACGATGGCTTAAAGCTAGTGAGTCCTACTTTTTCAGATCAGTGTCCTTACTGGATTGTCGGGGTGCTAACATATTCCTTTTCTTCATACAGGACATACTTTCTCAAAGGTAAAGAGCTCAATGTATCAGAACCGATTGGCTCGCCTTCTCCGCAGCAAATCAGATTTCTTAAAGATAAGGCTGTGTCTCACTGATGAGAACCTCCACATATATCGTCTTCTAGACAGCAGATTCAGCCTTGGAAAAGACAAGCCTCACAAACTCGTGGCCCCGGCGGAGGGAGAGGGAACCTCTGAGGTGGCAAAATTAACTGAACATGATGGGGAAAAGGAGACTTCGATTCCTAAGGATCCACCTGCACCAAAAATTCCTCCACCAGCGGATCCTGCCACTGCCAAAGAACTAACCGACGAGCAAGCCCTTAAGGAGCTAAACAAGCTCCCAATACCTGACGATGTTTACTCACCACAAGACTTCGGTGACGATCCGTTCTTTTCTGCCATTGATGAAGCGGACGCTCCTGTCCAAGAAAAGGACGTGGCACAGACAAGCCTGACTCCGGGCCCCGATCTGTTGGGGGTTATACGGGATACACAAACCACACGCACTTCCCACCACATCACTCTCTACACCATGGCCATTCGAAGTTCTAACATATATTTGTTTCATTTGCTGGGAGGATGACTCATAGGCAATCTTACTCATATTGTTCCCTTCGCTCAGGTACTCCAAGCCTTCGTGGAGACACTGAGCCGGCTCGCAGTAGCAGTCGAGGGGGAGATAGCCAGCGATCTCGGGACCCTCCAAAGTCTCGTCCTTCTCAATCCAAGTCTCCATCGAAACACGATTCCGGGAAGCCTCAAAGTCGCAAGCCTCCATCTGCCGGGGGAAAACAGCTTCCCAAAGATTTGAGTCCTCAAAAGCATACACTGTCCGGAGACAGACCATCCAAAAAACATCACGATCCCAAAAGCAAGAAGAAGGATCTGGGCAAGGAGGCTGAGAAGGAAAAAACTGACATCGTTCCTTCTGGTCCAGAAGAGTTAAGTGCCCCCAGGGCATGAGACTTTGTCCGCAGTCCTGAGGCTCAAGCTCAACTAAAAAGGATGCGAGAGCAGTTTCCTGATATTTATGTTGAGAGGATGATGTTCACTCCATCCCTCGAAGTGGTTCCTAGGGGTCGGGAACTCAGGTCATCGAACAGGTTCGTCATGCAACAACCCAATATGAGGCGATGAGGAAGCATGCCGTGAAACTTTCTGATCGTATTCACACGCTTGAGACAGAAGCGCACCGGTCCAAAGTCAGAATAGATAATAATGACCGGGCGATTGTGAGGATGACCACGGACTTGGAAAATACACAAGCCCAGCTCGCCTTGGCCCGACGAGACACTGATAACTCTAAGAATGAACTTGAGGAAGACAGGCAGCGCTTCCGTACAGAACTTGACTTTTATAGCCAGGAGCTTGTGGCATTAAAGAAGGAGGTGGAAGACCTCAAAATGGCTAATACCGAACTGAGAACAGCACACAGTCACTATGATTCTGACAGAGCCGCTTGGGAGAAGGAAAAAGCGGAGTTGAAGAATAGACTAGCCCTTGCAGAGCAAGAGAACAGGAACCTGAAGGATCAAGTGGCTGACGCTGAAAGGCGCGCAATTCTAGCTAAGAGCAATGTTGAGAGTGCTCTCGAGTTGGCTTCTGTTTCTGGTGAGAAGCTCATCGAGAGAGAGAAAGATATAGCCGGATTTGAAGAACTTCTGTTTGATTTCCTGGGCAACGTCCTCAAGACTCGCAATATCTCCTGGATCCCGGATTATCACGTCACCCTGGCTAACATTTGGGACGCCATTGTCGAGGGTGAGAAGCGGCGGTTTGGTGTTGAGGAGATAGATGCGGGTGAGCTGATGAGGACTATTTTGAGGGACAACGAGCCCGAGGATCTGGAGACGGGTCGACGCTTGATTCAGGAAGAGATGGAGAAAGAGCGGAGCTTGGCTAAGGGTAAGGATAAGATCGAGGAAGGCTCGAGTTCGGCTGTGGAGCCTAAAGTCTCAGGAGTTGAAGAGTATAATCCCGATGACCCCTTACTCCCTCTGGGTCCAACTCTCCCAGTTACCAGTGCCCCAGCAGCTAATCTGGAAGGAGGATCGGTCGAAGGTATCTCTATATTTTCTCTAGAATTTGTCAAAGCTATCATTACATGTCGTCGTCTTTCCGAACAATCAACTGATCAGTCTGCATTTTCTCCTCAAATAACACTTGTTTCTCGTAATACAGGCGGCGAGCTAGTCAATAAAGATGCAAAAATGGAAACCGAGGTGGGGAAGAGTGACATCCCACCAAGCGCTAGCGCCGATGCTCCAAACAGCTTGAAGGCACAATGACAGTGGAGAAAGTTGCTCAGACATCCAGTACCGACACTCCCGAGGACAATGAGACCATCGAGGCCTTGAAAAATATGGATGAACGCCATATAGACGATGAGGAGGATGTCATTATCATTGGAGAAACCCAAGGTGACGACGATGAAACCCTAGCTGAAAGGAAGGCGAGGCAGGAAAAGCAGCTAGCCTTAAAGAAGGAGGAGCAGGGTCTTCTGAATGTGAATCCCCTTGCAGAGTTCAACCCTAAAACCGGGTTGTTCATAAAACTCTCCGCCAAATCGATCACCAAGCAGCTTGCTTCCGAGTCTTCTCAATCTTCTGATGAACCTCCAATTGGGCTTATTGACAAAAGGAAGAAAAGGAAGCAACGCGATCAATCTGGGGTTGACAAAGGAGAGTCTGAACAGCAGAAGGAAGAGAAAAGGCCCAAGTCGTCCTCCAAACGCAAGTAGAATGTATATACTCGTCTATATTTAGTCTTTAGGCTTTCCACTGGCCATGAAATGTGCTTGCGAGAATGGCCCTCGCTTTTGTTTAGGTTGCTTTTGATTCCTGCAAGTTAGGAAATAAAATTTCTGTTTCTTTACCTCGTACCTGCAATCGTTTCAAAGTTAGTCGTGTATTTGAACACTTGAAACATGAATAAGAACATAGTGCAGATAAGCAGGTGAGTTACTAATGTAACTATCATAAAACATTGTGAGCTATGCATGCAGCACTAAGTGTAGTGTGCTAAAGAAGTAAGCGTGCATAGGCATGCAATTAGTCACTCTTTAATTTATAAGCGTGTTTGCCCCCATGTTCGGACATGGAGTGCCCGGGCTCAACTTTCAATCAGGTCCCCGAAGCTTCAGCGGGTTAGGAATTGTATGGGCGCTGAGTCTCCAACACCCTTCTCAGCGCTCAATCAGAGACGCTTTTATACTCTCCTAGCAGTCGCCGAGGTTAAAGTTCGATCTCGGCAGTTCCATCGCTCCCCGATCCTTCAGCGGGGTAGGAGCTCTTTCTCAGCGCTCATTCGGAGACGCTTTTATACTCTCCTGGCAGTCGCCGAGGTTAGAGTTCGAGCTCAGCAGTTCCATCGCTCCCCGATCCTTCAGCGGGGTAGTAGCTCTTTCTTAGCGCTCAGTCGGAGACGCTTTTATACTCTCCTGGCAGTCGCCGAGGTTAGAGTTCGGTCAGGGCGGCTCCGATCATGGTACACCGTCATAACCTGTAGACATTGTCTTCATGCCCGGCATACTCTCTCTCGTTTCTGGAGAGTTAGAGTGCTACCAACAATGTGGTTTGCTGTACTGCACTTTTTAGGGCTTGAACGCTGACTACTCCCCATTCTGATGGATGGCACCTAGAGTCAGAAGCTCCTGCGATTGCTGTAAAGTTTGCAGCAATTGTAGAAAGGATAATGCGGTAGACAAGTAATAGTGCAATAAAGGTAAATGACACACAATATTTTTATAGTGGTTCGGTCGAATCATGACCTACATCCACTTTATAATCTTTTTCTCAAAAGGAATTCGACTATTCTAGGCAAGTCGTGCCTTGTACATGGTTCTTAAAGAACAAAAGAACAGGACTGACGGTTCTACGTCAGGTAAGGCCGCAAATGTTGGGCGTTCCACACTCTAGGGATTTCCCTTCCATCGACGGTCGCTAGCTTGAAAGTTCCATTATCAAGCCTGCGCAGAATAGAGTATGGTCCTTCCCACTTCGCACCCATATGCACTGGGGGCGGAAAGACACGTCTTAGAACCAAGTCTCCAGGTACAAAGGTTCAGGCTTGAACCTTTTTGTTGTAGTATCGGGCGACCTGCTGCTTGTTTCTCAAGGTGCGCAGATCTGCTTCGTGCCTTTTTCTTCTGTCATGTCCAGGGATTCAAGGAGCAACTCATTGTTAGTCATCGGATCGTAGTAAGTCACTCGATGAGAAGGTACCTTTATCTCAACCGGGATGACCGCCTCCGATCCAAAGGCGAGGGAGAAGGGAGTGGGGCCTGTTGCCGATTTATACGTCGTCCTCTAGGCCCATAATGCCAGAGGCAGTTCGTCGACCCACATGGCTTTGGCCTGCTTCAACCTCCTTTTCAGTACGAACTTAATCACTTTGTTCGCTGCTTCGACTTGTTTGTTCGACTGCGGATGTGCCACAGAGGTATATCGCTTCTCGATGTGGTATTTCTGGAAAAAGTCCCGGAATTCGGTGTTGTTGAACTGGGTCCCGTTATCAGTTATGATGATCTTTGGAATCTCAAATCGACAGATGATGTTCCTAAAGACGAAATTGATCACTCGTTTGGTTGTGATTGTAGTTAGCGGCTCGGCTTCGACCCACTTGGTGAAGTAATCAATGGCCACGATTGCAAACTTTGCTCTGCCCTTAGCTATCGGGAGACTTACAATTAGATCAATCCCCCATATGGCGAAAGGCCAGGGGCTTGACATTGTCTTTAACTGACCAGGAGGCTTCCTGGGGATCTTTGAGAATCTCTGACATGCATCACATCGTCGTGCGTATTTTGCCGCATCTTTGTTTATAGTAGGCCAGAAGTAACCGTGCCGCAACACCTTCTTTGCTAGCGTTTGTCCTCCGGTGTGATCGCCGCATTCACTCTCGTGTACTTCCTGCAGTACACGCTTGATGTCATCATGAGCTATACACCGTAGAAGGGGCATCGAGAATCCTTGTCTGTATAGGACTCCGCCTTGCAGAACATATCGGGAAGCTTTTCGAATGATTTTACGCCTCTCGCTTTTCTTGGTCGGAAGCGCTCCATTCATCAGAAAGTCCTTTAGGGGGGTCATCCACGACTCCATTTCCGGTTCCGTCTCCAGTGCTGGATCAATTTCCATCTGATCGGTACTAGGGGATCGAAGTATTTCGACTGGTACCAGCCTGGTCTCTTCGGGATCGTCGGAACTGGCCATCTTTACCGACTTATCCGCCTGTCGGTTCTCCGACCGCGGAATATAAGATATACTGTAATGGTCAAGGCCACTCAACAACTCCTTTACTTTCTTCAAATACAGAATTAATCTTGGGCTTCTGGCTTGGAACTTTCCGATGACCTGGTTCACAACTAGCTTAGAGTCGCAGAATATGTCCAGCCTCGCGATCTCTAACTCCTTCGCGATCTTTAGCCCGGCTATCAGGGCTTCATATTCAGAGTCGTTGTTGGTTGCGTGAAATTCCAACCAGATAGCGTAGGATATTGGACGCTTTTCAGGAGTCTCAAGCACTACTCCAGTGCCTGACCGTTGGTTATTCCTAGCGCCATCAGTGTACAATTTCCAAGCATTGGGATCAAGAAGCAACTTTGGTGGGTCAATCTCTTCATTCACCGTGTCATCTTCCGGAGTGGTGAATTCTGCGATAAAGTCTGCCAACGCTTGCCCCCGTACCGACCGTCGTGGCTGAAAGTTGAGATCGAATTGACTCAACTCAATGTTCCATTTGAGTAGTCTTCCAGACGCTTCTGGTTTCTGCAGAGCTTGCTTAAGCGGGTGGTCAGTGTACACGGTGATGGGATGAGCTTGGAAATAGTGTCGTAGCTTCCTGGAGGCAATCAGCAAATTGTAGGTCAACTTCTCTATCCTCAGATAATTACGCTTTGTCGCTGCTATTTTTTTACTCACGTAGTACACTGGCCTTTGTATTTTGTCTTCTTCTCTCACCAAGCCTGAGCTGATTGCGTGGGACGACACTGCCAGGTATACGAACAAATCCTCATGATCCACGGGCTGAGACAGTATCGGGGGTTTCTCCAGGTGATTCAAAAGATTTTTAAATGCTTCTATGCAATCGGGAGTCCATTTAAAGTGGCGCTTGCCTCGCTTCATCAATTCGAAGAACGGGATACACTTGTCTGTAGCTCTGGAGATGAATCGGCTCAGCGCGACTACTTTCCCTGCAAGGCTTTGCACATCTTTAATTTGCTTAGGTTCCTGGATGTCCCTGATTGCTGCAATTTGGTCTGGATTAATCTCTATGTCGCGTGAGCTAACGAAAATCCCAAAAATTTCCCGGAGGCGACTCCAAAGGAGCACTTTGTCGGGTTGAGTTTCATTCCGCACTTTCGGAGAATACCAAACATCTGGGCCAGGTCTGCTATATGATTGGAGGATTGTCTGGACTTAACCAGCATGTCATCGACATACACTTCCGTCGTTTTCCCAATCTTTTTGTAGAACATCCTGTTCACTGACCGTTGATAGGTAGCGCCGGCATTTTTCAAGCCAAAGGGCATCACCACCTAGCAGTATAAGCCTAGATCCGTAATGAAGCTAGTGTGTTCTTGATCCGAAACATGCATAGGAATCTGGTTATACCCTGAGTAAGCATCCATAAAGGAGAGAAGCTCGTGACCGGCTGTCAAATCTACCAACTGATCAATTCTGGGCAAGGGGAAGCTATCTTTGGGGCAGGCCTTATTCAATTCTGAGAAATCAATGCAAGTTCGCCACTTCCCGTTGGCCTTCTTCACTAGAACTGGATTTGAGATCCAGTCTGGGTAGGTTGAATCTCTGATGAATCCATTGCTTTTTAGCTTTCCAACCTCTTCTTTCAAAGCAGCGGACCTCTCCGGGCCCAGCATTCGCCTTTTTTGTTTCACCAGAGGATGCTTCGGGTCGATGCTCAACGAGTGACTCATGATGGAGGGAGATATCCCACACATGTCCGCATGGGTCCAAGTAAATACATCCAAGTTGTTTTTCAAGAAATCCGTCAGTTCTTTAGCTCGAACTGGATCCAACTGGGACCCAATCTTCAGGACCTTCTCTGGGTCTCCGTCATCGATTGGTACATCCACAGTTGTCTCATTGGGAGCCGCCATTCTGCCCCCAGGCCCATCGTCCTCTCTAGGATCTATGTCCTCGGGAAGTTCTCTGGGCGACTCACCTACGGCCGCTCTCTTTAGTTGCTATGAGGTCTCCGCCCTCGAGGGGGGAGAAGAGTCTTTGGTTTCGATGTTTCCTCCTTTGCGGAGCAGCTTCAATTCTGCAATGTAGCAGGCCCGTGCAGCGACCTGGTCTCCTCTGACTATTCCAACACCTGCTTCTATGGGGAACTTCAATAACAAACACCAGGGGGCTATGCAGGCTCTAAATTTCGCTAGGGCTGGTCGGCCCAGGAAAGCGTTATTGGGCAATTCAATGCCCAATACCATGAAGGGGAGAATTCTCACTCTCTGGCGTTCTCCTTCCCCGAGCGTGACTGGTAGCTCCACGTATCCCATTGGTGCGGTTGAGGCTCCGTTTAGTCCACGGATCCATGCTTCGCACGGTTTCAAATCTTTCGTCTCGAGATTCATCTGATCGAATGTCTTCTTGAAAAGAATGTTGACCGAACTTTCATTATCCACCAAGACTTTATGAATGGTGGCCGGGCCGATAGGGACGGTGATTACAAACGGATCCTCGGTCGGAGCATGGACTCCGATACTTTCTCGCTCGTGGAAAACGACGTCGTCTGACATCATCTTTTGTTGCTTTACCGGGGCACTGCTCTCAGGATCACTGCACTCTCCTATCTTGAGGTGTTGCTTAGCTGCGTTAACATACTAGTCTAATGCTTTGGAACCGTGCCCGGCCAAATAGAGCCCTCCGATTATGGTATTGATAACGAGATCCTTTCCTTTCTGCTGGGCAGTCGGCCTGGCAGTAGGTGGATTCTGGGTTTGGTTCTGGGATTGAACAACTTGCCCCCTGTCTCTAGGGGCCACCCTGTGTTGTATAGAACGTTGTTGTATACACAATTATATGATTTTTGTTTGATGATAACAACCAAATAAATATTATTTTAATGTGTTTGATATTGTACTGGTATTATACATCACAGACTGGAATATAATATTTATATTTAAATAAAATACAACGGTACAGAAATTTAAATATTCATAGTATTTTATTTAAATAAAATATTTTATTTCACTATCAAAACAGTAAAAATTTATAAACTCCACTGTTTATACATTTCTCTTATATTCACTGATATTCACTACAATACATTCACAGACTTGTATACAGACATTTTTTTATTTACTGACACTGCTTCATCCACTGGCTTTCATCTTCAGTCTTCACTGGTCTCTGTCCAGTCCAGTCAGTCCAGACATCCCTGCTTACCTGTCACATATGAAACACACACACACAGTACACTGCTATAGAAATGAAACAGAATATGTGCAAATATAAATTTTATTTTAAAATTTTATTTGCCTCAGATTTCTGGTGTGTTTCTCATCATTTTTCATGACTTGATCTGTTATATGAATATAGCATGAGCACGATACATGTATACACATACATGTGTATGTATATGCACATATTACAGTGCAGGGACAGGAAAACTTGACTGATGGCTGCATATACACACGTGTACAAATATACACGTGTGCACTGCCTCGCCAATCAGCGCGCAACTGGGGAGTAGCCACTTGGACCTGCTCGACTCAGTGCATTCATGAAAAACAACTCAATGCAAACAAATTTCAGCCCAAACAGCAAAGAAAAACATCAATGAATTCAAGTCAGCATATCAACATCAATGGCCGAGTACGAGCACAAGGGGTAGCACAACTCAGCATGAAGAAAACAGTGTTCAACAAGTTCAAAATGGTATGTATCAAGTTCGAGAAAATGTCAAGCATGGGCGCATGCACAAGTTGTAAAACAGCATCAAGTCAAAACAGCAAATGCATGGTTCTCAAATATGAAGTATAGCAGTATGGCAGCATAATGGTCAAGCAGGAAGTACATAGTTGAGCTACAACAATTTCGAAGCAGGAAGATGATCTTGGTCAAACTAGAGTGGTTCAAGGCAGTATACATTTTCAATGTGTACTTCAAGTGATCAATGCAAGCATGCACAGTTCTGATCTAGAATGCATACAGCATGAACGTGCAGCAATATAAGTCGAGCAAGGCCAAAGCAACTCAATTTAGACTCAAAACAAAATCCACAAGTTAGTGTGTCAATGCAAATCTGTTTGCAATGTTTCAGGTACATGTAAACAATGGTGGAATCAGTCCAAACACAATGGAGCAGCTAGGTTAAAGCACAGATTCAAGAATGATTTCTCAAAATGGTACAAGCATCAAGTCAAGTGTGGTGCAAATAAATGGTGCTGATTTCATTTCAGCTATAAATGGTCGAGCAACACAACAATGAGACAGTATGGTGAAATGGAGTGCTCAAGTGGACAAATGACTAATGAATACAACTCAGCTTCAAAGTTTACAGCACTTGCATGTGCATGGGTGATATACACATAAGCAAACTCATACATAAAGCATGGTTCAAGTTGGCAAATCATCACAAACTAGTCAAAGAACAAGTGCAGCTACAATGATGGTGTAGGATGTAATATGGTGCAACTCATGTGTTCACAACAATGGGACAGTAAGCAAGTTCATAAATATACAACAGCTTAAATAGGGCTCTAAACATGGCTTCAAAGTGGGCGAGCAAATGTTTCAGAAATGATCAAATATGGAGCTACATTTGCATGCAAACTGACATGGTAACACAGGTATAAGAAATCCAAATGCAACATGTATAGCTGCTGTACAACTGCTAAATACTTGACACAGCAAGTATATCAAAGTGCAACAATAATTAAGTGGTCGAGTGGGACATCAAATATGAACAGCATTAACAATCAAATGATTCATATTCAAGTCAGAAAGTTTTGTACAGATTCAATCAAGAATTGTCTTTGACCATTCATTTTTGGTGAGGGTTTTAAATCAGCAAATGTGACAAAGCAAACAAACAATTTCCAGGAATGACAAAATATTTTGAACTATTTCCAGAAATATTATGGAATACAATGAAAATCACAGTGACATTTTAGGCAAGAAATCATTCCATTTAATTTTCAGAATACACATGTTTTTGTCACGGCATCAAAAAGAGGGGCAAATATATTTTCCAAATTCATGGCACAGGATTATTTATTGTTTTCCAAAATTCTCACAATTAATTCAAAGCCAAAGTGACGCAAGAGATAATATCAAGGGACCACAATTTGATTTATATTTGTTTCCAGTCTTCATCTCGGCTGAATACATTCAAGGCCACAAATTCAATCACAAAATTCACGGTTTTTAATCAAGGCAATAAATTCAAATCAAAGCCGATTTTATCAAGCCATATCAGAAAAAGGGAAACCAAAATAATCGAACCAGTCAAGTCATTCATTAAACGAAATCAGAGTTGTAGGGTTTTTTCTACCCTATATAACACGCATCATCACTGGCATTATTTATCGAAAAACCAATCCAACAATTCAAGAGAAAATCGAAGAAAACAATTCAGATAACTCACTGTATTTCGATCAACCAAAAGCCGCAGTTCGCTGAAGCACAATCGTGGAAGAACAACACCAAACACAGGAGCATCGCAACATACCATCAATTGACAAGTCGAATTCACGATTGGGAGAAAGCAGGAAACCCTAGTTTCATTGAAGCCGCCATTTCTATTTCCAGAGACAAAGGGATCGGGTCTAGCAAATGAAAAGGGAATGGGCCGGCCAAGTGTTTCATTGACCAAGCCTAATGTGAAAAAGGGATGACCCCCTTATTTTTAACTCCTCCTTACATCTACGGTTTTAAAGCTTCTTCTGTTTTTGTTTTTTAATTTTGTATTGTAAAATCAAACGATTCAAACAGTTGTCTAGAGTCTGTAAAAATTCTAGATTCAGTCAGTGTGTTGGCTGTCAGTTTCAGAGTCTGTAAAATTCTGGATCACTGGTTACAGGGTCGTAAACAGGGAAATCTGACCAAGGGGATATCGATCAGTCTACGGTTTTGAGCATAGGGTTAGAATAGGAGCAGGGTTTGCGAGTGTACATGGTCTTGTATGCGGGATCTGTTCTATCACTTAGTAGAAACCTTAGAAATGCAGCAGTAGGCAGGGTTTTGCCGAAGCTGGGTATATCTGTGTGTGATTTATTTTCTGTATTTCTGTTTCTGCTATATTCTGTGATCTGTTTATTATTTTAATATCCTGTCAGTTTTTCAATTCTGTTTAAAAACTGAGAAAAACCCTATTCACCCCCCTCTAGGGTTATTCTAGATCCAACACACTGTATTCATCCAATTTCCCTTCTCGAAGGAGCTTCTCAACTACATCTCTCAGGTGACGGCATTCATTGGTGGAGTGGCGGTGAATCTGATGGAAGAGGCAAAACTTCCCTGTTTCACGCTCCTTTTCTATGGATACTCGCGGAGGAGGCCGTTTGTGTTGGAGAACATTGTATGCATCCACGAAGATATTCTCCAATGTGTCATTTATTGGCGTGTAATTCTCGAAAGACCTGGGACGAGTCCTTCTCTGGGAGTCGTTCCCTTTATTCCTCTTCCGATTGTTACCATTGGCGTTATTGCCGTTGTTTCCTGACTGGCGGCCGCCTCCCTGGTTTCGATTTCTAATGTTGACTTCAACCTTTCCCGAGCTGTCACCTGTTTGTTAATGGCGACATTGCTTTGGATTTCCTCCTTGTCAGCTATTTTTGGTTTCCGATTAGCATACACCTCTTCCCGACGCAGGTGTACGTTAGCTTTCTCGTAGAACAATTCTCTAGTGTGAGGTGGCTTACCAGCCAAGTATCTCCCAAATTCGGTATCCTTGTCAACTACGTCGATCAGGGCTGCCACAACAGTTGGCTCATGGGGATCTTTAACCTCGGTAGCAGCTAGGTTGAAACGATCCAGATACACTCTCAGGCTTTCGCCTGGCCGTTGCTTAACAAGGAAAAGGTCGATTACACTCTTTGTCCTCTGTGCATATATACTGAATTGTTCCACAAATTTTTCACTCAGTTCTCTGAAACTGGAAATTGATCTTGCTGGTAGGCGAGTGAACCATAGTATCGCTACATCCTCCAGAAATATAGGGAAGGCTTTGCATTTCACAGCGTCAGAAGCTGCACCTACGGTCATTGACCAGGAGTATCTCATCAGATGCTGGACGGGATCAGATCTACCTGCATAACGGTTCATTTGCGGTATGTTGAAGCATCTCGGAAAGGTTGCATTTAGGATATCATCAGTGAAAGGGGTGTGACTGCGGTCAATCCCCCAATTTTCATTCCTTTGCCCACGGCTATCTGCCAGGATTTGGTGGACCATAGCTGCAACACTTGCACTGGTCAATGGGGGCTCGGGATCAGCATTCCTCTCTCTATGGGGTTCTCCAACTTCTCTTCTGGGAACAGTTGCGAAGTCTGGAGCTCGGACAGGGCTCCGTTGCCCCCTGTTACCATGAGCATCCGCACGGTGGAGGGGCTGAAGTGGTCTGTCATCAGCAGGATCGTCCACAACTCGCGCTTTGGGAGTTGCAGCACGATTATTCACATTGCGACTTGAAGGCCCTATGTCAAGCGCTTCTTCATCCCGAGGGGGTAAGCTTCCAAATCGGAGCTGATCAATGTTTTCGGGCCTCTCGTATGCTCATCGTTGAGGTCTCGGCGATTCCTCCGACGAAGAAGAGTACTCTGGTGTAAGCGTACGAGCCGGAGGTACCCTTTGCCTTGCAAGATCATCAAGCCTTTTGTCCATTGCAGTCAGGCTTTGTCGCATCACGGAACTTTCTTGTCGTTGAGCAGCTATTTTGTCAAACAATCAATCCCACATTTCAGTGAAGCGGGCGATAGCTCCCTCGGTGACCGGAGCTGAGGGATCATACTGATCGTCAACATCTTCCCTTATGCGCAGAGAGCTTGAGCCAGGTCGAGCGGAGGTAGCAGGACGGGAAGAGTAAGTCATAGCTTCTTTTCCAGGTCGATGTCGGCGGATCGCTGTGCTTCCCTTGCCTCGGTTCGTGGCGCCTGGAGGTCGGTTTGACACGTTATCCTGGGATCGCGTCACGACCCCTTCAGGAGCTTGGTCCATGCCGTCGTCATCTCGCTAGATCGTGGCGCCTGCTTCGTCACGGTTCGTGGCGCCTGCTTCGTGACGGTTCGTGGCGCCTGCTTCGTGGCGCGCCTCGTCCTGCTCGTGAACACTTTCTTCGACTGCTTCATTCACTCGTGAGGCTTGTACTTCTTTAGACTTCTTTCCAGCCATGGTATTGGGTATCGCTGAAAGCTTCGAATACTTGAACAGTGAAGATCTGGGACTGTATTCTTCGGACCTTCAAATCCAAAGAGTAGAATAGCAATCCGGTAGGCTGAGAATACTTTCTCAGCGAAAGCACCAAAAATGTTAGATCAAAATTTGGATCTAACACCCAAATTTGTCTGTTTCATAGAGGATTGTGACTAAAAAATACAAAGAAAGCAGGAAAACACAAGATTTATAGTGGTTCGGCGTTAACAAGCCTACGTCCACTTTATATGTTATCGATTATACTTTGAATGCTAGTACAATCAATATTTTTCACTCGTTCTCACTTTACAATGGTGATTTCTCTTAGTAATTTCGGATTCAAACTGATAAGAAATAGTGGTATGAGAGTAATGGAGGATTCAGTACTCAGAACTGCTAAAAAGATCCTAAAAATGCCAATCTCTGGGCTATTTATAGCTGATTTTGTCATACGGTTCGCGGGGACACGTGGCTCCCATCCCGAGGTAATCGGATCGGATCGGGGCGTGTTGAAGAATGGGTCAAGCTAGCTGTTGAGGACACGTGTCGCTGGATCCGTTCGATTCGGATCGTAGTTGACCAGTTCACTAGCCTCGTCACGCGTCGGGGGCGGCGGATCGTGGCGAGGTGAATTTGGCATGGAACGTGCCGGGCTCCCCTGGACGGATCGCTAGACCTGGAGGGGATCGTGGTGTGAGTGTGCGGGGTGAACCGACAGGGCGCCACGTGTTCTTCCATGTGTTATAAGCATTGGTCTTCATATCTTTTTCTTGTGTGTGAACCTTGGTGGCTTGATCAAAAATCTAGCCAACAATGTGCAAAATCTAAGGTGTTGTCCTCTCTATTGTCAATCTCAGTCTGTTCAGACGACGTTTCAGACTTAGGATTCGGAGAAACATTTTCTTTGTCAACCAGTTTAGTTGATGTCATAAGACACTTGACCTCACATTGGTTAAAAGTTTCATCCTTATTCGAAGTCATCGACGATGGCAATATTCCACCACCAATAGGCTTCGAGCACTTTTTTAAAGCAAGATCAAAAGTTGGACCTTGATCGATAATTTGGTTCTGAGTCTTATTACCATCCCCTGAAGCACCTGTGTGTGTGCCATTGGGATTAGACTTAGGAGTTGGAGGGCCTCCATTAGAGGGAAATTTTCTGAAAGGATGGAGCAATTCATATTAGAGAAGAGTTGTTTCTGAAATTAAAACTCTCCTACTTTTCCTAGTCTCTTCAAGAGCTTTCAAGTGTCAAATACAGCCTTAAGTGGGGAAGATGCATTATTAACTTTTATTAGGCCTGGGGCAACTAAAGTCAAAAACAAAAGTTATGAGGATCAGTTATCTAGGTAAAGTGAGATAAAACTACTCACAGAATGTGTTTACCTCCTTCAGTCCAGTTGCCACGAAAGGACTCGGGACAGCGGACAAAGAAAAACTGAGTTAAGTATGCTGAAACACTCTTAGGTAAATTGGTTATAAGCCTGCGATTTCTGGCACCCTCAACATGTATGGTATATGTGGTGTCCTTCCTTTTCCTAAATGAGCAGAGATAATAAATTTCATGGAAAGTCGGTTCGTGCCCTTTAACTTGCATAAAAAGGATATTAAGCCCTAACAAGATGGTGTAACAATTCGGGTGAAGTTGAAAAGGAGCGATGGCCAGATGGTTTAGAATTGTATTTATGAAAGGATTAAAAGTAGGAACACCGCCACCTGCTAGCATAAATCGATTTACAGTTACATATCCAGCCGGAGGTTGATAAGCAAATACGCCCTCGCCTGGCAAAATTGCATCTGTAATAGGAATATCGAATTAACTACATAATTGCTCAAAATGATCCTGGTCCAACGAGGTAGAGTGCCTTTCCGTCGATAAATTCACTAGAGGAACAGGTTCTGGAAAAAGTTGAGGGACAACAGAATCTGTGGAAGTATCAACTTGAGCAGATGATGTCCCCTCAGTAGTAACACGTGTTTTCTTCCTAATAGACATTCTACAAAAACAATCTTGTTTACAAGTGAATCAAAGATGGAAAATATGTTAAATGTCGTGTTGGGAAACCGAACTTAAAGGGCGCAAAGACCTAAGGTTTAAACTCAGGTGCTAAAAGCTTGGGTCGTCTAAGATCCTTAAAAGCTTAGGTCAGTCTGCAAGCCTAGGTCAATTTGCTACCCAAGCTTAAGTCCATTGTAACGACCTATGCTAAATTCATTTTTAGCGACCTAAGGTGCAAGTTTAACTCATAATGATTTAAGCCTGTAATATCAAGTTAAGCTCCCAAATGCCTCACGGTTTAAAACACAAGTGCATGATAATGATGTGGAAATTTAAGTCGAACGATCTTGAGCACCCTTTATCACTTAAGCTAAAAATGTTGTGTGCAAGTAAGAAATTTCATCAAAAAAATTAAGATGCACAAATATATGCTATTGTTTGAAAGCAGGAACACAGGATGAAACATGTGTAGAAACTAAGTCGCTAAGAATTTAAAGTATCCGGAGCATTGGATTTCAAAATTTGAACATTCAAGTTTCAAGTCGTCCAAGGCATTAGAAGCTTTAGGTCGCGTTCATAATTCCAAGTTTTTAGGCCATTCCGAAATCTAAAGCTTTAGGTCGTTCTGGGATTTGGAGAGTCAGGTCGTTGTTTGGTTCCATGTTTAAGGTCGCTATGTGATCTCAAAAGTCTCGAACCCTCCCAGTGACCTAAAGACTCCAAACATCCAAATAACCTGCAACCATGATCTCTAGATTCAGGTCGCATTCGCTAGCCTATGTTTTAGGTGTCTTCGATTTAGAGTCTTAGGTCGTATTTGTAATAAATTACCTATAACAACCTTGGGCTCTAGATGGAGACGACGACCTAATGATCCAGATGAGGTAGCGACCTAGGGATTGGGGCTCAAGCGATGACCTAATGTTCCCAACCGTTTCAATGACCTAAGACTTGCAATTCCTAAAGCAAATTAAAATCTGGAGTTCAATGATTTACACCATGACAATAGGAAATTTCATTTTAGATAATGGGGTGCAATAACAGAATATTTGATCGATCATACATCGTCTGCAAACTCAAAATTCATACGTGAGAAAAGGAAAATAAAAATAAAAAAGAAACACCACTCCAATATCATCGTCAAATACATGACCAAAATACAAGAATTCACAAATTCATAAGTTACAACAGTGTCAGATTCGATCCAAAAACATCTTACATAATTGAGGATCCTTCAATCAAATTCAAATTCGAAGATTAGAAAAAGGAAATCGAACCTAACCTCTAGTGACAAGAAGCTTCGAACTCGAACAACTTGATCGTTGGATTGATCTTCGAATCAGGTGAAATCAATTTTGAAGATTGGCTTCGAAGATCGATCGGATCGATTGAAGAAATTAGTTGAATTGGAATTGCTGAACAGTGATGATGAGGTTGAAGGAGTCAATAGTGTTTCTGATTCAAGACGTTGGTTCGAGATTTGGTTGGGTTTCAGAAGCAGTTCACCATTTACAAATTATCTCCAAGAGCTCAAAAAAAAGGAGACGATAGTGGATAGTCTGAATGGGTATATAAATCGATAACGTATTAAATGGGCCAAGCTTAAGTCTAAAGCCCATCAATGATCAAAGAGCCCGTAACGACCTAAGCTAAGATAATAAGACACAGAACGACCAAAAAGTTTGCATGACCTAGTGCATAAAAACGATCTTAGGGTCCATGTGATCTAGAGTCCGTGGCGACCTAGGGTTCATTGCGATCTAACGTTTGCAATAAAATATCACCATCTAACAAAGGTGTTTAAGTCGAAGCCTGTATTATTTTCAATAAATACGAACATCGAGAACGAAAAGATTTTAAGTGGGGGAGATCGTAACAATCCAGAATTTCTAAACCAATTTTAAATTCTAATTTTATCTATTTTAATGGGTTTTGAATATTTAAAATTATTTATTTTAGAAAATAACAACTACAAATTTATTTAAATAGAAATTAGAATGTATAAATTTATTTTAATTATAGAACGAACTCGTAATGGCGTGGTAGTTTGAAAATTTGGTTTTAAACTTCAAATGAATGTACAGAATTCAATATAAGTCAGAATTGGACAAAACAAGAAACGTTAGAATCTATTTAACTGTAATTTTCTAACAAGTATTAGAAACTGAGATTTTACTTTATAACTTGTAAGTTATGTCCTCGCTATTGAATATATATATGTTTCTATTATAGTGAAAATTAGGCATAGGTCCCTAAAACTTATCAAAGTAGAAGCAACATCCCTATTATGTTTTCCGTTCATTTCCGGCCCCTAATTTCAAAGTTCTTCCTTTTTCCAATTTTGGCTAAGAATTTTGGCGCTATAACGTAATTTTTTCTTCTTCTAAAATCTAGAAATATTCTCGGAAGGCCGCAGAAATTAAAAAAAAGTTGCGTATATGTTTTCTATAGAACATCTGGACCAAAACATTCATACATGTGTGCAACTGTTTGAAATATTGCACACATGTGTGCATGTATTCACACGAAGAAAACTCAAGTGAAATTTAGCCTGCGGATTGTTGCACACTTTCATGCAAGAATTATGCAATACGTGCACAGATGTATGCAACTAATTCAACAAGGATGCACGACATGAAAAACTTACACGGATATATGCAGAAAATACAAATATGTGCATACGTTTATGCATTTAAGTACATTTTTTGCTGTTTCTTGTGTTTTTGATGCCTTGTTCGATGGTTTTTGGATATGAATTTTTGTCGAGTGCATGTATAATTTAAATATGAATTTACGTATTTTTTATATTTTTACTGATTTTTCAAAAAAATAGGGACAAAATTTACAAGAAGTTTATTACCAGACCAGAGCCTAATTTAAAACTTTAACAGAGACCTATAAAAAACACACCTTTTATTCTATATTACACCCTTAAAATTAGCCATTTTGGGAACGACCACCGTTTTCGATGGAACTACTTTGGTTAGATCTAGAATGCCAAATTATAGTCAGGTTTAAAATTTCATAATTTTTCGAATTTGTACGTGAGCGCAGTGAATTTAACGTGTTTCCAATTTCAGTTCAAATTTAGTCGACCGGTTGAATTAACCATTTTGCAAACGGGCTCCGTTTTCGATGAAACTACTTTTGTTGGATCCGGAATGTCAAATTATTGTTATGTTTCAATTTACACAACTTCTGGAATTAATATGTGAGCGTTGTAAATTTAAACGCATTTAGCAAATTCCGTTTGAATTAAAAAGCCAGTCAGGCCATTTTTCAAATGGTCTCCAATTTGACGAAATTATTTTTGTTAGGACAGTATCGTCAAAACATAGCTAGATTTCAATTTTCATAATTTTTGGAGTCATTATGTGGCCCTGGTAAATTAAAATATACATTGTAATTCAATATTAATCATATTAATTTACATTTTAATTGTGATAAAAACTAATCGAAACAGTCGAATTGGCTTACGAAACTTATTCCATTGTGTTTCGAATGGGGGTATTTAGTTAGGGACGACAGCTGTTGGGTTTGATTTGGAGTTCGTATCAATTAAACAAGTTATTTTTCGAATTAAATTATATTAAATATTATTATATGTCTATATATACCCCATTTAAAATGCCCTAACCCTAACTCCCCAAATCTGTCTGAGCCGTCATCAACGAACGGATGATTCCTGTCATTCGAAACTTCTCTCCACCATTTCTTTAAATCCACGCAACCGTTCTATTAGACTCCAAAGTAAATCTTCTCATGTTAAGAGAGATCTCGAGCTTCAATGAAGGTGATCGACTTTAGGGGTCTGAGATGGCTAGAATTTTGTGGGAAAGGCAGTGCGTTTGGTTCAATTTCTAGGGTGATTTGGGGCATCAGATGTCGAAAGGTTTCTGGTGGGGGTGGCGAGGTCAACGGCTATCGAGTGGAAGTGTTGGATGGCGCTCCGGCACCCTGGGTGATGAGCAACGACAGTTTGGTGAAGTCGAAGTATTGGTTAGCGTGGTCCAGGAGGAAAACGAAGGAGGAAACAGTTAATGAGTGATTAGGTTAAAGTTAATTCAGTTTTAATTATATTAGTTGGCAAATTATGTAATTAAAATTCCCTTGTATCTTATTCGAATCAGAATCGAGTGAAATAAAGTGCGTTGGAATCGTCCCAACATGATCTATAGCATGGGACTGACTAGGATGGAAACAAAGTTGAAATATTGTCATTTTAATATTATAATTATATAGAATATTCAATTTTGATTTAAAATTGAAAATGAAGTTGAAATCGTTTTAAAACAATTTATAAAAGAATTATAAAATATGTTTTAAATGGAAATTGACGATATATATATATATATTATATTATATATATATATATATATAATGGCTTGAATAGAATGCGCCGCGTAGCGACTGTTTCCAAATTTCGACCATTTACTTCAAATTGGCATAACGGGAGATCCGACTATCGAATTCTCCTAAAACCAGAACCGTTGGGTTCAGATCGAAAAGAGCTTTGGAATGATAATAAGATATTAGAAATCTAACAGATAGATTTCAAAATATGTCCATATCAATTTTGGAAAAGGTCGCTATGGATGAAGTTTGGTTGCCGTTATTGGAAACCAACTATAAAGGGCCATAATAAAATTATTAAAAATATTGAAAAATAATAATAAATGGTTTGGAAAGACTTTGGATGAAAAATTCCAAGTTCGAAAAGATAAAAATATATTTTTATCGAAATGAACTAATTATTAACTAGAATAATAATCCAAAATTTTTAAATAAATAAATTTGACTTGTAAATTGTATTTGAAATAACTAGAATTTTCCAACGTATGTATTGGAATAGATATAATCTTCGGAATATTTCGATATTGGATTCCGTGATTATATGGATGTGGTTGAGGAATTTGGAAGATACAGATATCGTTATTCCCAATACGATATTCATTTGTTTCATAAATTGATGTTGAGTACAAGCTGATATAATTTGTATTTAGAGCCTTGTATTTAATATCAAATTGGATTTTGAGTTTGTCATGAATGATGTCTTAAATAAAACTGTTCTTAAACCTTGTTCAGAAAGGAATAAACCTTTTAATTAAGATCAATGAAGTTTTTCAACTAATTTATCAATTGGAATTAAATGGAAGATGATTTTGGGTTCGTTGTGAAAGATGTTTTAAATACCATTTGTTCTTATTGACACATTTTTTGGTTAAATCTGTCACACATGAAATTTCTGGTTTGCAACATGTTTAAGCATTGGAAACATCATCAGAAGACAAAGCGATTTGGTCAAAGTCGTTACATCAACATAAAATGGCCCAAAACTCATATCAGATGACCTATTTTAGGGCCAAAAATATCGATTGCCAAGCTTTGCACTGTAAAACTTGTAGCCCTTTGAATTTGCTTCAAGTAGAGCTTTCGTTTGGCCAAAACAGACTTATGGTTTGGAAGTAATGCCCGTTTCCGCGAACGTACACAGAACCAGAGTGTTTGACCTGAGCAAAACCCCGGATCGAATCGGTATAACCGACTCGGATCGGATAGGACATCACCACTTCAAGCATCCTGCTTTCATCACTACAGATCTGGATCAGATTGGTCTTACCAGGTCGAATTGGATGGAAGACTCGACTTGCCTTGAACTCTTCACCAGGAGCGCATCACGTCTTTATTTCGAAGGCTCAAACACCTCTGGTTCGGATTGGAGAATAGGACCTGATCCGCCTATCACTTGGACTTTTGGCTCGAGCACCTCAGGCTCGGATCGAACTGAATGATCTGACCTGCCTGAACCTACTCCTGCACACCACGTTTTGACCGATTCTCAAGGGGCAACCGCCTCCTATTTGCACGGATCTTCTCACACTTGGCATAACACAACTTGAAAAATGGTTCATCACTTTCTCCACTACTTTTCGAGATTTACTCTGGGCATGAAATGTGGCATCCGACCCGGAGCCTCTCTATTCCCATAAATACACCAGTTGGAGGATTTTCAAAGGACTTTTCGTCTCTAACTCCTCAAGGCTTTAACCATTGTTTTCAGTAAGACTATTGCGTGACATGCAAGCTGAATTCCACTTCAAAACACGAGGACTTCGTGTATAATCTTCTAATTTCCTACTTCTTTTCATCGTAAACACGAAGATTTTGTGTGGAAATATGAGAGAATTGTATTTGTAACTTTTTAGTATTTAAGAGGATATAAAGTGGACATATGCTTGGTTTGACCCGAACCACTATAAAAATCCCGTGTGTCTCCTGTTCTTTACTATTTTTTGCATTTTGTGATATGCGATCTGCATTTGGGTGTTAGTGCCAGATTTTGGTCTAACATTTTGCCGTGCCAGGAAGGGGCACATAACAACTTCAACTTTCTGCTTAGGAAACAGATTATTAAACTATCAAATCAATGGTGAAAAGAAGAAAACTGGAACATCTTCTCATGCTGAGGACGTCAGTTAAGAAGATGCAAGGAATGAAGATATTCAGGAGGCATCCTCTCATGGAAATGCATCAGCATTCATCACTAGAGAAGAGATGGACGGAGTTATCACTGAATTGAAAGCTCAGATGGCAAGACAGGATGAACTCCTTCAGAAACATCAGAATATGATGAATGAATTCTTCGCTCGGATGAATGAAAGACCGAGCTGCAGCATGCGACCCGGTGGAGATAATGCAACTGGAGTTCGAGTAGTAGCAAACCAGGTTCAGGTACCCCAGGTCGAATTGGACCCGATCCGAATCGTAGAACTGATTCAGTTTACATATGAAACAGGGGCCCGTCGTCCTCCTCCTACTGACTTCCATCGTACAATTTTTACCGACAACAATCTGAATGAGAATGCAACAATCGCAGCAAATTAGAGTTGAGCTCGACCATCCTCCGCTCCGTCCAAGCAGTTGGCAGAGCGTAGAATTCAACACGACTCCAAGATAGAGCACAACACGAAAATGACAGCGGACCCGCTCGGGTCGAGCACGCCGAACCGGTTCGATTCGGTGCTTCCGAACCGCGAACCGCATCAACCTCGACCTACTTCGGATGACTTTCCAAACACCCCATGCACTTCCAAACTCTTCCGGACATAACGTTGGGGGCACCAGCTCGAATCTTGGCAACTTGCAATAACTTTTCGAAGGCGATCGGCTCGCTAATCTGATTGAACGCCTCTCGAGAGGCCGCACTTATCAAAATGACGTGAATGATGTCAATCACACTCCTTTCACACAAACGATCAGGAATTCCCGTAATCCCTCGGATTTTAAACTTCCAGTTTTGGAGGCTTAGAACAGCAGGATATATCCTACCATGCATCTAATGTGCTACAAAAGGCATATGGTACTTCTATCGGCATCGGAAAATGTCATGGCTAAATGCTTCCCCCTCTTTCGAAATTATATAGCTGCTATGTGGATTCGGCAGCAGGCACCAGAATCGATCAACAAATGGAACATGTTGGTCGCTCGCTTCCTTGAACAATTTCTGGTCCATATCGCTAGACCAAAGAACGTCATCTATCTCACTTCAACCAAGCAGAGGTCTGGAGAAACTCTGCATTCATTTCTTGAAAGATTCAATGCTATAGTAGCATCTATTGAAAGGCCTGAACCGTTTGTGGTATTAATGCCATCAGTATCCGGTGTTCTGGATACATTAGAATTCAGAACATCTTTGCACCGAGACCCACAGCGAGATCTCGGCGAATTCTATTTCGAGGCAGATAGATTTCTATGTGAGAAAGACGCAAGAGCTGAAATGGCTAGTCTCGAAGTCAACATGCTCAAAGACGGAGAACCGTCCGGTAATGGAAAAGGCAATGATAAGAGCAATGGAAATGCCATTGTCAAGAATGGTCGCAACAATCAACCCTGGAGAGGGCCCAGATATGAGAAGTACATTGAACTCAATGCAACATTGACTGATGCAACACCCCACATCCGTAAAGGTCACTCACAAAGGGAATGCCTTAACTTCGGTGGAGTATTATAGGTAATAGATGCAAATAAATTACAAGACAGACAATTAAAGCAGCGGTAAATAAATAAAAACTTTACTTCATTGATAAAACAGCTTGTACAAAGATTGTTTTCCAATAACAAATTATCTATCTTGTTTAACCAAATAAAGAAGCATAAAAAAAACTATATTATTCCCCAATAAAGCAAAGCAAGCCATAGCCGAAAAGAGACTGAGTCCAAAGCAATACATGATGATCTTGAAGCAACAAATAATCCAAGCTAAGCAGAATTGTTTCCTCCCTGAGAACCTGAGGGGGGAAACGGAAGGAAAAGAGGCGAAACAAAACTAAGTCAGACATATGTCTGGTAAGTCCAGTTACTTTCTGCTTATGAACAAATAAGAACAACATGACATGAATTAAACTGAATAAAGACATAGGCGTGATGATAAGGAACATAGGATAACATCGGATAAGCAATGGGAAAGATAAACTAATTATAACATCGCATGATAACTATTCTCTGCACTACCTTACCCGTGTCCTAACATACGTTCTGTATTAACCATGAAACAATCCCTTACTTGATTGGCTATCTAATGTACTAGCTTGCTTGTGTCTGTGTCAATCGGCCTAACCTTGCATCTAGATACCCTATGCTGGCCCCACCATAAGGTGTATCAATCCTTATGATAGCGACCAGACGTGATTCAAGATGCATAGTATAACTACTGGTACCCAGTGCCTGCTTTTTCCATATTCGGAATACGCGCACGACCTTAGTCCGCCGGAACCTACGCTGACGTACCCGTCTGCCGTTACTTTTGACTGCTTACAATCAGCCCAGTAATCGTGCCCCAACCTTCCTAGTTTCAGGGTACCTTGATACTTCATGTGGGTTACTGCTGACATGGGTCCCTGTTACTAGGGTTTCCTAGGGTCTACTCGTATACCCCGTAAACCTGGTTAAGTGTTGTCTATCAGTTCATGTTGACTTAACCCACCCACGTATCATCTCAAATTTGTTAAGTGTTATCTAGCGGTTCACGTTGACTTAACCCACCCATATATCATGTCAAATTGGTTAAGTATTATCTAGCGGTTCACGTTGACTTAACCCACCCATATATCATGTCAAATTGGTTAAGTGTCGTTAACTTAACGCTACCATACTTAGCATGTGTCATTAGCATTAATAAATTATTAATGCACCCCAACCTCTCACATTAGACCTGTTGTGGTGGTTCCTGGATGTGCCGGTCTGTTCCGGGCAGGCTCACACCACCACTCTGTCTAACCTCGGGTTCTAGCACGCTATGACTAACTTCTCACATTGGACCCTATTGTTTGTGGTCGCTGGATGTGCTAGGCGGTTCCGGGCAGCCTTGCACCACGAACTCAGTCTAACCTCGAGTTAGCCATATTTCAACTTTAGCCAATTACAGTTCTTGTCAATTCTATATGTCATATGCCAGTTACCAATTCATGTCAATTTTAGGTGTCAAATGGCAATTACCAACTATACAAGCATGTTTATGTTCAAGTTATGTGAATTGTGCCAATTTCATGCTTATGCCCCAATAGCCCAAACCTTCCCCGTATTCCCATCGTACGTATAACGCGGTTCAACCCAGATTATAGGTCAATCTAGATTCACGAATAAAAAGGGTAAATAAGAATAACACGACAATAATAGGCATAGGAGTAGGCATAGGAATAGGCATAAGATAATAGGCATAAGATAATAGTCCCAAAACACAAGAATTACAGATCTAGTAGAATCATGGTATAACTAAATAAACCGATTTAGAACATCACAGGCAATTAGATCTAATTGTGAATAATATTATGAACATGAAAAAGGCTTGAATAATAATCTAGATTCAACAACTTGTATACATTCGATTCAATAGAAACAACCCCAAAAGTCATAGATTCACAAAGGCTAAGAACAGATCCAAAGAGAAAGTCAAGCGTAGGTCCAAGTTCATTTTAATTCATGTCCGTATTATGATTAGTTATTTTTATTAGAAAATAATTGGGAACTTACAAAACAAGGCAGATCTTGATTTCTGGGATCTGTTTTCTGGAACTGAATAGCTATCTCTTGACGTAGATTATAGATTTGATTCTTAGAAAATAGTTGTAGAAGTTGTTGAATTAGCCTTTGATTATGTACTTGAATTCTAGCTTGATTCCACGAAGAACTTGAGCGGCGTAATGGCGTCCTTGATTTATTTTAATTAGGATTGAGGCAGGCGTAGACGCCATGATGTTGTGTGGAGGAAAAGTGAGGTTTAGGGGCGCTTAAATAGGTTAGAGCCAACGAATCCAGTCAGAAAGGCATCCAGGTGCAGAAAATGGATCTGTCTCCGGATATGGAAACAGGGGGGAGGTCGACCCTCAGGTCATCCCCCTGGTCGACCTTGGTTCTAGACGAGAATTTTCTTGCCCAGCCCGGGTCTGCTTTTGAATTTTGAATCTGAATCTATTTTGTTTTTAAATAAATATTCCGAAACTTCTGAAGTCCATAACTTCTTCATACGAAGTCCGATTTATGCAAACTTGGAATCTATTCCAAGCAGAATTTCGAGACGAACGCAATGGTATAACCCATTTCCCTTAATTCTTCTTTTGAAAACTAATTATTCTCTGATTTGTGACTTTTGAATGTTATTAAAATACACGGTGTTACATTCTCCCCTCCTTAGAGGATTTCGTCCCCGAAATCTTCAAGTTAAGAAGAATGTATCCTACCAACCAATCATCCATCTACTCAACCATCATCCACAAGTATCCATTGTCATTAAATGATTTCTAATGCTATATGAACATATGAAAAAGTGTGTGTATATGTTCCTTATCTAATGCGAAGATCAGGCGGTCCACTAATTCAGTTGACCTCCTTAAATGCGAATTATGTCAGTGCTATGAATCCAACATGTATGAAATTTCCTAATGCACTTTGTTACTTTTATATGAGTGCATAATCAATAACTCATTGCAACATCCATATGATGACATATCAAATTTCCATCCACATATAAGTGCAAGAACCCATGCATATGCAATATGAAAAGTGATTGAGCCGATCTAGTGCCTAATGTGTGTTTATGCATCCACATCAACCACTAGCAACCACTTGCAACCATAAATCATAACATTTTTCAAATACGTGTTTACATCCACTGGCTTCTACCTAAGGATCGAAGATAGGACCTAGGGGATATACCTAAAAAGATAGAAACAAGTATGCATAAAATTCCTAGAAAAAAAAGATCAAGGATGTCCCCTCAAGAAAAAAGGTATGATGCGTGTGTTGTATCTTCAGTCTCCCACATTGCGTTTTCTTGAGCTTTACTCGACTTAACTAATTTAACTTCATGATTGCGAAGCTTCCTGACCTCAATTTCCAAAACTCCCTATTAAAGATCGGACCTCGATCACTTACTATGCTAGAGGGTATCCAATGTAGTCAAGCTATCTTTCCAAGAAAACAGATGTTAACCATGATACCAAGTCCATATCCATGAGTTACTCTTCCTTGAGTTGTGCTCCTTAGCCAAACTTCCTCATTCTTATCTTTACCATCAATGTCTAACATGTTGACAGGTCTCCAGAAAGCGGCCTCCATCGCCCGGAAAGCCCTACAAAGCTCGAAAGAAATTTAACCGCAGGTGAGACTTCTGCGGCTATAGTTGGAAGTCGAGCACGTCTTTGCCCTTTGATAGCTGTCGTAGTCCCATCAAGCCTGCTGAACCATGTCGTGATGAGGTTACCTCCTAGGAAGCCAGGAGCCCTGGAGACCCAGTAAAGAAGGAAACAAGGATTCAAACAGAGGATCAAAAGACAATGCATATGGCTTTGGGGAATATGCTTTTAAAACAAAACTTTTCTTTTGAAAATGCTTCTTTTAAAATCATTTTGAAAGTAATTTTTCAAATCTTTTATCTGATCCGGTAACCTTCAGCTCTAATACCAAGTGTAACATCCCGCACCTCCGTTCGCACAAGATATTGTCCCCAACTTAGCCACCATATTGGTGTGGGGTTTTGTTTCTCTAAAGGCCTCAGCGTTAGTAAGAGATGGGCTCTACTATATAAGTACCCACTTCACACAGGCTTCCACGATGTGGGACTTAGGGGTGTTACATTCTCCCCACTTACAAAGCCCAACGTCCCCGTTGGCTGACAAACACCTCACCCAAGCATTAAGGTCCACACAGGAGCCACAATTACGGCTGGGTATTGGCTCTGATACCAAGTGTAACACCCCACGTCCGATAAGGTCACTCATAAAGGGAATGCCTTAACTTCGGTGGAGCATTATAGGTAATAGATGCAGATAAATTATAAGACAAAAAATTAAAGTCGTGGTAAATAAATAAAAACTTTACTTCATTGATAAAACAACTTGTACAAAGATTGTTTTCCAATAACAAATTATCTATCTTGTTTAACAAAATAAAGAAGCATAAAAACAAACTATATTATTCCATAATAAAGCAAAGCAAGCCATAGCCAAAAAGAGACTGAGTCCAAAGCAATACATGACGATCTTGAAGTAACAAGTAATTCAAGCTGAGCAGAAGTGTTTCCTACCTAAGAACCTGAGGGGGGGGGGACGGAATAAAAAGAGGCAAACAAAACTAGGTCATACATACGTCTGGTAAGTCCAATTACTTTCAGCATATGAACAAGCAAGATGAACAAGACATGAATTAAACTAAATAAAGACATAAGCATGATGATAAGGAACTTAGGATAACATAGAATAAGCAATAGGAAAGATAAAGTAAGTAAAACATCACATGATAACTATTCTCTGCACCACCTTACCCGAGTCCCAACATACGTTCTGTATTAACCGTGAAACGATCCCTTACTCGATCGGCTGTCTAATGTACTAGCTCGCTTGTGTCTGTGTCAATCGACCAAACCTTGTGTGTAGATACCCTGTGCTGGCCATACCATATGGTGTATCAATCCTTATGATAGCGACCCGACGTGATTCAAGATGCACAGTATAACTACTGGTACCCAGTGCTTGCTTTTTCCACATTTGGAATACGTGCACGACCGTAGTCCGCCGGAACATACACTGACGTACCCCCCTACTGTTACTTTTGACTGCTTACAATCAGCCCAGTAATCGTGCCCCACCCTGCCAAGTTTCAGGGTACCTTGATACTTCATGTGGGTTACTGCTGACATGGGTCCCCGCTACTAGGGTTTCGGAGGGTCTACTCGTATACCCCATAAACTTGGTTAAGTGTTGTCTATTAGTACATGTTGACTTAACCCACCTACGTATCATGTCAAATTGGTTAAGTGTTATCCAGCGGTTCATGTTGACGTTGACTTAACCCACCCATATATCATGTCAAATTAATTAATGGTATCTAGTAGTTCACGTTGACTTAACCCACCCATATATCATGTCAAATTGGTTAAGTTTCGTTAACCTAACCCTACCATACTTAGCAAGTGTCTTTAGCATTAATTAATTATTAATGCACCCCAACCTCGCACATTAGACCTGTTGTGGTGGTTGTTGGACGTGCTGGTCGGTTCCGGGCAGGCTTACACGACCACTCAGTCTAACCTCGGGTTCAAGCAGGCTATGACTAACTTCTCACATTGGACCCTATTGTTTGTGGTCGTTGGATGTGCCGGGTGGTTCCGGGCAGCCTTACACCACGAACTCAGTCCAACCTTGAGTTAGCCATATTTCACCTTTAGCCAATTATAGTTCATGTCAATTCTAGGTGTCATATGCCAATTACCAATTCATGTCAATTTTAGGTCTCAAATGGCAATTACCAACTATACAAGCATGTTCATGTTCAAGTTATGCCAATTGTGCCAATTTCATGTTTATGCCGCAATAAACCAAACCTTCCCCGTATTCCCATCATACGTATAACGCGGATCAACCTAGATTATAGGTCAATCTTGGTTCACAAATAAAAAGGAATAAGTAAGAATAACAAGACAATGATAGGCATAGGAGTAGGCATAAGATAATAGTCCCAAAACACAAGAATTACAGATCTAATAGAATCATGGTATACTAAATAAACTGATTTAGAACGTCACATGCATATAGATCTGATTGTGAACAATATTATGAACATTAAAAAGGCTTGAATAATAATCTAGGTTCAACAACTTGTATACATTTGATTCAATAGAAACAACCCCAAAAGTCATAGATTCACAAAGGCTAAGAACAGATCCAAAGAGAAAGTCAAGCATAGGTCTAAGTTAATTTTAACTCATGTCCGTATTATGATTAGTTATTTATATTTGAAAGTAATCGTGAACTTACAAAACAAGGTAGATCTTTATTTCTGGAATCTGTTTTCTAAATCTGAATAGCTATCCCTTGACGTAGATTATTGATTTGACTCTAAGAAACTAGTTGTAGAAGTTGTTGAATTAGCCTTTGATTCTCTACTTGAATTCTAGCTTGATTCCATGAAAAACTTGAGCGGCGTAACGGCGTCTTTGATTTATTTTAATTAGGATTAAGGTAGAGCGTAGACGCCATGAAGTTGTGTGGAGAGAAAGCGAAGTTTAGTGGGTGTTTAAATAGGTTAGAGCCAACGAATCCGGTCAGAAAGGCGACCAGGTGCAGAAAAGTGGACCTGTCTCCGGATCTGGAAACAGGAGGGGAGGTCAACCCCTAGGTCGACCCCCTGGTCGACCTGTGTACCCAGGTCGAACCCCAGGTCGACCCCCTGCCCGACATGGGTCCTGGGCGGGAATTTTCCCGTCCAGCCCGGGTCTGCTTTTGAATTTTGAATCTGAATCTATTTTGTTTTTAATTAAATATTCTGAAACTTCCGATGGCCATAACTTCTTCATACGAAGTCCGATTTACGCAAACTTGGACACTATTCCAAGCAGAATTTCGAGACGAACGCAATGGCATAGCTGGTTTCCCTTAATTCTTCTTTTGAAAATTAATTATTCTCTGATTTGTGACTTTAGCATGTTATTAAAATACAGTGTGTTATAACTGACATCTACATGAATACAAGGGGTGCTATATCCTATCTAAAGCCTCCCCGGGGGAGCCATTGCAGAAAGGGCGCAATTCTGGAAAGCATTGCATCTTCCATGAAATAGACGGTCATGACACGAATGACTGCAGGCACTTACGAGATCTGATTGAGGAGCGGGTTAGACGTGGAGAGTAACCCGAGTATGTGAAACAGCCTGCAGCGCTTCCATCTGTATTGCCACCTCCTCATCCAAGGAGTGGAAATGGTCCTGGATCGAGCCCTCGCGGGATCATCATCAACTGATCTGGATGAGATCGGCTATCATTTTATGCATTTCTTAGGATTTAAGATTTATTTTTCCTTTCATTACATTTTCCGATTGGCTAAGTCAGAGTACACACGTACGGGGTTATGATTTAGCCCCAAAGCATGCTCAGGACTCGACGAAAAACAAATCAAGATTTGTTTTGGTTTCGTATTTTGAATTGAATAAGGAAGAACTTTCCAAGAATGGATTATGTTTGGTGAATTCAAGTATCCTGTCAGGATGTGGCAAGATCCTCAATCTCGGTTAAAGTATGGCTTAAACTTATTTTGAAACACTAGGTATGGATTACGCCTAAGGTTGGACAATCCTGTCGGGCTGTGGAAAGTATAGCTCTTTCTGGATATGAGTATGGATTGTACTCAGATTGGAAACTCGAGTATGGATTATGCTCTCTGTAAACTTTCAAGTACGGATTATGCCTGAAAGGTTGGCTCCTTTGCCAGGACTTGGTAGGATGACTCAAACGTGCCTTGGGTATGGTTTATGCTCAATGGACACTTCGGCATAGTTTATGCCAGAAAAGGTCAAATAGTGCTGTCAGGATTCAACACATCTTTTTTATCTTCTATCTCTTTACATGTATGGATTATGGACTTCTTAGATTATCCAGAACACATTTTCCTTCAACCAGCAAGATATGTTCTAGGGGGCAAACAATGTTGACACATTTTTTTGGTAAAACCTGTTACACATGAAATTTCTGGTTAGCAACATGTTTAAGCATTGGAAACATCATCAGAAGATAGAAGGCGATTTGGTTTAAGTCGTTACATCAACATAAAATGGCTCAAAACTCATATAACATGACCTCTTTTGGGCCCGAAAACATCAATTGTAGCCCTCTGAATTAGCTTCAAGTAGATCTTTCGTTTGGCCAAAAAGGACTTACGGTTTGGAAGTTATGCTCATTTCAGTGAACGTACGCAGAACTAGAGAGTTTGACATGAGCAAAACCCTGGATCGGATCGGTATAACCGGCTCGGATCATATAGGGATACCATCACTTGAAGCATCCTACTTTCATCACTACAAATCCGTATCAGATTGACCGAGTTGGATCGGATGAACTGGATCAGATCGGATGGAAGACCCAACCCGACCCGCCTTGAACTCTTCACCAGGAGCTCATCACGTCTTTAGTTCGAAGGCTCGAACACCTTCGGTTCGGACCGGAGAACAGGAGAAGATCCGTCTATCACTTGGACTTCTGGCTCAAGCACCTTCTGCTCGGATCGAACTGAACGATCTGACCCGCTTGAACCTGCTCCTACACACCATGTTTTAATCGACTCTGAAGGGGTAGCCGCATCCTATTTGCACGGATCTTCTCAAACTTGGCATAGCACGACTTGAAAAATGGTTCATCATGTTCTCCACTACTTTTCGAGATTTACTCTAGCCGTGACATGTGGCATCCGACCCGGAGCCTCTCCATACACCATTTGGAGGATTTTCGAAGGACTTTTCGGCTCTAACTCCTCACGGCTTTCACCATTGTTCTCCGCAAGGCTATTGCGTGACATACAAGCTAAACTCCACATCAAAACACGTGGACTTCACGTGTAATCTTCTAATTTGCTACTTCTTTTCATTGTAGACACGAAGATTTCGTGTATAAATCTGAGAGAATTGTGTTAGGAACTTTTTAGGATTTAAGAGGATATAAAGTGGACGTAAGCTTTGTAACAACCCGTATTCTACGCATCGTGGGATCATAGAATATTTATTTGTTTCTTATACTGAGTCGTATGGTCATGTAGCGTTGAGGGATGACTATTGGGGTAATTTACCATGTTCATAATTTTTGTCGATTTTTAAATGACCGTTTTGCCCCTAGCTGAGTTTGTTTTGGCCATAACTTTTGATTGGAAAGTAGTTTTGACCTGAAACCACTTCCATTGGCTTCGAATGATGGTTTCTCTTTCCGTAGCGTGGTCACAAGTCGAAAACGGACTTACAGTTTGGGAGATATGGCCAAAATAAGGTTTGCAAGGTGAAAAACTGCACTTTTGGGCTAAACCGGGTAGTTAGTACTTAGGCCCATGACCCATTTCGGGTTTAGAGTTAGGAGAGGGCTGAGATGGCCTCGAGTTTCATCTCATTTCAGTTTTGTAGCCTCCACTTACCTCCTAAGAACCCTAAAAATGGCCTCCACTCTCTAAAACACCTCCAAATCATTAGCAACTTGAAGATAGAGATTAGCAACATCAAATCCACCCCAAATCAGGATTAGAGCTGCTACAACACCTTGGAATCTTCACCAAATCGGAGATTTATTTCAGATCTAAGTTTTATTGTGGCTAAGGTGAGTGACTAGCTTGCTTTTGCACTAATTATGGCTTATTTGGGGTGATTAGTGCTAATTAGCGTTTTTAAACGAAAATAAATTCTGGAAAAATGTTCATAAATTCTTAAATAATGTTTTAGACCTCTGATATGAATTTGGGTTAATTTGGACGAGTTTTGCTAATTGTATTCTTAACCATGATTAAGAGGGGTTAAGTGAAAATGTGGGGTTTGGCTATGTTTGATCCATTTTATCCTATCATATTATTGTTTTGATGTTTGAGGTCACTTGTACATGTTGCTATGACTCTTTGGTATGCTTTGTGATTGATTAGAAGTGTTAGATTGGTCGAAAACGCCGTCGAATGGCGTAAACAGCTCGTTGGACGAAGTGCAGGAATTCGGATCGAATCGCCCTCCCCTACCCGATCCGCTCTCGTGCTTCGCACCACGATCCGATCCGGCCAAGACTTAGCGAACCAAACCGTGTTACTTCCACGAAGATTTGACCTGTGTCGCCATCTCCAATTCGCTCCACGAACCGTGTCACGAACCGCGCCACGTGCCAAAGCTGGAGCCACGACGTGAAGAGCACGATCCGAACTGGATGGGAGGCTACGACCCGACCCGGATTGCTTAGAGGAGTTGACGTGACCACGATCCGAACCACTCGTGACCAGAAAGTGCGACTCGAACCGGTGTGCTTGGAGGAGGCCGATCTGAACCGCTACCAGGTGGACGCCACGAGCCAAACTGTGTTGAAGACTCCGAACCGATCCGAGATGCTTGGGCTAGATGTGAAGACCACGATCCGATCCGAGGCGAAGAGGGGATCTGAACCGATCCGGTGAAGGTCAATAACCCGAGATGCAAAGGTAGTTCAAATGGAAGTTCGAGCTCAGGATCCATATGGGAACCAATGAGTTCACTTCGTGATTGGACTTTGCTGCGGGACGTGAGCTAAGGAGTTGTCGATGTCTATGACTTTGGATCACTATGTATTAGAGGCATATGGACAGACTCGGGCTTTGGATGTGGTACGACTAGGGAGCTACCTGCCAATGTATTTGGGGTCATGGATATGTTTGGGAGTGATCCCTGGGATTTGGTGGTAGCAATGGATATGGTCGTACAAAGTCGAGTTCTGTCATTTCATCAAAGGGGACCGGTGATCGAAGAAATGGACATCGTATGCTTTACGCACTGAGTGAGAGATGTGAGGATGGTTGCTATGTTTGATTGTTTGACATACACACCCCCACCCCCATATGTTCACACACCATGTGTTAGTGGCATCCTTGAGTACTGTACAGTAAGTGGTACTAACTCTTTGGTTGCAGTTCCAGGTTCAGGTATTGTTTAGTATACCTGTTATTGTTCTGTTTATGCTTGCTACCACTCATACCAGACTGATATCTGACCCAGAGTTTTATGTTTCTTCTTATTACTCTGGGTGCTCACACGAGCAGACTAGAGACAGGTTGGAGGGTATGCACGAGTAGCTGTTCCAGTGACGAGCAGGAGGCCCCCACGTATTATCTACATATTTACTCCCTGTGTCGTTGGCGGACACTACTTGGGCATTAGTAGTGTATACTCCTTGTTTTGTTAGCTTTCTGAGACAGTTTTAAAGGTTGTAATAATGTTGGCTTTGGATTATAAGCTATGCTTTTGGATTTTCCGCTGCTATGATAGTTGTTTTTAGCTTATACACTGTCTCATCTGTTTTATGTCAAGTATATGTCGGTTATTATATTTTATTCCATGCGCTGTGAGACATATTACAGGTTCTTATTTGGTTCATCTTCTTTCTTTCCTTTATTTGGTGACCGTTCCGTGCTAACTGGGCATGTGTACAGCGCATAATTGGAGTAAATGTCGGTTGGTGCGGGGCGGGCCGTCACACTTGGTATCAGAGCTCTAGGTTGCGTAGTTCACCTGGGGATAGACACTAGGGAGAGATAGTACTTATATGAGAGCGCGTATTTGTGATTACTTTGTTTTTCAAAAGCTATATCTATATATAGTAATAGTATGTTTTAGAGTGAAGTTGCATTGCGCTGCACAAGTACCACTATGGAGATGGCTAATCGTTTCTCTATACAGATTGAACGATGAGCCGAGGTACAAGAGGTGCTGGTAGAGGAGTTGGCAGAGGAGCCAATAATGGGGATGCTCCTGACATGAGGGCTGTGTTTACTAACCTCATGAGAAAATGCTCGAGGAGATTCGGGAAGCGGCTCCTAATGTTGCCAATGCTGGTGGTGTACCGGTGCAAGCGCCTAGGGTCGATTTCGCCAAGCTGAGTAAGGATTATACAAATCTTGGTGGAAAGACGTTCCAAGGAATGGAGTCGGCCATGGAAGTTCAGGATTGATTAGATAGCTGTGAACGTATCTTTGATGATTTGAGTATCGAGGATGCGATGAAGAGAAGGCTAGCGTCTTGTCAGTTGCATGGGCGAGCGATGAATTGGTGGAATGCTATTAGAACAGCTACACCAGAGGATCAAGTGACTTGGGATCAGTTTAAGGCTCGCTTTAGCGACAAGTTTATCATAGCTGCTTAAAAGTCAGAATTGTTTCGGAAATTCTTGGAGCTTAAGCAGAATGAAAGGGCAGTATCAGATTACGTTGCTGAATTTGACACTTTGTCGAAGTATGGGTTATCTCTTATCGATACTCCCGAAAAGAAAAATGAGAGGTTCATCACTGGTTTGGATGGATACTTAGGGGAGAGGCTGATTAACCACATCGATGAGACGTTTGAGTTGATTGTGGGGAAAGATTTAAGGTCAGAGAGTCTTTACCCTAAGCCGAAGACTGGGGTTGTTGCTGCATCTGCGGAAGGGCCAAAGCCGCAAGCAAGCGGTGGAGGCAAGAATAACTCCCAGAACAAAAGGAAGCAGAACCAAGCTAAGGATGGCCAGAAGAAAAGCAGGAAGGAAGCTGAATGCTACAGCTGTGGGAAGAAGGGCTATTATGCAAGGGAATGTCGGACCAAGCCAGTGGAGAAGAAGTGCTTCAACTGTGTCCAAGCGGGACATTATAAAGACAAGTGTCCGCAACCTTTGAAAGAGAGTCAGATTGTGAAAGCAAATGCTTTTAGTGCTGTTCCTTCTTCGTCGAATGCCCCAACTGCGGCGGAGAAAGGAAAGGGAGTCGTCATACAAGGTATGCTTTCCATTTCTGATGTTCATGTTCGAGATTTGTTCGATACCGGGGCTTCCCATTCCTTCATATCTAGTGACCTAGTAGGTAGGTTGGGATTGGAGCCTGAGTTAGTCGATAGACCACTAGTTGTGACAAACCCGATTGGTGGTTCAACAAACCTCAGTATGATCTGTCGTAATGTGATCTTATCGAGTCATGGATGTATGTTTGTTTGTGATTGCTTTGTTTTGGGCTTTACTGGGTATGGCATTATTCTGGGAGTCGATTGGCTCCAAAGATACGGGGTGGTGGTAGACTGTGAGGGCTTTTTGGTGACAGTTAGAGCGGATGATGGGCGGAGGGTAGTGTTTGGTAGCTTACCTAGTGATGGGGTATTGGCTAGTTTTGTAAACTCCCTCGACATCCTGCATGATGAGTTGTTAGGTTTTCCCGTGGTTGGCCAGTATCCGGACGTCTTCGAGGAGGTGACCGGACTTCCACCATACCGAGAGATTGAGTTTCATATTGATTTGGTGAAAGATGCCAGACCTATAGTGATGCCACTTCGTCGTATGGCACCAAGGGAGCAGCGAGAGCTCGAGGTGCAAGTTAGCGATCTTTTGAAGAAGGGATTTATTAGAAGGAGTGTTTCCGAGTGGGGAGCACCAGTTGTGTTTTCCACTAAGGAAGATGGTTCCCTTCGTTTATGTGTAAGACAATAACGAGTTGAACAAGGTGACGAGGAAGAATAAGTATCCTCTACCACGGATAGATGATTTGTTTGATCAACTGGAAGGAGCAAGAGTGTTCTCCCAGTTAGACCTCACGACAGGATTTCATCAGCTTCAGGTACCAGCTGAGAGTGTTCCAAAAACGGCATTTAGGACGCCGTCTGGATTTTATGAGTGGTTGGTCATGCCATTCGGGTTGACCAATGCACCGACATACTTCGTGGATCTTATAAATAGAATATTCAGGGATCAACTGAATAAGTTTGTTCTTGTGTTCGTAGACGATATCCTTGTTTATTCAAGGATAGAGGAGGAACACAAGGAACATTTAAAGATAGTGATGGAGGTGTTGAGAAAACATCAATTGAAAGCGAAGTTTTCTAAGTGTCAGTTCTGGAGGAGGGAAGTGAGATTCTTGGGCCATTTTGTTTCAAATAATGGTATTGCCGTGGATCCTGCAAAGGTGGCTACGGTACAAGATTGGTCTACGCCCAAGAATGCAACGGACGTAAGAAGTTTCTTGGGATTAGCTGGATATTATCGTAAGTTTATCCCGGATTTCTCCAAGACAGCGGCACCGTTGACTCAGTTGACCAAGAAGAATCAAGCCTTCGTTTGGAACGGAGTGTGTGAAAATGCATTCAAGAGTCTAAAGGAAAAGTTGACGCGTGCGCCAGTGCTAGTCATTCCAAGGGGGAATGAAGAGATGACGGTATACACAGATGCATGTGGTACCGGGTTAGGTGCTGTACTGATGCAAGGAGGTCGGGTTGTAGCTTATGTTAGTCGACAGCTGAAGCCGCATGAAAAAATGTATCCTACCCATGATTTGGAATTGGCGGCAATTGTGATCGCATTGAAGATGTGGAGACATTGTCTCTTGGGAGAAAGATTCGAGTTGTTTACGGATCATAAGTCGCTAAAGTACCTCTTCTCCCAGAAGGATTTAAATCTCCGTCAACAAAGATGGTTAGAGTTCTTGGCTTCATATGATTTTGATATCGCATATACACCTGGTAAGGGAAATGCGGTAGCTGATGCCTTGAGTAGGAGAAATGCCAGCCTAGGGGCTATGTTTCTTGAATGGAAGCAACTGGAATATATCGCGGGATATGATTTCAGACCGAAGTGCGAATTGGATCCAGAAATGTTAGCAAGTTTGACGATCAGACCCACTTTGATCGAGAGGATTGGTTCCAGTCAAAGGGACGACCCGAATTTGTTAGAAGTCATTTTCAAATTGGAAGCAAATGTCGATGGGGAGATGGACAAGTATGGGCTTGATCGAGATGGATGGCTTCAGAAGAATGGAAGACTAGTGGTACCCGATGTGAATGGATTGAGGGGTGAAATGCTTAGAGAATGTCATTGAAAATTCGGTGTGCACGACTTATGCAGGATCTATAATACGGCTATGCGGAATGTATGATATAATCTAACTTTATATTTACAATAGTTATGCAAATAAATATAAGACTGAGAAATATATCACAGAATAAAAAGCAGTAAGGAAAAGTAATGACACCAGGATTTTTATACTGGTTTAGACTTCCCGTCCTACGTCCAGTCCCGAAGCTCCTCTTCGGCTTTTCACTAAACAACGCCCTCACTTCACCCGGAGGAATAGGTTAACACTACTTGATTTGCGGGCTACAAGTTTACCCACTTGATTTCATGGGCTACAAGCATACCCACTTGATTTCACGGGCTACAAGCTTACCCACACAGGATTACAAGAGTTTTGAATTTGAATGTGTTCTTCCTTCAACACTGATTTGTCAATGATTGAGTACACCCTTCCTATAATCTTATCCTCAAATGTAATTTGATGTTTAGAAAGATTATGAAGTAAATTATTGAGTTAAATCACAAGTGTATAAAATATGCTTGGAGATTCAAACGATAATTGAATGCTTTCGAGTGCTTTTTGAGTGAAAGCAATAATGCAAAATAGATCAAAGAAGAGAGAGTAAATTCGGTAATTTGAATAATTAAAAATTGATGTATTTATAATAATCTAGAAGTTGCAATTGTTGGTGAAAAATTGCGATCAAAAGAAGTGATTATTCTTGGGAAGAAATGGATGCAACTCTTCAAGAAAGGAGATGACTCTTCACAAAATTTCAAAAAGCTGTTGATCTATAAAAATTTATAGGTCGACATGTTTTTAGCCGTTGTAAATTTAAAAACCTGTTGACCTATAAAAAAGCATAGGTCGACATGTTTTTGGCCGTTATGATTTAAAAACCTGTTGACCTATAAAAAAGCATAGGTCGACATGCTTTTGACAAAAAATGTTTTTATGAGTAATATTTGAAAACAATAAGAAGTATGATTATTTGAGGATAGATTTTAACATTTGTGACTCTAAATAATCAACTTCTAACCTATGAAGGCATCTTGTCTTCTTTTTGTCGATGTAGAAGCTTCTCCTTGTCATAAATCAAAATAATTGTTGAAGCTTTGACTCAACATTCTCCCCCTTTTTGATTGCTGACAACATGGCTTAATATAGTTATCTCTCCTTGTATATTTGCACCCCCTATATATGTGCTCCCCCTGAATTATATATAGTCTGCACAACAGTCGTTAGTAATATTTTCTCCCCCTTTGTCATCGACAAAAAGGGCGTCCGTACAAATTGCAATAGACCAGTACCATAGAATAAAATAAGTAGATTGTTGTACATAATACAGACCAAATCAAAACAACAACACCAGAAGTACCAGAAAGTAGCATAATTACATAAATAAGCCAAATTTAAAAGATTAAGAGACAAATACGCAAGGATTATTCTGATGACCAGTCTGAATCACTATCCTCTTCTTTGTCTTTGTCTCCCTCCCTTTCTTGTTCTCGTCGTCTCCATCATCATCGTCCTTCTCGTCATCCTTTCCTTCTTCGTCATGAGCACCTTCTTCTATATGCGACATTCCACGACCACGACCATGTTGGGTACTTGCTCCAGAGCTAGTACCCTCCTCTGATGATGTCCATGTGAATGTCGGAGGCATAGGGCGTTTACCGGGATTTTGAGCATGTGAAGATGAAGTTGATGCACAAGAAATTGCTTCCCAAATTGTTCCGAAGAAGGACTTTAATTTATCGAACCGCTTATCTAGTTTAGTTTCCAAGCGATCAAGATTATTATCTGTTCGTTATAGTCTTGCTTCAAGTAAGAATTGATTTCATGCAATTTTCTCAAGAGTTACCTTAGTTGATGACGTAGAAGGTGGAATTGTAACGTCTTCAGGCCTTTGTCTAGGGATTTGAGAAGAAGAAGTTTCCGAAGGACGTTGTTGGATATATTGCTCGAAAGGAATAATGTTCAAACAAGGAGTCGGAAGCTTCATCCTCTTTTTAGACGCTTTATCAATACATTTTGGTATTGAAATTTTGGACGCGGGAGATTTTACTCCACAATCCAGGAGGCATCGCATAATATACTCGTTATAAAACAGATGTGGCCTTGAGCGTTGGTTTACCATTGAAATTTCATCAAAAATCATTTCAACCCAATTTACCCTGATATTTGCATAGATGGCGTACAATGCCTTAAAGTTTACTCTGTAAACAACATCAAAATTTCCAGTCCGTGGAAGTAAAGAATGTGTGATACAAAGATGAAGAAGTCTAACCGATGGTCTTAGATGGACTCCTTTGACACTTGACTTATGGTCTTCAATGAATAAGTGACTATGTTTATCTCGAATATGAATAGGGCAGAAATCACTAGAGAATTTTATACCGTCATTGGGGGAACGAAGAATTTCTGCCATTCGATCTTTGGAGAGAAAGATATGTTGGCCACAAACTACTGACCATAAGCAATTATCCGAGTTTTGGGGTTTAAACTTCTCCAAGTTGAGATTAGCGTAGAATAATTTTATCAAAATTTGACTAATCTCAATATTGTTGTCTTCAAAACAGAGTAGAGACTCAATACCAGCTCTATTTGATAATTCTCTAACATTGTAGATGGTGAAATTAGAGAAATTGATAAAAGAACCATGGTGTATTGTATAGTCTTTCATCTTGTTCCATCTTTTCACCGCAAGAGGATCCATTAGCCATTGTTTAATTTGAGAATCAATGGGTTGTAAAGGTGCTTGAGATGTTCAGGTTTTTGATTTCTTTTGCTTAGGAGCCATTGAGGAGTTTTGAGGAATTTAAATTCTTTTGAGATTAGGTTTTAAAGAGTGAAGAGAATGAATAGATATGATCTTGATGAAGGGTTGTAAGGATTTAAAAAGTGAATCGATGAGTCTAAAAGAAGGGGAAACAGCAAATTCCGATACCGGTCAACAGAAAATTTTCGGGCGGTCGACAGGAATTAGTTCTGGAGGAGTCGATACCATATTTTTTAACTTAACCGGTCGACAGGATAAATTGGGGCGGTCGACAGCTTAAAGTTCTAGAAGAATATATACCACCATTTTTATGTTGATCGGTCGACAGGGAGTATTTGGGGCGGTCGACAGGTAAAAGTTCTGGAAGAATATATACCACTATTTTTATGTTGACCGGTCGATAGGTAGTATTTGGGGCGGTCGACAGGTAAACGTTCTGGAAGAAATTGGAATTTTATTTTTAGCCTAACCGGTCGACAGGATTTTTTTGGGGCGGTCGACAGGTTAATTCTCTGGTTGAAAAATAAAAAACCAAAAAAGACTAGACCGGTCGACAGCATAGAACTGGGCGGTCGACAGGTGCTGAATACTTTTGTTTTTCTGGTTTGTTGAGATGAAATGAACTATATAAAAAAAATATTTTTATGGAAAACAATATAAATTCAAAAACAGATGCTTTGAAGGGTAAATACAAATTTATTTTCAGAAAATTTAAACGATATAAAAAAATATCTCCTTGGTTCCCAAGAATTCTTTGGTTCCCAAGGATTGTATTTTCCACTTGCTCCTTCATTGTTGTGGTAATTCCTATCCCATGAGTTTGGAGTTCGCGAAGATGATGGTATAGGTATTGGCTCGTGTACATTATGCCTGTTAGAGCTGCAGAAGAAAGAGGCTAATCGTTCGAGGTAGGTCAAACGAGAAGTTGTCAATTTTTGCTCATAGAAAATTTGTTGCTGATAATAATGCATTTCGTCAATCTTTTCTTTTGTTCGTGGAGAGCAAAATAAAACTTTCTTGCTTCTCATAGGAGTAGGTGTGGTTCCTGGCGTTCGAGAAGGTGGATGAAAACCGGGTGGATGCTCTGGTGTTTTCGGGGAGTTGTATTCCGTTGGTTCGGAACTCGTGATTGAAATATGGGAGTTTTCAGCACATTTTTCACAAATGTGTGCCATGAATTTAAAAAATTAAAGGAGATTTTGAGAGAATGATTGTCTGAGAGCACTCAAAAATACAAACGTATATATAGAGAAAGAGTTTTCTATTTTTAGAAAAAGAAAAGAGATGGTTTGTATTTGTTTAACCGTAGAAAAATTCTCTTCTCTATATAGTAAAAAGGAAAGACATTGGTTTCTGAAAAAAATACGAACTCTTGTTATATATTAAAAAAAATATTAGCCTTCGAGTTCTTTTCTAGAAACCAAGCCTAGCTCTCTACGTAACTTGACAAAACTTGATTCTAGTTGAGGCTTTGTAAATATATCAGCTAGTTGATTGTCTGTGCTTACATATTCTAATTTAATATTTCCTTTCTCAATATTATCTCTAAGAAAATGATGTCGGATGTCGATATGTTTAGTTCGAGAGTGGTTAACTGTTGCACTATCTTTTGGCAAAGATCGTCTCAACACGAATTTCTATCATCTGGAACAACTCAGGACTTGGGTGTATACTGGCAATCACTTGGATGAAGTGGCGGAGCATTGCTAGCATGGAGTTTGTGTCATTTCTCACCCTTCTGGATCGGTTCGCCCCCCTAGGTCGCGGTCCGTTCCTAGGAGTCGCGCTCCTAGGTCACGATCCGTTCCTAGGAGTCGCACCCCTAGGTCACGGTCCGTTCCTAAGGGTCGCGCTCCTAGGTCACGATCCGTTCCTAGGAGTCGCACCCCTAGGTCACGGTCCGTTCCTAGGGGTCGCGCTCCTAGGTCACGATCTGTTCCTAGGGGTCGCACCCCTAGCTCACGATCCGTTCCGGGGGGTCGCGCTCCTAGGTCACGATCCAATCGTGGATCGCATGGGAACCGCGAACCGCCTGCAGTTCTGCACTGTTTTGACTTATTCTGATGGCTATTTTCACTCCAACTTGCATGGATCTTATTACACATGTCATATGACGATTTGGAGATGATTTCTGGATGTTTTCCACCTCTTTTCGAGATTTTTGGGATGCGTGCCACGTGTCCCGCGAACCGCCTGCTGTGAACGGCTATAAATACACCATTTAAAGGATTTTTCAGGGATCTTTTGGCCATTCTTCTTCACTACTTCCACCATTACTGAAGTACAAGGATTTTGCACCTTTCTGCATCTAAATTCTCCTCTCATAACCTCAATTAACACACGGAGTGTGTGTCTACATGTAACTGATTCTTGTAATTTGTCAGTATAACAATAAGATTATAGAGTGGACGTAGGCTACATCTACAGCCGAACCACTATAAAAACTGTGTGTGTCTCCTCTTTATTTATTATTTTTAGCATTCTATGATCTGCGATCTGCATTTGGGTGTTAGGCCCAGATTTTGGTCTAACATTTTGGCGCGCCAGGTAGGGGGCACACGACAACTCCTACTTCTGCTTGGATTTTTTTTTGGCTACTTGATAAATGGAAACCAAAAGGAAGAAAACTGGAACTTCCACTCATGCAGATGATGCTGAAGGCTCAAGGAACGAGGCGAGCCAGGAAGCTTCCTCTCATGGAGATCCTTCTGCATACTTAACTAGAGACGAGATGGACGGTGTTCTCACTGAATTGAGAGATCAGATGGCAAAGCAAGACGATCTCCTCCAGAAACAACAGAAATTGATGGATGAATTTTTCGCCCGGATGGGTGGCAGACCAAGCGGCAATGAACAACTCGCTGGAAATCAAGCCGCTGAAGCGGCTCGTGCATTGCATGGACTCGGGGGTAACCCCCTCGCTCAACAACAGAACTTATCTTGTGATACACCTCTGGACCGCGACCCGGATCGTGGTACACTACCAGGCTCGCGATCCGATCCCAACAACTGGCTCCTGCCTGCTCAACAACAACCAGTTCCTTATCTACCTCCAGGTCCCAGTCGGATCGCCCCCCTGCTTCACGATCCGGCCCCACGAGCCGCACTCCACGAACCTACCTCGTAAGCTAACCTCCTTGACGCCATCGAACCCGATCAGATCGCCCCCCCAGGCTCACGAGCTGGCTTCGACGACTCACGACTGGGTCGGATCGCCCACTTGGTCCAGGATCCGCGACCCGCGATCCGCTCCAGGCAGCTCAACGGCAGCTTTAAACCTCTCCTGCACTCAACCCTGGGGGCACAAGCTCCGATCTTGGCAGTTTGCAACAACTTTTTGAAGGAAATCGACTCGCTGATCTGATTCAACGCCTCTCGAGAGGCCGCACTTATCAGAATGACATGGATGACGTCAACCACAACCCATTCACTCAGGAAATCAGGAATTCTCGCAATCCTCCAGATTTCAAACTTCCACAGCTGGAACCCTACAACGGCAGGACAGATCCTACCGTGCACCTCATGCGCTACAAGCGGCACATGGAGGTTCAATCAGCATCGGAAAACGTCATGGCAAAATGTTTTTCTCTCTTTCTGACAGATATAGCAGCCATGTGGATTCGGCAGCCAGAGACGGAATCGATCAACAACTGGAATATGCTGGTCGCACGCTTCCTTGAACAATTTCGGGTCCACATCGCACGACCCAAGAACGTCATGTCGCTCACCACAATCAAGCAGAGGTCCAGAGAAACTCTGCGTTCATTCCTGGAAAGCTTCAACGTTGCAACAGAATCGATTGACCGACCTGAACAATCAATGGGACTGATGGCAGCAGTATCCGGCGTTCTGGATAACACGGAATTCAAGATATCTTTGTACCGAGACCCACCGTGAAATCTCGACGAATTCTATCCCGAAGCAGATAGATTTCTGCACGAAGAAGATGCAACTACCGAGAAGAAAACCCTCGAAGTTAACATGCTCAAAGACGGAGAACCGTCCAACAATGACAAAGGCAAAGGAACAGCCGTTGCAAAGAATGATCGTAATGCTCCACCACGAAGATGGTCCAGATATGACAAATACACTGAACTGAATGACACTCTGAGCAACATCTACTTGGATACAGGAGGTGCTGCCTCCTATCCGAGGCCTCCCAAGAGGGAGCCAACACTAGCACAACGCAATTCTGGAAGGCATTGCATATTTCATGACATGGACGGTCACAACACTGATGACTGCAGACATTTGCGTGACCTTACTGAGGACCGGGTCAGGCTAGGAGAACTACCCGAGTACGTCGCTCAACCGACAGCGCCCACACCTGCGCAGCAACCACCGACTCCCCGGAGAGGGAACGGTCCCGGATCGAGTAATCGCGGGCTTATCATTAGCTGATCCCACTCAGCGGATCCCTTCAGTTTGACGAACTCCGGTTCGCATTTCATGTTTTTAGGCTTTTAGGCGACCTCTTGCCCTTCTTTGTTTTCCCTGCATATAATAAAAGCAGTCACATCAGCCCACACACACGGAACAGACTTGTGGTCTCCAGTCATGTCCGCCAATCGACTGCCGCATTTTCATGAATTAGCAATAAGCATTGTGCTCCAGCTCTCAACTGGATCCGTCCGGTGCAAACATGAGCTCCGGCCCCCAAATGGATCCGTCAAGTATAAACAGATCCTCATGTGCTTTTCCTTGGTCGTCTTACTCCGGTAAGGCCGTCTTGGAACATTCATGTGCTTTTCCTTGGTTGTCTTACTCTGGTAAGGCCGTCTTGGAACTTTCATGTGCTTTTCCATGGTCGTTTTACTCCGGTGAGGCCGTCTTGGAACTTTCATGGCATTTCCTTGGTCGTCTTACTCTGGTAAGACCGTCTTGGAACCCCTCTAACGTCTCCTAGGATGGTTTACTCCGGTAAGGCCATCTAGGAAATATTCTTGCATTGTTTGTTTTATCTTCTTGCAGGTCCAAACTCTTGGTCTTCTTTAATTTCTCTGGCCTTAATATGATCCCATGGGATCGTTGGTTTTCTGGCCTCAATACGATCCGGCGTGATCGTCGCATTCTGGATTTGGAGTTCTCAGATTATCCAGAACACATCTTCCTTCAATCAGCAAGATATGTTCTAGGGGGCAACTTGTTGCACTATCTTTTGGCAAAGATCATCTCAACACGAATTTTTATCATCTGGAAAACCTCAAGACTTGGGTGTATACTGGAAATCACTTGGATGAAGCGGCGGAGCATTGCTAACATGGAGGTTGTGTCATTTCTCACCCTTCTGGATCGGTTCGCCCCCTAGGTTGCGGTCCATTCCTAGGAGTCGCGCTCCTAGGTCACGATCCGTTCCTAGGAGTCGCCCTCCTAGGTCACGATCCGTTCCTAGGAGTCGCAGCCCTAGGTCACGGTCCGCTCCTAGGGGTCGCGCTCCTAGGTCACGATCCGTTCCTAGGAGTCGCACCCCTAGGTCACGGTCCGTTCCTAAGGGTCGCGCTCCTAGGTCACGATCCGTTCCAAGGGGTCGCACCCCTAGTTCACGATCCATTCCTAGGGGTCGCGCTCCTAGGTCACGATCCAATCGTGGATCGTATGGGAACCGCGAACCGCCTGCAGTTCTGCACTGTTTTGACCTATTCTTATGGCTATTTTCACTCCAGCTCGCATGGATCTTATTACACATGTCATATGACGATTTGGAGATGATTTCTGGACGATTTCCACCTCTTTTCGAGATTTTTGGGATGCGTGCCACGTGTCCTGCGAACCGCCTGCTGTAAACGGCTATAAATACACCATTTAAAGGATTTTTCAGGGATCTTTTGGCCATTCTTCTTCACTACTTCCACCATTACTGAAGTACAAAGACTTTGCACCTTTCTACATCTAAATTCTCCTCTCATAACCTCAATTAACACACGGAGTGTGTGTCTACATGTAACTGATTCTTGTAATCTGTCAGTATAACAATAAGATTATAGAGTGGACATAGGCTACATCTACAGCCGAACTACTATAAAAACTGTGTGTGTCTCCTCTTTATTTACTATTTTCTGCTCTTTGTGATCTGCGATCTGCATTTGGGTGTTAGGCCCAGATTTTGGACTAACATTAACCGGATTTTTGGATAAGTTTATCGCACTTGTGTTATCACAATATATAATAGAATTCGACAAGTTCATACCGAAGTCTTTAAGTGTTTGTTGCATATATATATAACTTGTGTACATGCTAAAGCCGCTGAGATATACTCTGCCTCACATGTCGAGAGTGAAACACAATTTTGTTTCATAATAATCCAAGATACAAGTGATTTTTCAATGAAATGGCACGTACCACTTGTACTCTTTCTATCCGTTCGTGATCCTCCGAAATCAGCATCACTATATGATACTAATTCGAATGCACAATCCTTAGGATAGAAAAGACCGAAATCTTTGGTGTTATTAAGATATCGAATAATTCGTTTTATTGCTCGTAGATGCGACTCCTTAGGATTAGCTTGAAAACGTGCACACAAACAAACACTCATCATAATGTCAGGACGACTAGCTGTTAAATATAGGAGAGAACCTATCATACTACGATACGTCTTTTGGTCTACACTCTTTCCACTTTCATCCTTTTCAAGATGACTAGTTGTACTTATCGGAGTTGGTTTTCCGGAAGTATTTTCAAGTCCAAATCTTTTAACAAGATTTTCACAATATTTTTCTTGATTTCTAAAAATAACATTCGGAAGTTGTTTAATTTGAAGACCAAGAAAGTATGATAACTCTCCCATATGTGACATTTCAAATTCTTTGGTCATGAAATCTGCAAACTCTTTACAAAGTTTCTCATTTGTTGAACCACAGATTATGTCGTCCACATATATTTGAATAACAAGTATATCTTGTGCGAATGTTTAATAAATAATGTTTGATCAAGCTTTCCTATTTGAAATCCAGAATCAATTAGATGACTTCGTAGTCATTCATACCAAGCACGTGGTGCTTGTTTTAGACCATACAAAGCCTTCTTAAGCTTGAAGACATGATCCGGATATTTTTCATGTTTAAATAAAGGTGGTTGTTCAACATATACTTTTTCTTTCATAAATCTGTTTAAAAACGCACTCTTGACATCCATCTGATATAATTTAAAGTCATGATGACAAGCAAACGATAGAAGAATTATAATTGCTTCTAGTCTAGCGACAGGTGCAAAAGTTTCTTCATAATCGATACCCTCTTCTTGATTATATCCTTGTGCTACTAACCGTGCTTTGTTTCGAGTTATGTTTCCTTGTTCATCAGCCTTGTTTTTTTAAACTAATTTAGTTCCTATAACTGATTGATCGGTTGGCCTTGGAACAAGTTCCCATACATCATTGCGTTCAAACTGATTTAGTTCTTCTTGCATCGCAATAATCCAATATTCATCGGTGGCAGCTTCTTTAGGATTCTTAGGTTCGATATTAGAAATTAATGCAACATGTCCCATTTGGTTAAGTTGACTTCTAGTTCTTATTTGAGATGATACTTCTTCAATTATATTTTGAACTGGATGATCTCTTAAAATCCTTGTTGGACAACGTATTCTTGGTGGAGATCTTGACTCTACTTGTTGAATATTATTATCAATTATTTCTGAGTCAAAATCTATATTTGTGACACTATTATTTTCTGTGATAGTAATTTCGTCATCATCATCAACAATATTTTGATGTTTATAGTATTCATCGAATGATGTATGAAGTGATTCTTCAATATTTTTAGTTCTTTTATTATATACACGATAAGCCTTGCTTCGATCCGAATAACCAACAAATATTCCTTCATCAGCTTTTGAATCGAATTTACCAAGGTGATCTTTCGTGTTTAGAATAAAGCATTTTGAACCAAAAACTTTGAAGTATGAAATATTCGGCTTTCTTTTATTAAATAATTCATAGGGGATATTTTTAGTAAGAGGTCGAATAGATACGATTCAAAACATAACACGCAGTTGCTACAGCTTCTGCCCAGAAATGTTTTGGTAAAGTGCTTCCATTTAATAACGTCCTTGCACATTCTTGTAATGTTTCCGTTCTACAACCCCATTTTGAAGTGGAGTTCTAGGAAAGGAAAAATTATGTGATATACCTTTCCTTGTACAAAAATGTTCAAATTCATTATTTTCCAACTCTCCGCCTTGATCACTTCTTATATTTTTGACTTTAAGTCCCTTCGATTTCTGAATAAGTTTGACGAAAGATTTGAATTTTTCAAAAGTCTCACTTTTATTTTTCAAGAAAATAGTCCAAGTAAATCGAGAGTAGTCATCAACAATTACAAACACATATCTACTATGATTTATGGATTGTATTTGAGTAGGTCCAAATAAATCGAAATGTAATAGTTCAAGTGGTTGTAATGTCGAGATTACCTTCTTAGATTTAAATGATGACTTGGTTAATTTTCCGATTTGGCATGCGTCACAAAGATTGTCAACTTTGAAACTAAGTTTTGGTAGACCCTTGACTAGATTATTTTTAGCTAGCTTGTCAATAGTTCTAAATTTTATATGACAAAAACGTTTGTGCCATATCCATGGATCATTGTCATTAGCGATAAGACACATATCTGAATTATGATTAATATTCATATTCAGAATATATATGTTTCTGTCTCTATAACCTTCAAAAACTAACTTTTGATCTTTGTCTAATATATTACATTTGTTGTTTGAGAAGGAAATCGTAAACCCTTTGTCACATAACTGACTGATACTAAGTAAGTTATGTTTTAGATTTCTAACTAGCATGATATTTGTAATAAGAGGTAAATTAGATGTACCGTAATTGCTCACATCGCCTTTGCCGATGATGAAGCCTTTTGAATTATATCCAAAAGTGACTGGGCCCCCATCAAAGTATGTAATATTCGTCAATATGCTCTTGTCTCCAGTCATATGCTTCGAGCAACCACTGTCCAAAATCCATTTTCCTCTTTTCTTTAGTGTGACCTGCAAAAAATAATATTAAGCCCATGGTACCCACTTTTTATAGGGTCCTAAGAGTTAGGTCTTAGGAGTCCAAACCCATACGGGTCCGGTATCCCCTTTATACAAATAGTTTGGATTATGATGCACAGAACTCAAAAAATTATGAATATACTTGTTCCTAATCAATTATTATTTGTTTTAGGAACCCAAATTTTTATAAACTTGACATTTTTCTTTTGAGATTTCAAAATCGGTTTTGATTTTGAATATAATAAGCTAAGATTTTTCTTAGCTTCGGTTTCTTGTACTACTTTATTTTTCCTTTTTCTTTTACCATGATATTTTTTAATAGCTTGTTTCTTATATCCCAATCCTTGCTTATTTGTAATAGCTTGTGAATTTTCAATAATTTTTGTCAAATTTTCTCGACCTTTGTTAAAGTTAGAAACATTTTTAGAAATGTCGTCTAACTTTGTTTGTAAACTAGCTTTTTCAAGGTCTAGAGATTTGACTTTTGCTTTAAGCTCATAATTCTCAGTAGTAAGAGTGTCATTTTTCTCTTTTTGAATTTCAATTTCTTGACTCAAAAGAGATAGTTGAGAATTATTATTAGATGATGATCCTTGAGCCTTTTCAAGTTCCTCCTCTAATATTTTCTTTTTGTCTTTTAACATATCTCGTTCTAATTCTGATCTATTCAACATTGCCTTGACTTCTTTTAATTGATGTTTTATATCCTTAAATTTAATCATTAATTTATCATAAATATCAAGCATATCCTCAAGAGTAGGAATTTGTACCTCATCCTCTGTTGCCATAAAACATACATTTGCTTGTTCAGTGTCTGAGTCACTTTCGCTATCAGATGAAGATGAGTCTAAATCATCCCATGTTACTGAGAATGCTCTTTTCTTTGATTTGTCCTTCTTGAATTTTTCGGATTTCTTCTTTTTCTCCAAACAATCTTTTTGCATATGTCCATTTTTGTGACAATTGAAGCATTCCATATTTGAAGATGATGGTTTATTTGATGCAAACTTCTTTTTGTCGTATCGACTAGCTTTTCTTTGCTTCAAAAACTTCTTAAAACCTTTTGCAATAAGTGCTAAGTCTTCATTTTCAGAATCTGAAATGTCTTCATCTTTTTCGGCAGGAAAAGAAACATTTTTCTTTTCTTCTTTTTGTTCTCTTCTAGCCTGTAAATTTGCTTCATAGGACATTAGATTTCCTATCAATTCATCTGGCTTCATGGTAGAAAGATCATTAGCCTCTTCAATGGCTAATACTTTTCCTTCCCATTCACTAGTCAGGGAATGTAGGATTGTTGAAACAACATCGAAATCTGAATACTTTTGTCCTAAACTAATGAGAGCATGATGAATAGTTTGAAATTTTGAGTACATCTTAAAATTTTGGAATTGACTTTTCAGCATAGCAATCTTGGATTGTTTTACTTTGCTAGTACCTTCATGAGTTGTTTTCAATGTATTCCATATTTGATACGCTGTGGTACAAATACTAACACGATTATACTCATTTTGGTCTAATGCACAAAACAACATATTTATTGCTTTTGCATTTACAGCTGCTACTGTTTTCTCAGCAGGTGTCCATTCTGTATACTCAGTGGTTGGATTTATTATCTCTTTATGAGTAGCATTCCAAGCATCATAGCTTCTCGATTGCATATAAAAAGCCATACGTGTTGCCTAATAACTATAGTTTAGACCATTAAAGAAAGGAGGTCTTTGTGTTGATTGACCTTCAGTGTAAGTAGTGTTACTAGTGCTTGTGTTACTTGCCATATTACTAGAATAAATCAAATAACTGTGTTACGGTTATGAGATAGCCCTGCTCTGATACCAAATGAAAAGTCGGTGTGCACGACTTATGCAGGATCTATAATATGGCTATGCGGAATGTATGATATAATCTAACTTTATATTTACAATAGCTATGCAAATAAATATAAGACTGAGAAATATATCACAGAATAAAAAGCAGTAAGGTAAAGTAATGACACCAGGATTATTATACTGGTTCGAACCTCCCATCCTACGTCCAGTCCCGAAGCTCCTCTTCGGCTTTTCACTAAACAACGCCCTCACTTCACCCGGAGGAACAGGTTAACACTACTTGATTTGCGGGCTACAAGTTTACCCACTTGATTTCACGGGCTACAAGCTTACCCACTTGATTTCACGGGCTACAAGCTTACCCACACAGGATTACAAGAGTTTTGACTTTGAATGTGTTCTTCCTTCAACACCGATTTGTCGATGATTGAGTACACCCTTCCTATAATCTTATCCTCAAATGTAATTTGATGTTTAGAAAGATTAGGAAGTAAGTTATCGAGTTGAATCACAAGTGTATAAAATATGCTTGGAGATTCAAACGATAATTGAATGATTTTGAGTGCTTTTTGAGTGAAAGCAATTATGCAAAATAGATCAAAGAAGATAGAGTAAATTCGGTAATTTGAATAATTGAAAATTGATGTATTTATAATAATCGAGAAGTTGCAATTGTTGGTGAAAAGTTGCGATCAAAAGAAGTGATTATTCTTGAGAAGAAATGGATGCAACTCTTCAAGAAAGGAGATGACTCTTCACAAAATTTCAAAAAGCTGTTGACCTACAAAAATTTATAGGTCGACATATTTTTAGCCGTTGTAAATTTAAAAACCTGTTGACCTATAAAAAAGCATAGGTCGACATGTTTTTGGCCGTTATAATTTAAAAACTGTTGACCTATAAAAAAGCATAGGTCGACATGTTTTTGGCCGTTATAATTTAAAAACCTGTTGACCTATAAAAAAGCATAGGTCAACATGTTTTTGACAGAAAATGTTTTTATGAGTAATTTTTGAAAACAATAAGAAGTATGATTATTTGAGGATAGATTTTAACATTTATGACTCTAAATAATCAACTTCTAACCTATGAAGGCATCTTGTCTTCTTTTTGTCGATGTAGAAGCTTCTCCTTGTCATAAATCAAAATAATCATTGAAGCTTTGACTCAACAGTCATCACTCAAAACTAACCATACACCCCGGTGGTAACAAGATGTATCGAGACATGAAGCATACTTACTACTGGGAAGGGATGAAAAGAGACATTGGGAAGTTTATATCCAAATGCATGAATTGCCAGCTAGTTAAAGCCGAGCAAAAGAAGCCTAGTGGTTTGTTACAACCATTAGAAATTCCCAAGTGGAAATGGGAGCAAGTCTAAATGGATTTCATCGATGGATTACCAAGGACTAGATCGGGACACGATAGTATTTGGGTAGTCGTAGATCAATTGACCAAGAGTGCAAGATTTGTACCAGTTAAGTCAAGCAGAACTGCAGCTAAGTTAGCAGAACTGTATATGAAGTGGGTAGTGAGATTTCATGGAGTACCCAAAGGCATTGTGAGTGACCAAGATCCATTGTTAGCTAGTCGATTTTGGAAAAGCTTACAAGAGGCTTTAAGGTCAGAATTACATCTCAGCACCGCATACCATCCTCAAACCGACGGTCAGACGGAAAGGGTGAACCGTATATTAGAAAATATTTTGAGAGCTTGTATATTGGACTTTGGTGGATCATGGGATGATCATTTACATCTAGTAGAGTTTGCATATAATAATAGTTATCAATCCAGTATTGGTATGGCTCCATTTGAAGCTTTGTATGGAAGACCGTGCAACTCACAGTCGTGTTGGATAGAGACCGGTGAAAAGTTTGCGCTTGGACCAGATGTGGTAAGAGAAACTTCAGACAAGATCAAAGTTATTCAGCAACGAATGAAGGCTGCCCAGGACAGGCAGAAGATCTATGCTGATAAGAGGAGAAGAGACTTGAAATTCTCCGTTGGCGACTTGGTGTTTGTCAACATTTCTCCACTAAAGAGCGTGATTCGATTTGGAAGAAGAGGCAAGTTAGCACCAAGATTCGTTGGTCCATTCCCAGTTCTCGAGCAAGTTGGGAATTTGGCGTATAGAGTTGACTTACCAGAGATGATTGCGGGAGTTCACAACGTATTTCATGTTTCCCAGCTAAGGAAGTTCGTACACGACCCTGATATGACTATTTCACCTGATCAGTTAGAGGACTTCGAAGTAGAACCCGAGGCGGTCGAGAACCGCAAGTCGATCCGTATTGTTGGAAACAATACGAAGCAACTTCGAAGGAAGGCGGTGAAGCTAGTCAAGGTTCAGTGGGGCGAGGACGAGAATGACTCTACTAGGGAGACAGAGGAGAGCATTAGGAAGACGTATCCAGAACTCTTTGCCTGGTAAGATTTTCTTTACGATTTAGTTATTCCGCATGCTAGGATAGACTTGTTTTGCTTGTTGTGCATGTTTGATTGTTGTTTATGGCTGATAGGCATGCAGGACACTTTGTGTGTTTTGATTAGGGAATTTCGGGGGCGAAATTTCTTAAGGGGGGAGAATGTAACAACCCGTATTCTACGCATCGTGGGATCGTGGAATATTTATTTCTTTCTTATACTGAGTCGTATGGTCATGTAGCATTGAGGGATGACTATTGGGGTAATTTACCATGTTCATAATATTTGTCGATTTTTAAATGACCGTTTTGCCCCAAGCTGAGTTTGTTTTGGCCATAACATTCGATTGGAAACGAGTTTTGACCTGAAACCACTTCCATTGGCTTCAAATGATGGTTTCTCTTTCAGTAGAGTGCTTACGAGTCGAAAACGGACTTACCGTTTGGGAGATATGGCCAAAATAAGGTTTGCAAGGTGAAAAACTGTACTTTTGGGCTAAACCGGGCAGTTAGTACTTAGGCCCGTGACCCATTTCGGGTTTAGAGTTAGGAGAGGGCTGAGATGGCCTAAGGTTTCATCTCATTTCAATTTTGTAGCCTCCACTTACCTCCTAGGAACCCTAAAAATGGCGTCCACTCTTTAAAACACCTCCAAATCATTATCAACTTGAAGATAGAGATTAGCAACATCAAATCAACACCCAATCGGGATTAGAGCTGCTACAAAACCTTGGAATCTTGACCAAATCAGAGTTTTATTTCAGATCTAAGTTTTATTGTGGCTAAGGTGAGTGATTAGCTTGCTTTTGCACTAATTATGGCTTATTTGGGGTGATTAGTGCTAATTAGCGTTTTTAAACGAAAATAAATTCTGGAAAAATGTTCATAAATTCTTAAATAATGTTTTATACCTCTGATATGAATTTGGGTTAATCTGAACGAGTTTTGCTAATTATATTCTTAACCATGATTAAGAGGGGTTAAGGGAAAATGTGGGGTTTGGCTATGTTTGATCCATTTTATCCTATCATATTGTTGTTTTGATGTTTGAGGTCACTCGTACATGTTGCTATGACTCTTTGGTATGCTTTGTGATTGATTAGAGTGTTATATTGATCGAAAACGCCGTCGAATGGCGTAAACAGCTCGCTGGACGAAGTGCAGGAATTCGGATCGGATCGCCCTCCCCTACCCGATCAGCTCTCGTGCTTCGCACCCTGATCCGATCCGGCCAAGACTTAGCGAACCGAACCGTGTTGCTTCCACGAAGATATGACCCATGTCGCCATCTCCGATCTGCTCCACGAACCGTGCCACGAACCGCGCCACGTGCCAAAGCTGGAGCCACGACGTGAAGAGCATGATCCGTACTGGATGGGAGGCTACGATCCGACACGGAGTTCTTAGAGGAGTTGACGTGACCACGATCCGAACCACTCATGACCAGAAAGTGCGACTCGAACCGGTGTGCTTGGAGGAGGCCGATCCGAACCGCTACCAGGTGGACGCCACGAGCCGAACTGTGTTGAAGACTCCGAACCGATCCGAGATACTTGGGCTAGAAGTGAAGACCACGATCCGATCCGAGGCGAAGAGAGGGTCCGAACCGATCCGGTGAAGGTCAATAACCCGAGATGCAAAGGTAGTTCAAATGGAAGTTCGAGCTCAGGATCCAGATGGGAACCAATGAGTTCACTTCGTGATTGGACTTTGCTGCAGGACGTGTGCTAAGGAGTTGTCGATGTCTATGACTTTGGATCACTATGTATTAGAGGCATATGGACAGACTCCGGCTTTGGATGTGGTACGACTAGGGAGCGACCTGCCAATGTATTTGGGGTCATGGATAGGTTTGGGCGTTATCCCTGGGGTTTGGTGGTAGCAATGGACATGGTCGTACAAAGTCGAGTTCTTTCACTTTATCAAAGGGGGCCGGTGATCGAAGAAATGGACATCGTATGCTTTACGCACTGAGTGAGAGATGTGAGGATGGTTGCTATGTTTGATTGTTTGACATACACACCCCCACCCCTGTATGTTCACACACCATGTGTTAGTGGCATCCTTGAGTACTGTACAGTATGTGGTACTAACTCTTTGGTTGCAGGTCCAGGTTCAGGTATGGTTTAGTATACCTGTTATTGTTCTATTTATGCTTGCTACCACTCATACCAGACTGATGTCTGACCCAGAGTTTTATGTTTCTTCTTATTACTCTGGGTGCTCACCCGATCAGACTAGAGATAGGTTGGAGGGTATGCACGAGTAGCTGTGATGGTGACGAGCAGGAGGCTCCCATGTATTATCTACATATTTACTCCCTGTGTCGTTGGCAGACACTACTTGGGCATTAGTAGTGTATCCTCCTTATTTTGTTAGCTTTCTGAGACAGTTTTAAAGGTTGTAATAATGTTGGCTTTGGATTATAAGTTGTGCTTTTGGATTTTCCACTGCTATGATAGTTGTTTTCAGCTTATACACTGTCTCATCTGTTTTATGTCAAGTATATGTCGGTTATTATATTTTATTCCATGCGCTGTGAGACATATTACAGGTTCTTATTTGGTTCATCTTCTTTCTTTCCTTTCTTTGGTGACCGTTCCGTGCTAACTGGGCATGTGTACAGCGCACAATTGGAGTAAATGTTGGTTGGTGCGGGGCGGGCCGTCACAAGCTTGGTTTTTGCCGAACCACTATAAAAATCTCGTGTGTCGCATGTTCTTTACTATTTTTTGCATTCTGTGATCTGCGATCTGCATTTGGGTGTTAGTGCCAAATTTTGGTCTAACAGTTCTTTAGCCCAATTGACAGTGAATTATGATTTGGAATTTATAAATCTTTTTATTAAAATTTAATGGAAATGTTCCAAAGTAAAGTTTCCAATTTAATATATTAAATTGGAATTGAATGGAATTCGAATTGGTAATAATCGAGATGAGCTTCTGTGAATGAAGACCATTAGTATTTATGGAATTTACAAGGCATAGCCGTTATTTCATTCACGGTATTAGTTTGATATGGAAATTTATATCGGCTATATATTGATCTGCTTTCCATGAAGATTCCATAGTGAATGGAAGCTGATTTGGGTTTATTGTGAACTGTGTTTTAAATGGCATTGGTTCTTTAACCCTGTTAAAGATAGGATTTATTTCCAAAAATTTGGATAATCATTACGTAATAAATTTTGAGATTAAAACTGAACTAGAGTTTTAATGAATCTTTAAGTTAATTAAATTTATCAAATTCATGAAATGATTGAGAATGGAGTACCGCCAGTTGTACACCTGGCGATAGTTAAATCTTTAATCATATTTGAACGAGAAATGGTAATTAAATTTATCGATAACATCGTGGGTGTTAGATATGGAGTACTGCCTGTTTTGCTGCATGGGATGAATAGGTTGGGATTGGGATTAAATAATAAATGATTACTTCGGTAACGCTCGATAATCCCGACTAGTTAATAAACCTTGATTTGGTTTAGAATTGTTAAAGGATAAAATCTTTTAAAATGATATCCAAAGGAAGATTAAAGAAATAGTTTAAATGAACTTATCTTTGATAACATTAATGGGAACCTTTCCCTAAAGATGTGAATATTTGAATAAAAGAATATTATGGATTGGAATGCGGTGTATGATGTGTTATTATAGAAATTGATTATAAAATACGCGAGTTATTTTGAAAGATCGGGTTTACCCATTCTAAATAACTGATAGGGCTACTAAAAGTCGACGGTGAAGACGATGGTTGAAGACCGGTGATCTTCACATCGTTTGGATGATTACTGATGTCTTGATTGGGCTGTACACCCAAGACAAGATAATAAGTGGTTATCGTCCAAACGTACTTGGAGATCGACCAGATATGCGTGGGCCTCTCTCCTGTATTGGACATATAACACAAGGAATAAGGTGCCCCCAGATGAACGGACTTGTAATTGGATGTGTGTCTGACATTTAATTTCATTCTGTGTTCATTGATGTCTATTAAATATATATATATATATATTTGGTGGCGGAGAATTTATTCTCTTGCTTAACACCCTTCTCTGAGACGTGCGAGCTTAGAGGTTATGTATTGATAGACATCAATTGTATGGCATGAATTGTCAATGCGGCATGCTAAGATGCAATGATCAAGGCTTTTGTTGAAAAGCGGAGTCTCGTGGATGATGATCAATACACGGCTTTAAGTAGCGCAACTTTATGTAGCGTCAATTCGTGAGCTACACACCCTGGTAAGAACCAGAAATAGGATGAGGAACCGCAGGGAGGGCATGCGTTTCTTTCTAGCTAGAAGTGATGCCATGGTATGGAGTCCATATATTTTACTTATGTGGATGTTGGAAAAGGAGGTACCTCGGATTTGAGCCCCTAGTGGCTCTTGATATGGTCGACAAATTGACCAGATTTTATGCCCCATTGGACAGGGAAACGTATTGTTCAGGAATTTCCAATCCATAAAGTAAGTGTGGACCGGCTCTGCCAGATCCCAGGTGTAGTTGCGACTGAATCCTGAGACATGGGAGGCTAGAATTTCTCGAATTAGAAAGAGAGATCCATTGCCTTGGTTCATGATGGAAATCCAATTTCCAATACGACATTATGCGATTTTGATTGTAAAACTAGTATGGTGAAATAATATATGGTACTTGTGACGTCTATGATTGATACATTTATATTTGAAGTTATTTTTGACACTATGCACTTATAGTAACATCAAAATGATTTATTTTAAAACGTACCAAGCATGTTTGGCTATTACAAGGTAAAACTCTATCCTCTGGCTTGCGTTGCATTGTGTGATGGGACCTGAGTCTTATAATAGCTTCATTTTTCCAAAAAGCATTGCGTTGTTTCATGTTTTAAACTAGTACACATGTGGAGTAAACCCGTTCCATGTCATACGGCATGGTCCCATGAATTTTACACTTCTAAAGTAAAAATTTTGTAGCTGTTTTAGTTCTCACACCAGTCCCATTATTTACTTGGAGTTTATTGTTTTAACCTAAATTCTGGGTGCCCATATTTCCCGCACGGGCAGCTGGTAGTTTGGGTTTTCGCAGATATTTCTTTTCACAGGATCCTGGTTTACAGTTGGAGCTATATTAGAAAAGCTTTGTATCCGTGTAATTCTTTCAGTTGTGATTAGTTGATGTATTTCCACTACGCATTGTATTTATACATTTTATTTCCGATGCTTTGTAATTTGAAAATCTCTGATATTTATTTTTCCGCTGTATATTATTTATCATAACTCTGATATATTTTTATATTCTGATGTAAATTATTGTAATAGCAATGAAAAGTTCTATTGTTTGTGTTCTAATGAGTCGTGTTCTCAAAACAATCCGGGCTCCTTCGTCTCTTCGGGGATCAAGGAGGCTTGGGTCATTTCAGTTTGGTATCAGAGCTTTGGTTTACAAAGCTCGAGAACATGACACATTAGAACCGAACGAAAGAATTCATCAGAGATAGGATTAGCAACATCCTATAAGAATAACTCGTTAGAGATAGGGCTAATAATACACTAGAATGAGTTTGAAGAGTGCTACTTCTGAAAATGAATCTAGTTTTGAAAATTATATCTAATTGTACGTATTTAAGTATTTTACCTTATTTCATTTTGGACAATCAAGTATATAAAGATTTTGCGTATATGCGTCATGAACGTATGTACGAAGTCCCAAATATACTGGATAAACATAGAATCACATTATAGTCGCCCGGAGATAATTCTGGTAATGCGACCGCATTATTAGTATTTATTTTCAAGTTTCGAAAGTGGATATCTATATTTTTCCAATTGACCGGTGTGAGAACCAAAACTTATTTAGAATTTATTATTTGTGATTTGGCACTAAAAATATGATTCTAAGCATATATAGTAAGATATATGTTTAAAAATTTAATCGAAAAATTGATTGCTAGTTGTGCTGTTTGATTATTTGTTTAACTAATAAAAATATTGGAATGATAAAACCCAAATAAGAAGGAATGATAAATAAAACCAAACCATATATATGTGTAAAGCTGAATATTAACAGTTTCCCATCACAGAATCTCAACTCGATTATTATTAAATCAAATTATACTCAATTCCAATTTAGTGTATTAAATTGGAAACTCTACTTTGGAAAATTCCATTTAAATCTTAGTTAAAAGATTAATAAATTCCAAGTCATATTTTCTCATTAATTTGGGTTAAAGAACTAATGTCGTTTAAAACACAGTTCACGATAAACCCAAAATCAACTTCCCTTTTTCATTCCAATTATGTTTTGTCAATTAGAAAATCTCCTTAAATCTTAATTAAAAGATTTATTCTTTCCTCAGATTGGTTTAAGAACTGTATTATTTAAGATACCATTCGCCACAAACCCAAAATCCAGTTTGATATTAAATATAAGATCCTGAATAAATTTTATATCGACTTATATTCAATATCAAATTCTGAAACCAACATATACATATCGGGAATAACGATATCGATATCTTCCAAATTCCCATAACAATATCCGTATGATCACAAAATCCAATACTGAAATATTCGAAGATAAATTCCATTCAAATCCATTCCAATAATATTCATTGGAAATAATTCTGGTAATTTTAAACCATTTCTAATTCCTTTATTTCTTTATAAAGAAAATAACTTATTCTGATAAAGATATCTTTTTTCTTTATAAACTTGGAATATTTCATCCAAAACCCTTTCAAATCATTTATTATGATTTTACATGATTTTTTTCTACTTTTATTTATTTAAAAATAGGCCTCTTCAGCTAAACGACGTTTCAGGTCATTTAACGTCACTAGCATTGTTTTTATTCGAATTTGAATTAAACATTTCTCAGAATCTAACCTTTAAATTTCAGAATTCATGTTGTCATTTGAAAGCTCTTTTCGATACGAACCCATGGGTTCTGGTTTCAGAAGAGTCCGACGGTCGGATCTTCCGTAACGTCAAATCGAAGTTAATGGTCGAAATTCACGAACGGTCGCTGCATGAATCGTTCTATTCAAACCATTTATATATACTTAAACATATATCATCGATTTCCATTCAAAACGTATTTTATAAACCGTTCATAAGTTCGTTTTAAAAACTATTCTAACTTCTATTCCAATTTTTAACAAATTGAATATTCCATATCATTATTTCATTAAAATGACAATCTTTTCAAAATATTTTATTTTGAAATCAATTTCCTTTTTATATTCATTATAAAATGAATAAAATCGACATAAAAATCCGTTCGAGTCAAAATGTAGCAAATCTACTTAACTCGGCTATATATATTTGAATATATTGGTGGCCACCCAAAATAGGACATCAAAACGAAATTTTGATTATATTTTGTGTCCATCCAAAATCGGACAACAAATTTATTCTTTAATCTTTTTGGGTCCATCCAAAATCAAACAATAAAATCGTTCTTTCCAAACTGGAATTAGACCCGAACAATTAGCATATAATTTTAGTTATATGGATTTCATACATCGCATGTATTCAATAATAATGATGAATAATCATCAAACATCCAAATAACAACCAGAGTGCACTCTATAATTGTATAAGCATTAAATAAATAAATAATGCTTATAACAGTCTGTCAATCTATCGATCGACATACAACTAACCACAAGGGAGACATGTGATCAAAATATCATCCCCAGACCTGTGTGGGGTTTCAACCATCAAATAATAATAATTATTTGTGCACTTGGGTGATGTGTAAAATTTATCGTCCCAATCGATATCACAAAAAAAGGCGAGCATAAACAAGTCGTCCGACTTGCAAATGGATGTGCATTCTTTTTTTTAACTGCCACATAATATTTTAACATTTTAACATTTTTATAACATGTTAAGTATTTATAAAACATAATCTTTTTATTTTTCATACATAATCTAAAAATCATATTTTTAACTTCTAATAATTTCTCTAACATATTTTAGAAAATTTCGACAACATAACGGCGCGATATTAAAATCGTAGTAAGGTCTAGCCTTATCCCTCGCCTAATAATGGCTCGCGCCATATACAAACCAAATCTCATCAAATCTACACACATCCCAAGTCAAAACTCAAATGATTTCTTAATAGGGTTGCCAAACCATATTAAATAACAATCAATCAATTCAAAAATCAACCAAACATCCATGGTTTCAAACAACAAGTAGTGTCAGGGGCTACTAAGCCCCGTCTGCAACCTAGGATATAGTAACTTAATTAAAAATTGAGTGAGAAAAAGTTTTCACCTTCGGTTTCCACTCTACCATTCTTTCCAAGCGAAGAAGACGAGTATCACGCCGACTACACTTAAGAGAACACGATATCCTACATGATTGATTTTTATTAATAACATACATATGATAAAAATCATACTTTCATGCAACTAAAAATCATATTTTTACATAACTAAAAATCATAATCTTATTTAACTAAAAATCATGTTTTTACATAACTAAAAATCGCATTTTTACATAATTAAAAATCGTATTTTTACATACTTAAAAATCATATCTTTACATACTTAAAAATTATATCTTTACATGCTTAAAAAAAGTATCTTTACATAAAAATCATATCTTTACATACTTGAAAATCGTATCTTTACATACTAAAAAATCGTGTCTTTACATACTTAAAAATCATATCTTTACATACATAAAAATCATATCTTTAGCATACTAAAAATCAGGTTTTTATATACTTTAAAACCGTGTTTCTAACTTACTGAAAATTAGATTTTTACATACTTAAAAATCGTATTTTTAACTTACTAAAATCTTATTTTTATATACTTAAAAATCGTATTTTTAACTTACTAACAAACAGAATTTTAACTAACTAAAAATCATAAAAACTTACTCATTTCTTTTCTTTAAGATTTCCATTTCGAAGCTCGCTGGTGGCCTCAACGAAGGCGAACTTCAGATGGCACTCAGGGTGGTTGCGCACTTCTCTCTGGCGGGTGTTGGTTGCTGATGTGGATCGAACGGGGGCTGCGGGTTTGAACTGGAAAAAGGGGGTTCTTGCGAGGCTGGTGTCGGAGGAGCAAGTGGAGGAGGGGAAGTCGTTGGTGCAGGCGGCGGCGCTGGGCTCGCAAAGGTGGGTGGAAGGGCGATGCGAATTTGGGCTCGCGGTGGTGGCTCATGCGGTTTTTGTTTTCGCAATGGAGGGGTGACTGGAGAAGAGGGTGACGAAGTGGTGGACGATGGAAGCGGTGGCGGGATGTCACATTGGTGGGCCGGAGGGCAGAGCGACGTCGTCGCCGCTTCGATTTGGAAAAATTGATTTTTATTTTTGAACGAGGGAAATGAATTAAAGAGGAAGGGTTTAAGTGTAAATATATATATTTCATTATTTTTTCCTTTCTCCAAAAAAGTTGACTTTTCTTTTGAACTCCAAATGAGACCCAACGACTATCACCCCTAGCTAAACACCCCTATTCTGAATGCAATGGGATATGTTTCGCAAGCCAATTCGGCAGTTTCGCTAGTTTTTTTATCTAATTTAAAATATAAAATAATATACGTTTTAAATTTGAATTCTACGTGCGCTTTAATTTACCGGGGCCACATACTAACTCCAAAAATTACAAATTTTGGAATCTCGCTATGTTTTGATAATACGGTCCCATAGTAACTGGTTTCATTAAATTTTGGGTCCGTTTGCAGAATGGCCTTTTTCCAGTCGATTAAATTTACAACTAAAAGTGAAGGTGCCTTTAAGTGTGCCACGCTCGTGTATTAGCTTTAAAACTTATGAAAATTGAAATATAGCAATAATTTGACATTCCAGATCCATAGAAAGTGGTTTCGTCGAATTCAGAAGTCGTTTCCAAAATCTTCATTTTTAAGGGCTCATATATTTAAAATATATATTAAAAATATATATAATTCCATTGCGACTTTTCTAAATTTTAATCTAGACATAACTTACAATTTTAAAGTGAAATCTCAATTTCTTACATTCTTTAGAAAGATATAGTCAATTCGATTCTAGCATTTTTTTTTCGTCCAATTCTGACTTATACAGAACTCTATATATTCATTGGAAATTTGAAATCGAATTTTCAAACTACCGCGCCCTTTCAGGCTCGTAATATATAAATTTTAAATTTATAAGTTAATGCTTCATTTTAAATAATTTTTTAGTCGTTATTATTTAAAATAATCATTTCAAATATTCTAAATTCATTAAAGTAGCTTAAATAATTTTTTTAAAAATTGGTTCTGAAATTCCGGGTTGTTACAATCTTCCCCACTTAAAATCTTTTCGTCCTCGAAAAGGAACGGTGATGAAAGTTGTTTAACTAACCAACTCAACTTTCATTCTGACTTAAGTTCTTCAACTTTTCCGTTTCCAAGAACTTTCCAATTTTCCAAAAATTTGGCTAACACCATCAATTTTCAAAAAAATTTCACCATTACCTCCTTTTTACGAGGAGGCCAGAAAAAACGCAACTTGCCACGCATGGCCCCCACCAATCCAAAATAAAAAGAAAAAGAAAAGCGGCTAGCCAATCAGCTCATAAAATCATCAAAACCCAAAAAAACAGTAAATATGTACCTATTTGTCGGGCATACAATTTTATTCCTCTTCTCTAGCATCCTTGCTATGAACTGTTCAATATATATGCATGTACACATATGAAATTTCAATCAATTTTCAGTTCAATTCAATATTTTTGTTCGATTTGGCTAAATTTACTTCTTAATCTCTTATTGATTCTATCATTCCAATATTTTTATTGGTTAAACTAATAATCAAATTAAACAACCATCAATCAATAAGTTGATCATCTTTCTAAATGCATAACTTGATACATATATAAAAAAAATCATATTTTTGGTGCCAAATCACAACATATAACTTAACTAAGTTTGGTTCTCACACCAGTCAATTAGAAACATATAGATATCCCACTTTCGAAACTCAAACATAAATTCTGATGATGAGTACTCAATCACCGGAATCATCTCTGGGTGACTAGAGCGTGATTCTATATCTACCCAGAATATTTGAGACTTCGAATACACGTTATGTAACACCCCGTGTATTCTATAACAGTGAACTTCACAAATTAAAGTATAATTAATTTCCAATCAAAGAATTAAGGGAAACGGGATATGCCATTGTGTTCGTCTCGGAAAAATATGCGAAATAGAGTCTGAGTTTTCGAAAAATGGAGTCCGTATGAAGAAGATATGGCCTCCGGAAGTTTCAGAATTCAGGTTAAAATTCAAACAGACGAAAATAGCTCAGAAAACAAGTTTAAAATTCAAAATCGGGCCCAATTGGCCAGGGCGGGAAAATTCCCTCCTAAGGCACCCAGGTCGACTTGGCAGTCGACCTGGGCTAGCCATGTCGACAGTGCTGTCGACAGGGCTGTCGACTGGGCTGTCGACCTGGCCCCAGAGCCAGGTCGAACCCAGCCCACCCTGGCTGGCCTGCCCTGTGTTTGGTCGATTTTCTGAGCCTTGCTTTGTCACCAGGGCTAGGTGTCAGCTCCTGATTGGTCTCTCTTTCGAATGAATGGCTACGATTAACCCAAGCTACATCGGTGGTCCTAATCAGTTCATAAACTCTATAAAAATGACCCTAGACTCTACCTAATCTATTCATTCAAAAATAAGAATGAGGCCATCATGCTGCTGAGGAACGACTAGGAGTAGCCACCAATTTAAGAGACGATTAGGAGACAAACTCTAAAACATAAAGCAACTACAAGTTAAACTTAAACAAATCAAATCAACGCCTACGTCAAAGGAATAGCATCTCCAAATCCAGAATTCAGATTCCTAAATTGAAGAATTCGTCACACGATTGTAAGTAGAGTACTATTCCGATGTGAATAAATAACTGTGTTTGATTTGTGTAAAATGAGAATTACACTTGATTTGTGGTGATAGTAATTCATATTTGTGCGTTGCTATGATTCTAATCGATTTGGAATGTTGTATAATGATTGGATATTCGCAAGTATGTAATTCATGATAAAAACTACATGTTTGCGGTAGTTTATTTGAGATTTATGCAAGTATACGATTGGATATTCGCAAGTATGTAATTCATGTTGAAGCTACATGTTTGTGGTTGTTTAATTGAGATTCATGCAAGTATTTGGTTTTGCTACTATGCCAACATAATGTATATTTTTGTAAAAAAATCACTTTTTGTGTAATTGGATCAAATTTGGGGTATTATGATTCATATGAAATTATGTTGGAATTAGCATCATGATCTATGTATAAAACCATACTTTTGTATTAGAAACAAAAGTAAGCCTCTTTGTGAACTTATGTTGATTTTATAAATATGACTAGGCTATGTTTGGTATTATGCCTAATTGAAAAACATGTTAGGCCTATATTGTTAACAAGAATTATATGATAATATATGTGACACATAGCTATAAATATGACTAGGCTATGTTTGGTATTATGCCTAATTGAAAAACATGTTAGGCCTATATTGTTAACAAGAATTATATGATAATATATGTGACACATAGCTAAGTTAGATTTACATTCCAATTGCAAGTTTGCATGAATAAAGTAAAAACCATGATTTCATGTTTAGGAATATTTATGCCATGATTACATGAATAGATCAAAAACCATGATTTCATGTTTGGGTATATTTGTGCCATGATTTTGTGAATAGATTAAAAATCATGATTAAGTTGGAATAATTCTAGTTGAACTATAATTTTGTATTAGTAACAAAAGTAAGCACCTTTATAAACATATAGTAATTTTATAAACATGATTTGCTTATGTTTGACATTATGCCTAAGTAAAAATATAGGTTTATGTTGTAGTTAAGACTATGTGTCAATAATGATATCTAATTTAGTTAGATTCTTAACTTAACTACAAGTTTACATGGTTTGATTCACGTCACTTATGCTTTATGACCAAAGTATATGTTAGTACAATGCAAGTACACCAGTTTCTATTTTGTAGTTTCAACGTTATGCTGCAAGTTCATGCGTTCACATTCCCCTTTTTGTGTATATAATCACGATTTAAGCCTCCCTTTTTTCATGTGGCTAAGTTGGGCTTAAAAAGGCTAAGCCCAACATATATTATAATAAACGAACGTATTAAACGGGGGAAATAGCGTTGGGCCAAATTAATTAATAAATGAAAATATAAAAGTAGATGGGCCCAAATTCAAGAATGGGTTGGGCCCATGATTGGTGTAAACCTTTACACCATTAGCTTAAATTGATTTTGAATAATGGGCCGCAAATATTTACATATAAAAAGAAGAAAGACAAAATATGTAAATGTAGAAAATACGATGTGTTTAACCCGAGGTTGGATTGAGTTGTGATGTAAACCTGCCCGGAACCGCCCGGCTGTCCAGTAGTCACAACAATACCTATCCAATGTGGGTGGTTAAACATGGAGCCCAATAAGGACCCGAGGTTAGACTGAGTTGTGGCGTAAGACTGCCCGGACCCAACAGGCAACAGGCAGCCACAACAATACCTGTCTAATGTGAGAGGTCAAGGCTTTAATAAGACAATTAAGGCTGAGTCAGGATTGATAGGATTAAGTAAATTGTATTAATACTTAATCAAAATGGAGCATGCTAAACTAAACAGACTGATTGGGGGTTAGGTTTACAAAACACTTAACCAAATTATCATGTTGGCTAGAAATAGAAAACCTAGTTGCGGGGGACCCTTTTCAGCAGTAACCCTATAAGGTATCATGATACCCTGAAACTAGGTAGGGTGGGGCACGATTACTGCGCTGACTGTAAGAGGCCAAATCGACGGCGGTGGTGCAGCAGTGTAGGTTCTAACGGGGTGTGGGCATGCACTCACTCCGGCACAGAAAAATAAGGCACTGGGCGCCAGTAGCATACCTGTGCATTCTAGGGTTGTGTCGGGCCGCCGCCATGGGACTTGATACACCCCGTGGTGGGACCAGCATAGGTAACTACAACATTGGGGGCCGTAAGACACATGTAACTATGCGATTAGGAGCCGATCATCATAAAATGGATCACTTCACCCTGATTATGGGGTGCCTGTTGGGAACTAGTTATTATGGGTACAGAGATTAATATGGGGTACGATAGTATACTCGACCCTAGACAACTTAACTAAGTATATGGTGCTTTCCCATTTCTAGTTTATACTTATCATACCCAGTTCTTTATTCATAGACTGAATAGTCCTAGACTTACTCAGGCTTTATGTCTGACTCTACTTTTCTTTCGTCTTCTTTTCTTCTGTTTCCCCCCCACCCCCAGTTCCACAGGGAGGGAATACCGCAGCTTGACCAGCCCTCATATCCAGCTTGAAGAGAAAGAATGTATTGCTTGGATCTTTTCGTTTTGGAGTATGGCTTTGGACAACAACTATGGGACTTTTGCAGTTTATTTATGTTTTCTTTATGCTTCTTTAAATAATGTAATCAAGACAGTTATGAAGATGTTATGTTTTTGGAAGTATTGTAAGACAATTATGGTATGGTTGTTGTAACACGTATTTTTAATGAAATAAAAGTTGTTGTTTTTCCGCTGTTCAAAAATATGTGTTATATCTGTCTTGTATATCTGTGACTTATACTTATAAACCTCCACCAAAATTAGGGCATTCCCTTTGAGAGTGACCCTAACGGAGGTGGGGTGTTTCACTTGGTATCAGAGCATAGGTTTACCAGATAAGATAAAAAGTTTTGGAAATTTATTTTTCAAAAAGAAATTTAAAGAAGCATTTTTAAAAAGATAAAATATTATTTTATTTTAAAAGGCAAAGTCCACTCCCCAAAGCCATAGGTACTATCTTTTATCCTTCGTTTTGAATCTATCCTTTTTGTTTCAGCATGTCCGAAGAACTTAACTTGCCAGAGAGTGTACCAATACCTGGTTGGTTTAGACGGTTCTTAGAAGCAAGGGCCACTCAGCCAGGTCCTACCGTTCCTCCTCCCCCAGCTGCAGGAAATCATCCAGCTGCAGCAGCACCTCTTCCTCCACCTCCTCCATGGGGAAACATGTTTGCTAAGATATGTAAAGATTTTAAAGCTATTGGAGGAAAGGATTTTCATGGAACTGAGTCCTTCGTGGCAGCTAGAAATTTGCTGAAAGAAACCGAGGACTTATTCATCATCTTTGAGGTAGATGATAGACAGAAAGTACAACTGGTAGTATGGCTACTAAAGGGCGAGGCTTCCTACTGGTGGGAAGTCACTAATGCAGAAAGACCAGTGGAGACATGGGAGGACTTTAGGGCAAGGTTTGAGGCTAAATTTCTCTCAGATGCGGAAAGGAGTTTGCAGTTGGAAAAATTCTTATTTCTTAAGCAAGGGAACAAGACAGTCAAAGAGTATGTTAATCAGTTCGATGAGCTGGCTAGGTTTGGGCTGGACCTAGTCAACACCCCGCACAAGAAGGCTCTCCGTTTCGTCAAAGGGTTGAATGAGCCATTACACAGTTTGGCCATGACCCATATACCCATGGGAGCCACGTATGAAAGATTAGTACAAATGGCATTGCTGAACGAAGAGGATAAGGGCAAGAAGGAAACAAAGGTAGAAAGATCTCAAGGGAAGAAAGAGGGTTTGCAGCCTAAGAAGACAGACTTTAAGAAGGGTGGGAAAGGCAACAAAGAGAAGAGGAAGTGTAATTTCTGTGGCAAAGTGGGGCACTTAGTGAAAGATTGCCGGAAAAAGAAGGCCAAGGAGAATGGTGGGTGCTTTTCTTGCGGTGAGACAGGCCACAGGGCTAAGGACTGCCCAAAGAAACGAGGACAGGGGCAGAGGGCTGGATCCACCTCAGGGGCACAAGTTCATGTGCTAGAAGCGCCACCTCTGCAACAACGAGGTATAAATACTTCTGTAGAAAGTGTAGTTTATCTATATGATCACCCTGTTCGCACTCTATTTGATTCTGGCGCATCACACTCCTTTATCTCGTCTGCTTTAGTAGAATCTCTGCACCTAAAAACTTGTATGGTAGAGGACCCCTTAATTGTTTCAAACCCAATTGGGGGCCCAGCTCATTTGTCTATGATCTGTTTGGGATTGAAAATTTCTATTCTAAGCATAGAATTTCAATGTAGTGCCTTTGTTTTGGGCTTTTCGGGATATGGTTTGATCTTGGGCATGGATTGGCTATCCAGTAATAGGGCCATCCTTGATTGTGAGAAAAGGGTTGTTAGGCTCCTAACCCAGCTCGGTAATACTTTGGAAATTTCTTGTAACCCCTCGTATGCGGTTATGCTTAGTTACCTTGAATCGCTAGATGCCTCTGTTGAAAATTTGCGATCAGTTAGAGTGGTCCGGGAATATCCGGATGTCTTCGAAGAGGTGAAGGGCTTGCCTCCGAAGCGGGAGATAGACTTCCACATATACCTTGTAGTTAATGCAAAGCCCGTTGCGTTGCCCGCTAGACTCATGGCTCCACGGGAAAGGAAAGAGCTCAGTAAACAGATTAAAGAGCTTCTAGAAAAGGGGTTCATTAGGAGGAGCATTTCAGAATGGGGCGCTCCAGTGGTGTTCGCTACAAAGGCGGATGGTTCACTCCGTCTATGTGTTGACTATAGGGAGCTCAACAAGCTAACGAAAAAGAATAGGCACCCTCTCCCCAGAATTGATGATTTGTTTGATCAGCTTGTAGGAGCATCTTTTTCTCCCAACTCGATTTAGCGACCGGTTTTCATCAGCTAAGGGTGGCTGAAGATAGTATCGATAAAATGGCATTCATAACCCCAGACGGCTTCTTTGAATGGCTTGTCATGCCTTTCGGCTTGACAAATGCACCTGCTTACTTCGTGGACCTGATGAGTAGGGTATTTAGAGATTTCCTCAATAAGTTCGTAGTGGTCTTCGTAGACGATATCCTTATCTTCTCAAAGAGTGAAGAGGAACATGCTCAGCACTTAAGGGCAATCATGGAAACTCTGTGAGTCCATCAGCTAAAAGCCAAATTCTCCAAATGCCACTTTTGGAGGGAAGAAGTGAGGTTCCTTGGGCACATAGTATCCAAACAAGGGTTAGCAGTGGACCCTGCTAAGGTAGTGGCGGTACAGGATTGGAAGACACCAAGGAATGCAACTGAGGTCCGAAGTTTTCTAGGACTAGCAGGTTTCTATCGAATGTTCATAAGGAATTTTGCGAAAATCTCAGCTCCGCTCATGAAATTGACCAAGAAGAATCTAGTGTTCAATTGGGACTTGGATTGCGAGTTTGCTTTCCAGCGACTGAAAAGGGCTCTTACAACAGCCCCAGTTTTGACGTTGCCAGATGGGAGCAAGATGTTCACTGTTTATACAGATGCATGTGGGACAGGGCTAGACGCCGTCTTAATGCAAGAAGGAAGGGTAGTAGCTTATGGCGGGAGGCAGTTGAAAGTGCACGAAAAGAACTACCCAACCCACGATCTTGAGTTAGTTGCCATCGTCTTTGCACTCAAGTCTTGGCGACACTATCTCCTAGCTAAGAAGTTCGAACTTTACACTGACCATAAATCGTTGAAATATCTTTTCTCGCAGAAAGATCTTAACTTGAGGCAACAAAGATGGATGGAGTTTCTTGCCTCGTATGATTTCGAGATCTCCTACACTCCGGGCAAAGGCAACGTAGTAGTAGACGTGTTAAGCCGAAAGAAACTGACCTTAAGCCCGCTGTTTGTTGAAAGACAAAGCCTAGAGTTTATAGCCAGCTTTGACTTTAGGCCTTCCTCCAATTTTGTACCAGGCTTGCTAGCATCTCTCGAAGTGCGCCCAACTTTAGTGGACTCAGTAGGGACAGCACAACGCGAAGACCCTCAGCTTGTGGAAACGATTGATAGGCTAATTAGGGGTGAGACTTCGAGTCACCTCAACAGATACTCCATCGACGATAAGGGTTTGGTAAGGCGAGACGGAAGACTATGCGTCCCACAGACAAGGGATTTAGTAAAGAAGGTTCTGGAGGTAGCACATCACTCCAAGATGATGATACACCCAGGCGGAGATAAAATGTACAAGGACATAAAAAGAACTTTCTTCTGGAACGGCATGAAAAAGGACGTGGCAGAATTCGTTTCTAAGTGTATGGTGTGCCAACAGGTTAAGGCGGAACAGAAAAAGCCTGGCGGACTGCTACATCCTCTAGAGGTCCTGCAGTGGAAGTGGGATAGCATCTCAATGGACTTCATCGATGGGCTGCCTAGGTCTAGGAGAGGCAACACTAGCATTTGGGTAATAGTGGATAGGCTTACTAAAAGCGCCCACTTCTTACCTATCAAAAGTAAAAGAACTGCCTCATCTCTAGCATCTCTTTACCTCAAGGAAATTGTCCGATTCCACGGAATACCATCCAGCATTGTTAGTGACCGAGACCCTATCTTCACAAGTGAGTTTTGGCGGAGTCTGCAAGAAGCGGTAGGCACGCAGTTATGCTGGAGCACAGCCTATCATCCCCAAACCGACGGCCAAACGGAAAGAGTGAACAGAGTTTTGGAGGACCTTTTAAGACTGTGCGTCCTTGACTTCGGAGGAACGTGGGAAGACCATCTTCCTTTGGTGGAATTTTCCTACAACAACAGCTATCAAGCAACCATCGGAATGGCGCCCTTCGAAGCTTTATATGGAAGACCGTGCCGATCGCCCACTTGTTGGTGGGAGTCTACTGATAAGCTCATACTTGGACCCGATATGATCCGAGAAACTTCAGATAAAATAGACTTAATACGAAGAAGGATGAAGACGGCCCAAGAGAGACAAAAGTCCTACGCCGACAAGAGGAGAACCGACCTTGAATTTGAGGTTGGGGACAGAGTTTTTCTTAAGGTATCTCTGCGAAGGAACGTTGTTCGTTTTGGAACCACAGGAAAGCTAGCACCAAGGTTCGTAGGGCCATTCCCTATCATCGAGAAAAGTGGGAAAATGTCCTATAGATTAGAGCTACCCGAAAAGCTGGCCGGAGTTCACAACGTTTTTCATGTTTCACATCTCCGAAAATGTCTACATGAGTCTGCTGAAGTGTTAGAGCCAAATATCCTAGAAGAGGCTGAAGTGGAGCGCGAAGCAACCATGAGGAAAGTTCCAACCCGCATATTAGGAACGGAAGTGAAGAAGCTACGCAACCGCGAAGTCAAGCTCGTCAAAGTTTAGTGGAGCGACGCCTAGGGAGACGCGACTTGGGAAACTGAAGCTAGAATACGTACTGCCTACCCTTTTCTTTTCGAGGGTACATCGTTGATCTTTCTTTTTCCTTAAGTTGCGCTTTTATCTATCTTTTTAGGTATATTTCCTCGACCTTATCTTTTAGGTAGAAACCCTTTGGATGAAAACATGTAATTGAAACATGTTATGGATGATGGTTGCAAGTGGTTGCAAGTGATTGCTAGTGGTTGCTCGTGGTTGCATATACACACACAATCTAGGTTTTAGATCGGCTCAGTCACTTCATATTGCATATGCATATATGTTTGCATTCGTATATGGTTGAACTTTAATGTGTTGTCATATGGATGTTGCATTTGTATGAATGATTGTGCACTCATGTAGAATCATGAATAGGAAAATTTGCATACATAATGGATTCATGGAACTTACATAATTTGCATTAAGGAGGTCAACTGAATCAGTAGACCGCCTGATTTTGCATTAGATAAGTACATGTACACACACACTTTGCATATGATCATGAAGCATTAGAAGTCTTTTAAGGACAATGGATACTCGTGTTTGATGGATGAGTAGATGGATGTTTGGATGTTAGGATATATATATTTTTCCTAAACTTGAAGATTTCGGGGACGAAATCCTTTTAAGTGGGGGAGAATGTAACACCCCGTGTATTCTATAAAAGTGAAGTTCACAAATTAAAGTATAATTAATTTCCAATCAAAGAATTAAGGGAAACGGGATACGCCATTGTGTTCGTCTCGGAAAAATACGCGAAATAGAGTCCGAGTTTTCGAAAAACGAAGTCCGTATGAAGAAGATATGGCCTCCGGAAGTTTCAGAATTCAGGTTAAAATTCAAACAGACGAAAACAGCTCAGAAAACAAGTTTAAAATTCAAAATCGGGCCCAATTGGCCAGGGCGGGAAAATTCCCGCCTAAGGCACCCAGGTCGACTTGGCAGTCGACCTGGGCTAGCCATGTCGACAGGGCTATCGACAGGGTTGTCGACTGGGCTGTCGACCTGGCCCCAGAGCCAGGTCGAACCCAGCCCACCATGGCTGGCCTGCTCTGTGTTTGGTCGATTTTCTGAGCCTTGCTTTGTCACGAGGGCTAGGTGTCAGCTCTTGATTGGTCTCTCTTTCGAATGAATGGCTACGATTAACCCAAGCTACATGGATGGTCCTAATCAGTTCATAAACTCTATAAAAATGACCCTAGATTCTACCTAATCTGTTCATTCAAAAATAAGAATGAGGCCATCATGCTGCTGAGGAACGACTAGGAGTAGCCACCAATTTGAGAGACGATTAGGAGACAAAATCTAAAGCATAAAGCAGCTACAAGTTAAACTTAAACAAATCAAATCAACGCCTACGTCAAAGGAATAGCATCTCCAAATCCAGAATTCAGATTCCTGAATTGAAGAATTCGTCACACGATTGTAAGTAGAGTACTATTCCGATGTGAATAAGTAACTGTGTTTGATTTGTGTAAAATGAGAATTACACTTGATTTGTGGTGATAGTAATTCATATTTGTGCGTTGCTATGATTCTAATCGATTTGGAATGTTGTATAACAATTGGATATTCGCAAGTATGTAATTCATGATAAAAACTACATGTTTGCGGTAGTTTATTTGAGATTTATGCAAGTATACGATTGGATATTCGCAAGTATGTAATTCATGTTGAAGCTAAATGTTTGTGGTTGTTTAATTGAGATTCATGCAAGTATGTGGTTTTGCTACTATGCCAACAAAATGTATATTTTTGTAAAAAATCACTTTTTGTGTAATTGGATCAAATTTGGGGTATTATGATTCATATGAAATTATGTTGGAATTAGCATCATGATCTATGTATAAAACCATACTTTTGTATTAGAAACAAAAGTAAGCCTCTTGGTGAACTTATGTTGATTTTATAAATATGACTAGGCTATGTTTGGTATTATGCCTAATTGAAAAACATGTTAGGCCTATATTGTTAACAAGAATTATATGATAATATATGTGACACATAGCTAAGTTAGATTTACATTCCAATTGAAAGTTTGCATGAATAAAGTAAAAACCATGATTTCATGTTTAGGAATATTTATGCCATGATTACATGAATAGATCAAAAACCATGATTTCATGTTTGGGTATATTTGTGCCATGATTATGTGAATAGATTAAAAATCATGATTAAGTTGGAATAATTCTAGTTGAACTATACTTCTGTATTAGTAACAAAAGTAAGCACCTTTATAAACATATAGTAATTTTATAAACATGATTTGCTTATGTTTGACATTATGCCTAAGTAAAAATATAGGTTTATGTTGTAGTTAAGACTATGTGTCAATAATGATATCTAATTTAGTTAGATTCTTAACTTAACTACAAGTTTACATGGTTTGATTCATGTCACTTATGCTTTATGACCAAAGTATATGTTACTACAATGCAAGTACACCAGTTTCTATTTTGTAGTTCCAACGTTATGCTGCAAGTTCATGCGTTCACATCCCCTTTTTGTGTATATAATCACGTTTTAAGCCTCCCCCTTTTCACGTGGCTAAGTTGGGCTTAAAAAGGCTAAGCCCAACATATATTATAATAAACGAACGTATTAAACGGGGGAAATAGCATTGGGCCAAATTAATTAATAAATGAAAATATAAAAGTAGATGGGCCCAAATTCAAGAATGGGTTGGGCCCATGATTGGTGTAAACCTTTACACCATTAGCTTAAATTGATTTTGAATAATGGGCCGCAAATATTTACATATAAAAAGAAGAAAGACAAAATATGTAAATGTAGAAAATACGATGTGTTTAACCCGAGGTTGGATTGAGTTGTGATGTAAACCTGCCCGGAACCGCCCGGCTGTCCAGTAGTCACAACAATACCTATCCAATGTGGGTGGTTAAACATGGAGCCCAATAAGGACCCGAGGTTAGACTGAGTTGTGGCGTAAGACTGCCCAGACCCAACCGGCAACAGGAAGCCACAACAATACCTGCCTAATGTGAGAGGTCATGGCTTTAATAAGACAATTAAGGCTGAGTCAGGATTGATAGGATTAAGTAAATTATATTAATACTTAATCAAAATGGAGCATGCTAAACTAAACAGACTGATTTGGGGTTAGGTTTACAAAACACTTAACCAAACTAGCATGTTGGCTAGAAATAGAAAACCTAGTAGCGGGGGACCCTTTTCAGCAGTAACCCTATAAGGTATCATGATACCCTGAAACTAGGCAGGGTGGGGCACGATTACTGGGCTGACTGTAAGAGGTCAAATCGACGGCGGTGGTGCAGCAGTGTAGGTTCTAACGGGGTGTGGGCGTGCACTCACTCCGGCGCAGAAAAATAAGGCACTGGGCACCAGTAGCATACCTGTGCATTATAGGGTTGTGTCGGGCCGCCGCCATGGGACTTGATACACCCCATGGTGGGACCAGCATAGGTAACTACAACATCGGGGGCCGTAAGACACATGTAACTATGCGAGTAGGAGTCGATCATCATAAAATGGATCACTTCACCCTGATTATGGGGTGCCTGTTGGGAACTAGTTATTATGGGTACAGAGATTAATATGGGGTACGCTAGTATACTCGACCCTAGACAACTTAACTAAGTATATGGTGCTTTCCCATTTCTAGTTTATACTTATCATACCCAGTTCTTTATTCATACACTGAATAGTCCTAGACTTACTCAGGCTTTATGTCTGAATCTACTTTTCTTTCGTCTTCTTTTCTTCCGTTCCCCCCCCCCCCAGGTCCACCGGGAGGGAATACCGGAGCTTGACCAGCCTTCATATCCAGCTTGAAGAGAAAGAATGTATTGCTTGGATCTTTTCGTTTTGGACTATGGCTTTGGTCAACAACTATGGGACTTTTGCAGTTTATTTATGTTTTCTTTATGCTTCTTTAAATAATGTAATCAAGACAGTTATGTAGATGTTATGTTTTTGGAAGTATTGTAAGACAATTATGGTATGGTTGTTGTAACACGTATTTTTAATGAAATAAAAGTTGTTGTTTTTCCGCTGTTCAAAAATATGTGTTATATCTGTCTTGTATATCTGTGACTTATACTTATAAACCTCCACCAAAATTAGGGCATTCCCTTTGAGAGTGACCCTAACGGAGGTGGGGTGTTTCACGTTAATTAGCTTATATTCAGGATCTTCTAACATTCGATAGTCTAAATAAAACTAAAAGTAAAATAGTTAAATATGTATAATAAGTTTTAAATTTTAAAACAAATTTTGTTTTTAATTAAAAACACTCTTCGAACTCTTTCTAGGGTATTACTAACCCTATCTCTAATGACTCATTCTTATAGGATGTTATTAATCCTATCTCTGATGAATTCTTTCGTTCGGTTCTAATGTGTCTTGTTCTCGAGCTTTGTAAACCAAAGCTTCGATACCAGTTAAAACGACCCAAAATCCCTCTTACGGGAAATTGCGGATTGCTTTGAGAACACGACAAATTAGAACATAAACAGAAGAACATTTCATTGTTATTACAACAATTTACATCAGAGTAAAAGAATATTACAGAGTATGGATAAATATTATACATTAAACATAACAAAAATTTAAAATACATAGCAACAGAAAAATAATGAACAACACAAATGAAATAAATACACGGGTACAAAGCTTCCCGGATATTGCTCCATCTGTAGGTCATGGTCCTGTGAAAATAAAGAACCTGCAAACCTAAAAATACTAACTGCCCGTGCAGAAAATAATGGCACCCAAAGTGTAGGTTATAACAATAAACTCCGAGTCAGTCATGGGACTGGTGTGAGAACTAAAACAGTTATTAACTTTGTTTTAAAGTTAAGTAAATCAAGGGACCACACCGTATAACACGGAACGGGTTTTCTCCCAAGAATACCAGTGCATAAAACCAACAACGCAGTGCTAAAAGGAAAAATGAAGCCATTATAAGACTTAGGTCCCATCACACAATGCACTCACAAACCGGAGGATAGAGCTTTAACCTTATAATGGACAAATATGCTTGGTACGCGAAATTCATGTTTTATTATTACTATAAGTGAAGAAATCAATTTCAAATATAAATGTATTGTTAACCACTAAAAAATCCATGCACACATTGAACAAGGGATATGTTGCTAACATCATCAGGGTCGTTCGCACATGAAGTCCCTAAGGCACTTGAAGCATTCATAATGGAAAAAAACGGTCATAAGGGGAAGCGTCGAGTAACAAACCCAGAGCAGATCAGGTCGACCAGATACAACCAGACAGCATGGTGCAGTATGCTACCCCAAACTTGGGTCCAAATCACAATCCAGGCACGTGAACTAAGACCGGTCGCTCATACGAAGATGAGACCACACCAAGCATCAGCACGAAGCAGGTCGCTCATCCAACATGGGCCAGAACGACCATACTGAACAACCACATAGGCATACCACATCCTACGGAAGCAATAAGAGGACAAGCACCCTTAAACTAAAGCAGTCGGTCACTCAGGGAACAATGTAGAACAGATTCCAGACTTGCGTCCCGCTCCTACAAGGCCTTTCAAATGGTCGCCCGCACAGAAACATCTGCTCTTATAAATCCACTCAACTACGTAAGGCGCCCGCTCTAAAAAGCTATCTGCGCATGACAACCTGAGAGAGCTCATAAAGCTATATAAAGAACATATGTCTGCGAATGTAGGAGCCTACAGCCGGACTTTCATAAAAAGAACGTACAATCCTAGTAGAACCTGATACCTGCTAGGGTGCAGTTGGTATGGGGTAATTTCCAGATGCTTCAAAACAGACTCTAGATAAGAATTAAAGGGGGGAATTGCCCCCACTACACATCATTTGATTATTAACCGCTACATACCCTGATGGCGGACAATCAGCCATCTCCCCTTTCTGGGAAATCTAACCTCATTTTCTGAAAATCCAAAGCGATTGTACATTTTTTGATATTGCTCAAAAGGGTGCATCGATTTTCGGCAACCGGTCACCACCCTGTCAAATAAGCGGGGCTAAGGATAAGTACGGTCAACCACGAAGTTAGAACTGGTAGCATTGGCATCTTCCGTCACCTGATTTAGGCCTTCCTGCTCTCTAGACATAATGAGATGCCTGGAATTGAAATGAATAAGCGGTTAGTCGCATGACAACATAATCACATAAAGGAAGGGCAAGAGTCCAAAGGAACATGAATATCTTTAAGATATAGATGCCCCTTTAAAACACCCAGCTGGGCACAGTGAATTAGGGAATATCGCCTTGTTGGCATTTCAGTAAATGGCTTGCCAGCGTAGGCGAAACTAGGACTTATCACACAAGATAGAGCCGGCGGAAGAAGACTTCCTTTCGCAAAACTAAGAGAATCAGACTCAAATTAGAAGACAAAAAGGGAAAATTTCACTTACCAGCAAAAATTCAACTCGAAAAGAGGGTTAGGCAGGATAACCAGGGAAAGAAGTAAAAACTGAAGAAGATTAAGGGTCCAGGAAGCAACGGTAAGGTCTTTTATGGTGAAATCACCGTTAGAGTGGGTATACTAGAGAAAAATACAAAAGTGGGAAAATGAAGAGGCAGTAGTTGAGAAAACTAGGAGCCCTTCTTTTCAATGATGCATCAGCCCAACTATGATTTGGTGATCCGTTACGGCATACCCGAAAGATATCCCGCCAAAATGTCCAAAAAACCGGCAGTTGTTGGAATATCCAAGTCAAAAAAATAAAAATAATAAAAATAAAAGCGAGACAATTAAGGAATGAAGAAAACAGAAAGGTAGATTAAAAGGCAAAATATCTAAAGGATTTTTTCCACGACGAGCTTAATACTCAAGTACCGACACAATTGTCCCATCAAAGGCCAATTGGCACCAGTTCGAAATAGCGGCAAGGTAGCCCAAACGCCTCGCTTACAGGGAAAAGGGGCAGCATCAACCAGAGGCAATAAAGCAGTTGTGATCCGCAAATGAATGACCCCTCAACAAGTCAAAACAAGCCTACTCAGCAATGTGCGATAAAATATGTCGAAGCTAGTAATTTCTTATTAAAAGAAATCACAAACTTCGAGGGGCAAGTGTTAACCCCTAAAAAATCCACGCGCACATTGAACAAGGGATATGTTGCTAACACCATCAGGGTCGTTCGCACATTAAGTCACTATGGCACTTGAAGCATTCATAATGGAAAAGAACAGTCATAAGGGGAAGCGTCGAGTAACAAACCCAGAGCAGATCACGTCGACCAGATACAACCGGACAGCATGGTGCATTATGCGATCCCAAACTTGGGTCAAAATCACAATCCAGGCATGTGAACTAAGAGAGGTCGCTCATACGAAGATGAGACCACACCGAGCATCAGCACAAAGCAGGTCGCTCATCCAACATGGGCCAGAACGACCACACTGAACAACCACATAGACAGACCACATCCTGCGGAAGCAATAAGAGGACGAGCACCCTTAAACCAAAGCAGTCAGTCGCGCAGGGAAAAATGAAGAACCGATTCCATACTTGCGTCCCGCTCCTACAAGGCCTTTCAAATGGTCGCCCGCATAGAAACACCTGCTCTTATAAATCCACTCAACTACGTAAGGCGCCCGCACTAAAAAGCTATCTGCGCATGACAACCTGAGACAGCTCATGGCAAGCTGGCGACAGCTGGCCGATGGCCCGATTGTAATTAGCAAAGTGAGAGATCCACAAGGCGGGAAACAGATTTCAAACCAAGGACTCACATATAAATATACCATGGCTACCACTGAAAAAGGGATCCAATCTTTAGAACCACGAAGTGCTGCCAAACTCTGCCTTAAACCGCAGATCTGGCCATGGCGTCAAGCTCAATTTCGTGATTCAAAGGGAACGAAGACATCATCAATGTCTATCATCCATTCACCCTCCTTCTCCTCAAATTAAAACATTTTCTCGTATAATTTCCTAGATTAAAGTATACCAGCAAGGTTATATTGAGCGATAATGGAAATGTATGGACAAAGAGAATTGATGTACTTTGTAATTCATATCATGAAAGTAGTAATCACCTTCATAGTGGACGTAGGCCTCATTAATGGCTGAACCACTCTACACCTCGTCTCTATTTTACCTTTTTCCGCATTTTTACTCTGAATTACTAATTGAATACGGCTCCATTTTATTCCCTACCAAATTGGTGAAGTACAACTTTGTACCTGAGGTGTTTGGACCATTTTTGGTGTAAACATGTATCAATCCTAGACGGCATAAGTACCCCATCCTACTATGTCGCCATACTAGGCTTTACAACTAAAACTGTAAAGTCATGCATTGGAAATTGGATTCCATCTATGAACCAAGCAAGGGATCGTCCTAACCAAATTCGAGTCTGTCTAGCCCGAGCCTCAGGAAAAGAATGCATCGTCCTTTGGAGCGGCAGGGCCGGTCCACACATACGTTTTGTGGATTAGTAATTCCTGAACAATACGTTTCCCTGCCCTATGAGGAATAAAAAAAGTGCCCCGTAGTGACTCAAATCCGAGGTACCTCGCTATCCATCATCCACATAAGTGAAATGTCTAGGCCTTATACCTTGACACCACTCCGAGCTAGAAAGAAACGCATGTCCTCCCTGCGGTCCTCTCCCGTTTTTGGTTCACACCAGGGTGTGAGGCTTGTGAATTAACGCTACAACACGAGGCTATGCTATTTAAAGCCGTGCTTTGATCATCATCCACAAGACACTGCTTTTCAACAAAAGCCTTGATCCATGCAACTCAGCATGCCACATTATCAATCCATACCATACCATTGATCATATGCCAATATATAACCTCTAAGATCATACGTCTCATAGAAGGATGTAGTAAGAGAATAAATTCTCCTTCAACAAGAAGATATATATTTAGCAGAGATCAACAAATACAGCATAATGGAATATAATGTCAGACACACAATCTATTTGCAAGTTTGTTCTGGATCTGAATGAAACCGGAGGCACCTTATTTCTCGTCCCATATATCCAATACATGAGAGAGGTCCTCGCAAATCCGGTTGTTCTCCAAGTACGTATGGACAACCACCACTATAGCCCCATCTTGGGTGTACATCCTAATGGAGGCATCAGTAATCATCTCTATGATATGAAGATCTCCAGTCTTCAACCAACGTCTTCATCGTTTACCTTAGTCGTCGTATCAGTTATTCAGAATGGGTTAAACGCGGTCTTTCCGAATAACTCGTGTATCTTTTAATCAAGTGCTATAAAAACACAACATAAGCCTCATTCCAATCCAGAATATTCTTGGGAAAGGTTCCCATTAATTTTATCAAATATAAGTTCATTTAAACTTATTCTTTATTCTTCCTCGAAATCATTTCAAAAGATTTATTATATCTTTTCTCAATCTAAACCAAATTAAGTCTTACCAAACTAGTCGGGATTAACGCCTTTCCGAACTAATCATTTATTTTATTAATCCAATCCCAACCTATTCATCCCATGGAGAAAAACTGGTGATACTCCATCTCTAACACCCATTGTGTTACCGATAATTTAAAACCCTTCGACGCTTCAAATCTAATTAAAGATTTAACTATCGCATGGAGTAAAACTGGTGGTACTCCATTCTCGAATCCTTCCTGAATTTGATAAATTTATTTATCTCATTCTCCTTTCAATATACTTAAAGATACATTAAAACACTCAGTTTTAATCTTCAAAATCATTACTTAATGATTATTCATTTTCAGGAAACCAATCCTGCCTTCAATTGGGTTAAAGAACAAATGTGATTTAAAACACCGTTCACGATAAACCCATAATCACATTCCATCTCATATGGAATCTTCACATAAATACGATCAGTCGTAATCAATATGAGTGTCCATGTCAGAGTAGTAATATAAATGGCATAATGGCAAAGCCTTTCAGATTCCAGATATATTAACAGTCTTCCCTCACATAATCTCATCTCGATTATTATTAAATCGAATTCTACTCAATTCCAATTCAGTGTATTAAATTGGATACTCTATTTTGGAAAATTCCATTTAAATCTTGGTTAAAAGATTAATAAATTCCAAATCATATTTCTCTATTAATTTGGGTTAAAGAACTAATGTCGTTTAAAACACAGTTCACGATAAACCCAAAACCAACTTCCCTCTTTCATTCCAATTATTTTTATCAATTGGAAAATCTCCTTAAATCTTAATTAAAAGATTTATTCTTTTCTCAACTGGGTTTAAGAATGGTACTATTTAAGATACCATTCACGACAAACCCAATATCTAGTGTGATATTAAATATAAGTTCCTGAATAGATTTTATATTGACTTATATTCAATATCAAATTCTGAAACCAACAGATATCATATCGGAAATAACAATATCGATATCTTCCAAATTGCCATAACAACATCCATATTGTCACGGAATCCAATACTGAAATATCTGAAGATAATTTCCAGTCAAATCCATTCCAATAATATTCACTGGAAATAATTCTAGTTATACTAAAACCATTTCCAATTCCTTTATTTATTTATAAAAGAAAATAAATCACTTATTTGGATAAAAATATCTTTAATCTTTATAAACTTGGAATATTTCACCCAAAACCATTTCAAATCATTGATTATGATTTTACATGATTTTTCCTTATTTTTATTTATTTAAAAATAGACCTTTTCAACTAAACAACGTTTCAGGTCATTTAACGTCATTGGCACTGTTTTTATTCGAATTTGAATTAAACATTTATCAAAATCTAACCTTTGGATTTCAAAACTCATGTACTCATTTGAATGTTCTTTTCGATACGAACCCGTAGGTTCCGGTATCAGAAGAATCCGCCAGTCGGATCTTACGTAATTCAAATCGAAGTCAATGGTCGAAATTCGCGAACGGTCGCTGCACGAAACGTTCTATTCAAACCATTTATATATGTTTCAATATATGTTACCGATTTCCATTTAAGATGTATTTTATAAAACGTTTATAAATTCGTTTTAAAAACAATTCTAACTTCTATTTCAATTTTTAATAAAAATTGAATATTCCATATCATTATTATATTAAAATGATAATCTTTTCAAAATATTTTATTTTGAAATCCATTTCCTTTTCATATTCATTATAAAATGAATAAAATCAACATAAAAATCCGTTCTACCCAAAATGGCGCAAATCTACTTAACTCGGCTATATATATTTGAATATATTCGTGGCCATCCAAAATCAAACATCAAAACCAAATTTTGAATATATTTTGTGTCCATCCAAAATCGGACATCAAATTTATTCTTTTATCTTTTTGTGTCCATCCAAATTCGGACATTAAAATCGTTCTTTCCAAACTGGAATGAGACCTAATCAATTACCATATAATTTTAGTTATATGGATTTCATCATTCACATGTATTCAACAATAATGATGAATAATAATAAAACATCCAAAGAACAACCAAGGTGCACTCTACAATTGTATAAGCATTAAATAAATAAATAATGCTTATAACAGTCTGTCAATCTATCGATCGACATACAACTAATCCCAAGGAAGAGATATGATCAGAATATCATCCCCAGACCCATGTAGGATTTCAACCATCAAATATTAATAATTATTTGTGCACTTGGGCGATGTGTAAGAATTATCGTCCCAATCGATATCGCAAAAATAGGCGAGCATAAACAAGTCATCCGACTTGAAAATGGATGTGTATTCTAATTTTTAACTACCATATAAAATTTTAACATTTTAACACTTTTATAACATGTTAAATGTTTGTTAAACACAATTATTTTATTTTTCATACATAAGCTAAAAATCATATTTTTAACTTCTAATAGTTTTTCTAACATAATTTTGAAAATTTCGGCAGCATGACGGCGCGATATTAAAACCGGAATAAGGTCTAGCATTATCCCTCGCCTAATAATGGCTCGCGCCATATACAAACCAAATCTCATCAAATCTATACACAACCCAAATCAAAACTAAAATGATTTCTTAATAGGGTTGCCGAACCGTATTAAATAACAATCAATCAATTCAAAAATCAACCAAACATCCATGGTTTCTAATAAAAAGTAGTGTCGGAGGCTACTAAGCCCCGTCTGGAACCTAGGATAAAATAAATTAATTAAAAGTTGAGTGAGAAAACGTTCTCACCTTTTGTTTCCACTTCTCCATTCTTTCTAAGCGAAGATGACGAGTATCCCGCCGACCACACTTAAGCGAACACGATATCCTACATGATAATTTTTTGTTAATAACATACATATGATAAAAATCATAATTTTATACAACTAAAAATCGTATTTTTACATAACTAAAAATCATATTGTTATTTAACTAAAAATCATGTTTTTACATAACTAAAATCATGTTTTTACATAACTAAAAATCGTATTTTTACATACATAAAAATCGTATTTTTACGTACTTAAAAATCGTATTTTTACATACATAAAAATCGTATTTTTACATACTTAAAAATCGTATCTTTACATACTTAAAATTTGTATCTTTAACTTACTAAAAATCAGATTTTTATATACTTAAAAATTGTATTTTTAACTTACTAAAAATCCGATTTTTACATACTTAAAAATCGTATTTTTAACTTACTAAAAATCAGATTTTTATATACTTAAAAAATCTTATTATTAATGTAATAACCCGTAAAATCAGAACCAATTTAAATTTTTTATTTTAGCTATTTTAATGGATTTTGAATATTTAAAATGGATTATTTTAAATAATAATGACTAAAAATTTGTTTTCGATGAAGTCGAAACGTATAAATTAATTTTAATTATAAAACGAGCCTGAAATGGCACGGTAGTTTGAAAATTCGATTTTAAACTTTACTTTAATATACAGAATTCAATATAAGTTAGAATTGGACGGAACATGAAATATTTGAATTTGATTAACATCTTTCTAATGAAGTTAAGAAACTGAGATTTCACTTTATAAATGAAAAGTTATGTCTAGTTTAAAATTTAAAATAGTCGCTATGGAATTTATATATATTTTAATATAATATATAGCCCTTAAAAATAGCCATTTTGCAAACGACCTCCGTTTTCGACGAAACCACTTTTGTTGGATCCAGAATGTCAAGTTATTTATAAATTCCAATTTTCATAATTTTTGGAACTAATATGTGAGCATTGCACATTTAAACGCATTTGACCAGTTTAAGTTCAATTGGATAGACCAGAAAATGGCATTTTTCAAAAGGTCTTCAAATTAGATGAAATTAGTTTTGTTAGGACCCTATCGTCAAAATAGCCAGATTTATTTTTCTGGAATTTTTGGAGTCCGCATGTAGCCCTGGTAAATTAAAATGTACGTTTGAATTCAGAATATATTGATTTATATTTTAATTTTGATAAAAACCGATTTTAACAGTTGAATTGGCTCACGAAACAAATTCCATTATTTTCGGAATGAGGGTAATTAGCTTATGGCGACAGTCGTTGGGTTTTAATTAGAGTTCGAATGCGAAGTTCACTTTTGAAAAGATTTTGAATTAAAATAATATTATTATTTTTTATGAATTGCCAATGGAAATAAAACCCTAGCCCTAATTTCTTCAGACCCGCCGCTGCTCCAACAAGAAAGGCCCGAATTCTTCGATCTTCTTCCCTCCTTTTCTCCCAAACCTCGCAGTAAAAATTGAAATACATTGAGGGAAGGTTAGAGAGCTCATTGAGCTCTAGAAGACAGATGGTGGTGATGAATTTCCATTTACCGAATAGCTCAAATTTCGAGCCTGAATGAGCCACTTTCGTGCTCGATTTTCGAGCCCTGGGGACCTCCGAGTGGCCCCCAACTCCGGCCGGTGGTGGCGTGGATGAAGAGGGAGGGTGTGGCAAGGGTGGACCGTATCCTGGTGGTGGTGCTGACGTACAGTGGGGGAGTTTTAATATCAATCAAGGGTTAGGATAGCGGCATGTAGGTTTAGAAGGAGAAAGGGAAAAGGTTAATTATTTTTAAAGTAATAATTTTATTAATTATATATTTAAGTGAAATGAAATGTATATAATATCATATCACTTTCATACGAGGTCCAAACGCAGTGATTTCAGTTGCGTTGGATTCGCAGCGTCGAACACTACGCGATGGAACTTATTAGAATCAAAATGGAGCAAATCAGAATTTCAGGTAAATTCAAATCCAAACTGTTCAGAAATTCAGAAATAAAACTGACGGAGTGGAAACCGACTGTGAGAACTTCTCACTTTAAAATTTATTTTCTAGTTAAAATATATACTAGGATGCAGACGGTTCTTAGCAACACCCAACACCCATCGTTCACAAGCCATGGACGACTTGTTTGATTGTATTGTGTGGTTGATATGGATTGTGATTGTAGTGTAGAACGGAAACAAAATATTCATGTATTGAAATAAATATTTTATAGTTAAAAATACAATTTTTAACGTGTATATGAATAAGTAAATATTCATTTAAAAATCGAACGATATGTTTCTGTACACCCATTTGACTGATATGGATTGGGACGATAAATTTTACACGTCGCCCAACTGCACAAATAAAATCTGTGTTTGTTGATTTGAAACCCCACACGCGTATTGGGACGATATTTGATGTACACTAATCCCAATAATTAGTGTTATGTCAATCGGTAGGTTGACAGGCTGTCGTAAGCATTAATTATTTATAACTAACGCTTATGCAATTGTAAAGTGCACTCTGGAAGATGTTTGATTGTTTATCATTGCAGTTGTATACATGTATTGTATGAAATCCATATAAATCACATTATATGGCAATTTAGTGGGTCTAATTCCAATTCAGAAGTAAAGAATATTTTAAAATAACGAATATTTTAAAATAAGGAGTGTTTTAAAATAATATTCAGTACAGGATTAAAATCTGATTTTAATGTCCGATTTTCGGTGGACATGAATTATTGAAATATATAAAGCCGTGTTGATTAGATATGTGCCATTTTGACACTATCGATTTTATTCATTTTTATAATGAATATAGAAAAGGAAATTATTTCAAAATCAGATATTTTAAAAATATTATCATTTATATAATAATGATATGGAATATTCAATTTTGATTTAAAATTGAAAATGAAGTAAGGTTCGTTTTTAAAACGAAGCTAAAACGATTTATAAAATACATTTTAAATGGAGAGAGATGAAATATATGTATTATATATATTTAGTGGCCTGAATAGAACGCGCCGCACAGCGACCGTTCGCGAATTTCGACGGACTTCGCATTGAAATTACGGGAGATCTGACCGTCGGATTCTCCTAAAACCGGAGTTGTTGGGTTCGTATCGAAAAGAGCTTTCCAACAAATATAAGTGATTTGATATCTAACGGTTGGATTTGGAGATACGTCCAAATCAAATTTGGAAAAGGTCACTGTAAGTGCAGTTCGATTTGGATTTGGATTTGGATTTTTGGGTTTATTGTGAATGGTGTTTTAAATAACACTTGTTCTTTAACTCGATTAACAACGAAATGAGGTTTTGGGTTTGTCGTGAATGGTGTCTTAAATAACATTGTTCTTAAACCCCATGTGAAAAGAGTAAATCTTTTAATTAAGATTATTAGAGTTTCCAGTTATATTTAATTGGAATAGAATAAAATGGAATGTGAATTGGGTTTATCGTGAACTGTGTTTTAAACGACATTTGTTCTTTAACCCAATTAACATTAAAATGTGATTTGGAATTTATAAATCTTTCAATTATGATTAAGGGAATTTTACAAAGTAAATTTTTCCGATTTAATAAAATAAATTGGAATGGAATGGAATTCGATTGTTAATAATCGAAGTGAGCTTCTGTGGAGGAAGACCGTTACTATATATGGAATTTAAAAGGCTTTACTGTTATTCCATTTATATTATTGGTTGAATATGGAAGTTTATATCGATTATATATATTGTTCTGTTTTCTGTGAAGATTCCATACTTAATGGAATGTGATTTTGGGTATATCGTGAATTTTGTTTTAAATGACATTTGTTCTTTAACCCAGTTAAAGATAAGATTAATTTCTCAACTTGGAATAATCATTAATAATGATTTTTGTGATTAAAACTGAATTAGAGTTTTAATGAATCTTTAATTAGATTTAAATGAGGATTTGATAATTTAAATTATCAAGTCTGAGAAATGATCGAGAATGGAGTATCACCAGTTTTGCTCTAAGCGATAGTTAAATCTTTAACTAGATTTGTGTAATGTCCCGTATTTTACACGGTGGAATAATTAATTTATTTAATTATTAAATATCGATTTGGCAGTATCGGTAACTTGAATTAAATAATATTTATATTTAATTAATATAAATAATAGAATAATATATAATTCAGAAATAATCAAAAATAGTGGAACTCACAATATTGTGTGAATTGGATTTTTATAATATATAATTCAGTTTTGAATTGAATTATAATAATGAATATATTATTTAAACGAAGTTTGAACGTATAATTTTATTATAATTATAATCAAGCTCGAAATGGTGCGATAGTTCGTAAATTGGCGATTCGAACTTTAAACGAATATACAGAAGCCGTTTGAAATCGGATTTCTGTGAAATAAGAAACGTTCGGAGCTGGTGATGTACATTTTTCTAATGGAAGAGAAAAATAGAGATTTTGTCGTGTAAATTGTAAGCTTTGTCTAAATCAAATTTTAGAAAAGTCGATGTGGAATTCCTTTATAATTGATATCGATTTATTTATATTATAAAAGGAATTTAATATAAATCGAAAATCGATATAACTGGAACTTTGAAATATCGAGTTATAAATCCAATTGGAGCTGTATGATATTCTATTGTGAAGATATACAATAATATTTATTTATAAATATTAAATTTTATTATTTTTAAATATATTAATATTTAAAAAGGGTTTATTTAGGGCATTAAAAATAGCCAGTTTTGCAAACGACCTCTGTTTTCGACGAAACTAGTTTTGTTGGATCATGAATGTTAAATTATTGTTAGATGTCTAGTTTCGTGATTTTTGAAGTCAGTATGTGACCGTACGGGATTTTAATGTGAAATACAGTCGATAGTTTGACCTTTAAAAATATGTTGTGGGAGCAAACGAAGGCGGAATTCGACGAAACCAGTTTCGTTGGGACCGTAATGTCGAACTATAGCTGCATGACAATTTTCATGATTTTTGGGTATTGTATGTGACCATAGGGATTTTTAAAGACGAATACAAACAGCGTAGGATTAAAAATTAGTATGTTAATAGAATATAAAAATATTAAAAAAAATCCTGTATATTGTCCTTAACTTTCTAAACCTAGAAAAAATCAATTCCACTATCAACGAAAAATGCGCCGCTATGTTTTGCTTTAGGAAAACATAATGTCGATCCTAATAAATTAAGATAAAAACGAAATAAAAATACATAAATCCCAAACTATTTATATTAGTGATCGTTCCAAGTTTCTCTTCGATCTGATGTAGTTTCGCCGGGAGTGATTCACGTTTTGGGGTACTCGGTTTTGTCAGAGCGGTTTTGGGTTTAAACTTTAAGAAGTTTGAGGCTTCGATTCTTGGTTTGATTATCGTATTTGGGTTCAGGGAGTGAAATCGCATGTGCGAGTGAAGTTTGGATCAAATCAATGAAAAAATGTCATGGAATTTCTGTAGCGGTGCGGTGCCTGGTGAAAAACACGGGGAAGAGGAGGATCACGAGTTGGGGAAGGATGGTCGGAAGATGTAGAGTGTTGGATTTGGAGTTTAACGGTTATGGCGGTTTTGAATTTCGCGAACCAGGGTTGGAGCGGAAATCGAAGGAAGTTGGGAAATGGAGTTCTGTGAAATAGTTGGAGCACGGTGGTTTGGGGAAGAAAGGAAGCAGTAGCAGGTTTTAATGTTCGGGTTGGGCTAATGGGCCAAGTAGAAAAGAGTGAGGCCCAAATGGAAATTAAAATTCTAAGTTTTATTTAAAATAAATGTGTATTAACTTTTGAATACCATAACTTGTACATGCTGAATCAGAATTTCGAACGGTCACTCACGTTGGGATCGTATGGACGGCTGCTAGACACTGGAACTGACTGTGAGTGAATTCGAGCTCGTTACAATTTATTACAAAATAAATTGTCCGTCTGAATTAAGCATTAGTTATCGTTATCAACGATGATCGTCCAGTGTGAGTAACACTCACCAACTCTGAACAGTTATATTTTTTATAACGTATTCTTAGAACTGATAATTATCTGTTGATTGCTATGTGTTAACTGTTTGATTGAATTTCTTATGTATTGGTTGAAATTATAGATAACGATATATATATATATATAAATCGTTAATCGGATATTAATTCTGTTTATCAGAATATTTTATACTCGTGTTGCTTAACATCTGTGATGCAGGAAAATAGGTTAGAGGGATCCAACGGGATTCCTCAATATTTATAATACTGTTTGTTTTCATATATTGTGTTATATGATGTGGTGTATAATCTGTGATTGATTATAATGACAGTGGTCCTGTTATTTGGTACTGTTGAATACCAAAAGAAATATTGGAATGGAAAAGAGAAATTTCAAACTGTGTATTGAAATAAAATATTTATAAAATCAAAGTATTTTATAACAGAGGTAGTTATAAAAGAAAATATTTGTAAAATCAAAGATTTTTTATAAAAATATTATTTATGTAGAAAGTAAAAAAAGGTATCAAAAGGGTATTCACTTAGTAAGTAAATAGCATTATAAGAGGAATATTTATTTGTTTAATAAATAGAAAAATAGAAAGAGAAATATTTGTGAACCATTTACAAATAAAAATAGAGAGAGGGAGATATTTTACAAATAGAATTAAAAAGGAGAAATATTTATAAAATAAAAAGGGTTTTATAAAGAGGAATATTTATTGGGGAAATAAATAGAAGTATAAAAAGATTATTTATTTAGAAAGAAAATAAGGTATTATAAAGGATATTATTTGGAAAATAAATGGGACCGAAAAGGAAATATTTGTAAAACATTTACAAATGAAATCGAAAAGAAAACATTTGTAAACCATTTACAAATGGGATCGAAAATGGGATATTTGTAAAACATTTACAAATGAAATCGAAAGAGAAATATTTGTAAAACATTTACAAATAGAATTAAAAAAGAATTATTTATTTAGAAAATAAATAAAGATAAAAGGGGAATTTATTTGAGAAAATAAATAGAATTATATAAAGCAAATATTTATATGAAATAAATATAGACAAATACAAAAGGAGTTATCGAATTTTAGAGAAATCGAGTTAAAGTAGGTCGATTAAGAGAAATCGAGTTAAAGTCGATCGATTAAGAGAAATCGAGTTAAAGTAAATCGATTAAGAGAAATCGAGTTAAAGTAAATCAATTACGAGAAATCGGGTTAAAGTAAATCGAGTAAGAGTTAATTGATTAGATTAAATCGAGTTAGGGTTAATTGAATAAAGTTAATCGAATTTAGTTATTTGAGAGGAGTTAATCGAATATTAATTATTCGATAGGAGTTAAATAAGTTTAGTTAAATAAGTCGAGTTAATTAAGTTAAGTTAATCAAATTGAGTTAATCGAGTTGAGTTAGTCAAGATGAGTTAATCAGACCGAGTTAGTCCAAATGAGTTGATCCAAAGGAGTTAGTCGAATATTAGTTATTCGAATAGAGTTAAAGGAGTTTATCCATTTTAGTTTAATCGAAAGGAGTTATCGATTTTAGTTAATCGAAAGGAGTTATTGATTTTAGTTAATCGAAAGGATTTATCGATTATAGTTTAATAGAAAGGAGTTTATCGATTTTAGTTTAAATCAAAAGGAGTTATCGATATTAGTTAACCGAAAGGGGTTATCGATTTTAGTTAATCGAAATGAATTATCGATTTTAGTTAATCGAAAGGAATTATCGATTTTAGTTAATCGAAAGCAGTTATCTATCTTAATTAATCGAAAGGGGTTAAATCGAATTTAGTTATTCGAAGTGAGTAAATCGAATATATGTTATTCGAATTGTGTTAATCGAATATAGGTTATTCGAAGAAGAGTTAATCAAATAGAGATTACATGAAGAGAGTAAATCAGCGAATTCGATTATATCGAATTCGGTAAAGTACTTATACTTTCCGGTGTTTAAATCAAGATTTAATTATTTATAAATTAGGTGTTTATTTATTTATTCACATTAAAGAATAAAAGTTATAATTGAAGTTAATTATTTCGAAAGTAGGGATTATAACATTATCCTAATAGTCAATGTTTTCAATAAAGAAGTGGATACGTAAATAGAATCCGAGAGAGACGTAAAGAAGTTTGTTAAATATTTAAATGATAAACTTTGAATATTTCGAAGTTAAAACGTTGTTCAGTTAAGGTCTGAGAGGTAATTATACCTAACTTGATTGACTTCATTCTTAACTAAGGAATGGTAAGGTTTGATAGTGAATGATAGTTAAGTGAATTTAGTAAATGGTTTGAGTTGGCATGGCGATGTTTGATTCAAACATCAGTTTAAATCTAGTGAAGGAGTTTGGAAATGTTTTCCAAATAAGAATCATAAATGTTTTCTGATAATAGAAAATAAGAAATGTTGAATATATGGAAACAGGAGATAAGTAAATTAATGAACTAAAGAGATAAATGTTAAATGATGATTGATCGATATAATTTCCATCGGGAAATAGTATCGTTGTTTGCACACGTGTTTTTCTTTGATAATTAAATCACCGACTATCAAAGTTTTGACCATTTTAACGTTGTAAATATGGAGAAACCGGTTGGATTATTATCGAAGAACCGCTCCATATTGGCATAAGAGTTGGAATCATATATGCCAAAGATAATTAAAGACGGAGTAAAGTGCAAGGGATATTGTATAAATCTTAGGTAAAGATTGCCTAAGATGGATGTACTGAATAGTGCCTTCGGTTTGTCCAGTTCCAGGACAACTTGTATGGAAGAAGGTCTAATAGAGTATATCTAATAGATCGCATAAGTTTATCTCTTCAAACGTATTCACGTTTGGTGGCGGAGGAATTCGTTTCTCTTAGTTGTATACCCATGTTAATTTTTGGATAAATCAATTTGTGATTTTAAAGGGTATGACGATGTGACATTTTAAGTGAACGAAGATGTGGCATGTAAAAGATAAGCGTAGCTTCTAGCCTCACATCCGGTAAATGACAAAAATCGGGCAGGCAGCATGGCTATGTGGGTAGCTCCCAAGCCTCCCATTAGCGTGTATAATCACCTATCTAGAGATATTCATTTCATTCTTTAATCTGGTCAATGCTGTCCCGTTCGAGAAACGGTTGATGATCCCAACCGTTGGTGATATACATTCGATACACTCAAGCGAAATGAGTGGTTGGTCATGTGTGGTCGGGTTGCAAGATGTTCTTGTTGAACCTAGTGTAACCCTCTCTAGAGGTAAACTATCGGAAGGTGGTTCCATACATTGTCATAGTTGGAAATCCATTATCCAATAAGCACTCACGGTTTTGATTGTATACTATGTATGTAGAACATGAGATGAAAGCGTTTCTGTTAGATGATTATTATATTGTGATTGATAGACATTATTATAATATCAAAAGGATTTTGATATAAAGATTATTTTGGATTCTCATAAGGGAAAAACCCGTTCTATTATACGGCATGGTCTTATGAGATATGGTTTTATTGCTTGAACTGTTTTAAACTGTTTTACTCACACCAGTCCCATGACTGACCCAGAGTTTATTTTGTTTTGTTTTCCCTAAACTCTTGGGTGCTCATTTTTGTATCGGTAGTCAAGTAGTTGGGATTTACAGATACTTGAAGAGCGGGAGCAGGATTATTCATGATTTTATATAACTATGGTTATTCCGCTGTGTTGTAAGTATTGTACTTGATAATGATATGTATATTCAAGTACTACCTTTGGTTTCAATGTTATGTTAGATTTTATTCGTTCCGCTGTGAGACTCGTGTTTACTCTGATGTTGTATGTTCTTCTTCTTCTTCTTCTTCTTCTTCTATTCTCAGTTTTTTTCTTATCTATTCTCACCCTCTACTTTCTTTCATGGACTACCCAATATTTTCCGACGCTTGGAGTGTCGATATTGAGTTTATGTCGGTAACCAAGGTTGACAAAATCCCAGGGTCGTTACAGTTTGAACGTGAAATGGTAATTAATATTTACCGATAACACCGTGGTGTTAGATATGGAGTATCACCAGTTTTTCTCCATTGGATAAATAGGTTGGGATTGGAAAATAAATTAAATGATTACTTCGGTTTGGTTCGCTAATCATGACTAGTTTGGATAAACCTAAATATGGTTTGATTTGATATCCAAAGGAAGATTAAAGAATAAATTTTAAAGAATTTATCTTTGATAAAATTAATGGGAACCTTTCCCTAATAATGTGAATGTTTGAATAAAAGAATATTCCAGATTCGAATGAGGCGTATGTTGTGTTTGTGTAGCACTTGTTTATAATATACGCGAGTTATTCGAAAAGGCCAAGTTTATACCCATTCTGAGTAACTGATTCGACGATAAGTCGACGATGAAGACGGTGGTTGAAGACCGGAGGTCTTCACATCGTTTGGATGATTACTGATGTCTTGACTGGGCTGTACACCCAAGACGAGGTAATAAGTGGGGATCGTTTAGACGTACTTGGAGATCGACGGATATGTGAGGGCCTCTCTCCTGTATTGGACATATGGGACAAGGAATAAGGTGCCTCCAGTTTCGCTCAGACCCAGAACGAACTTGTAAATGGACTGTGTGTCTAACATTGGATATCGTTCTATGTGATTGATGGTTATCGGTTGCATGGTGTGGTTTGCCTGTGTGGCATGCTAAGATGCAAATAATCAAGGCTTATGTTGAAAAGCAGAGTCTTGTGGTTGACGATCAAAGCACGGCCTTTGTGGCATTGCTTTGTGCAGCGTTAATTCGTAAGCCTCACACCCCGGTGTGAACCAGAAACGGGAGTGCACATCAGTGAGGACATGCAATTATATCTAGCTAGGAGTGGTGTCAGCGTTTAGCACGCCCTGTCATTTTACTTATGTGGATGATGGAAAGTGAGGCGCTTCGGTTATATCGGTCGATACGGGGCCGATGGATGGTTTGGTCGGGATATGACCAGGTTACGCCCCATAGTGCAGGGAAACGCAGTGTTCAGGCATTTTGATCTACTTCGTGTGGACCGGCTGTAAAGATCCAAGGCTTGCCTACGACACAGGCTAGAGCGTCTCGAAGTAGTAAGGACGATCCCTTGCCTTGGTTCACGATGGAAATCCAACTTCCGATACGACACTGTGCGGTTTTGATTGTAAATATATATATATGGCGACATGATATATGGTATCCATTCCGTCTATGATTGATACTTATGATTGAAATTGTTTTGAAATATTTATGCACTATTAATAATATCAAATGATTTCGTTTTATACGTATGAAGCATTATTTGGCTATTATAAGGTAAAACCCTATCCTTCGGCTTGCGTTGCATTGCGTGATGGGACCTGGGTCTTATAATAGCTTAATTATTCTTTATTTAGCTTTGCACTGTTTGTTTATGCACTGATATTCTTGGGTTTAAAACCATTCCGTGTTATACGGCGTGGTCCCTGGATTAACTTTTTTTTAAAAGTAAAGTTATAAATAACTGTTTTAGTTCCCACACCAGTCACATGACTGACCTGGAGTTTATTGTTTTAACCTAAACTCTGGGGGCCCTTATTTTCCGCACGGGCAGCTAGTAGTTTTGGTTTTGCAGATATTATATTCACAGGATCCTGGATTTACAGCTGGAGTCATGTACGGAAAGCTATGTATCCGTGTATTCCTTTCAGTTGTGTTATGTATTATTTTTCCACTGCTAAGTAATGAATTTAAATCTCTGACATTTTTCAAATGTTTAATATTTATTCATATTATGTTATATTCTTGTATTCTGGTTTAATTGTTGTGACTAATAATGAAATGTTCTCCCATTTGCGTCCCGATGTGGCTTGTTATCAACACAATCAAGGTTTTCCTTCACGGGGAAGTTTGGGTCGTTTTAGTTGGTATCAGAGCTTTGGTTTACAGAGCTCGAGGACAAGACACATTAGAACCAAACGAGAGAATTCATCAGAGATTGAATTAGTAATATCCAATAAGAATGACTTGTTAGAGATGGGACTAGTAGTGTCCTAGAACGAGTTTAAAGTTTTTTTTTTTAAAATAAAAATGAAAATAGATTTTGTTTTGAAAAGTTAAATCTTATTATACGTATTTGAATATCTTATTTGTAATGAATTTGGACAATCGAGTATATCAAGATTTTGCATATAGGCCTAGCTAGCGTGTATTCAAAGCCTCAAATATCCGGATAGATACAAAATCACACTCTAGTCGCCCGGAATCGATCCTGATGATTACTATAGTATCATCAATATTTGTGTTTGAGTCTTGAAAGTGGGGTATCTATATACTTCCAATAGACTGGTGTGAGAACCAAAACTTAGTTAAGTTTATTGTTTGTGATTGGCATCAAAAACGTTATTTTTGGGCATATATGTAAAAGGTACATGTTTTAAACAAAATAAACCAACTAACTGATTACTGGTTGTGTTGTTTGATTATTAGATTGACTAATAAAATTATTGAAACCAATATGCAAGAGTAAGGCAAATTCAGCCAAATCGAATCAAATATTGAACTGAATTGAAAATGGATTGAAACTGCTTGCATGTACAGGTATATATACGAATAGGTCATAGCAAGGAGGCTGAAGAAGAGGAATAAAATTGTATGCCCGACAAATAGGTACATGTTTATTGTATTTCTTGGTGTTTAATGATTTTATGAGCCGATTGGCTAGCCGCTTGGATTTTTCTTTTTCTTTTCGATTGGCGAGGGCCCTGGGAAGCTACATGCGATTTTTCGTAACCCGTACAAAGGAGGTTATGGCGAAATTTTTCGAAAATTTAGGGTGTTAGACAAATTTTTAACAAGTTTGAAAGGTTCTTAGAAATTGAAAAGTTGAAGAACATAAGCCGTAATGAAAATAATGAAAGTTGAATTGGGTAGTTAAACAACTTTTAACTCCGTTCCTTTTCGAGGACGAAAAGATTTTAAGTGGGGGAGATTGTAACAACACGGAAAATCAGAACCAATTTAAAATTTATTTTTTAGCTATTTTAATGGATTTTGATTATTTAAAATGGAATATTTTAAATAATAACGACTAAAAATTTATTTTCGATGAAGTTAAAACGTATAAATTTATTTTAATTATAAAATGAGCCTGAAATGGCGTGGTAGTTTGAAAATTCGATTTTAAACTTCACTTGAATATACAGAATTCAATATAAGTCAGAATTGGACGAAACAAGAAATATTTGAATCTGATTAACAACATCTTTCTAACGAAGTTAAGAAACTGAGATTTCACTTTATAAATGAAAAGTTATATCAAGTTTAAAATTTAAAATAGTCGCTATGGAATATATATATATATATTAATATAATATATAGCCCTTAAAATAGATATTTAGTAAACGACCTCCGTTTTTTACGAAACCACTTTATTGGATCTGGAATTTCAAGTTATTGCTAGATTCCAATTTTCATAATTTTTGGAACTAATATGTGAGTGTGGCGCATTTAAATGCGTTTGACCAATTTAAGTTGAATTGGATCGACCAAAAAATGGAAATTTTTCAAACGATCTCCAAATTCGACGAAATTGGTTTTGTTAAGACCGTATCGTCATAACATAGCCAGATTTATTTTTCTGGAACATTTGGAGTCCGTAAGTGGCCCCGATAAATTAAAATATACGTTTGAATTCAAAATATATTGATTTGTATTATAATTTCGATAAAAACTAATTCAATTAGTTGAACTGGCTCACGAAACATATTCCATTGTGTTCGGAATGGGGGTAATTAGCTAGGGGCGACAGTCGTTGAGTTTTACTTAGAGTACGAATGCGTAGTTCACTTTTGAAAAGATTTTGAATTAAAATACTATTATTATTTATTATAAATAGCTAATGGAAATAAAACCGTAGCCCTAATTTCTTCAAACCCACCGCTGCTCCAAGAAGAAAGGCCCCGATTCTTCGATCTTCTTCCCTACTTTTCGCCTAATCCTCGCAGTAAAAATTGAAATACACTGAGGGAAGGTTAGAGAGCTCGTCGAGCTCTAGAAGACAGACGGTGGTGATGAATTTCCATTGACCAGATAGCTCAAATTTTGAGCCTGAATGAGCCGCTGTCGTGCTCGATTTTCGAGCCCTGGGGACCTCCTAGTGGCCTCCAACTCCGGCCGGCAGTGGCGTGGATGAAGAGGGAGGGTGTGGCGACGGTGGATCGTACCCTGGTTGTGGCGCTGACGTACGTTGGGGGAATTTTAATATCGATGAAGGGTTAGGATAGCGGCCTATAGGTTTAGAAGGATAAAGAGAAGTGATTAATTATTTTTAAAGTAATAATTTTATTAGTTATATGTTTAAGTGAAATGAAATGGATATAATATCATATCTCTTTCATACGAGGTCAAAACGCAGTGATTTCAGTTGCGTTGGATTCGCAGCGTCGAACATTACGCAATGGAACTGACTAAAATCAAAATGGAGCAAATCAGAATTTCAGTAAAATTCAAATCCAAACTGTTCAGAAATTCAGAAATAAAACTGATGGAGTGGAAGCCGCATGTGAGAACTTCTCACTTCAAATTTTATTTTCTAGTTAAAATATATACTAGGATGCAGAAGGTGCTTAGAATCTCCCCACACCCATCGTCAATAAAACATGGATGACTTGTTTGATTGTATTGTGTGGTTGATATTGATTGTGATTGTGGTGTGGAATGGAAATGAAATATTCATGTGTTGAAATAAATATTTTATAGTTAAAAATATAATTTTTTAAAGTGTATATGAATAAATAAATATCCATTTACAAATCGGAGGATTTGTTTATGTACACCCATTTGACTAATATGGATTAGGACGATAAATTTTACACGTCGCCCAACTGCATAAATAAAATTTGTGTTTGTTGATTTGAAACCCCACACAGGTATCTGGATGATATTTGACGTACACTACTCCTAATAATTAGTGGTATGTCAATCGGTAGGTTGACAGGCTGTCGTAAGCGTTAATTATTTATAATAAATGCTTATGCAGTTGTAAAGTGCACTTTGGATGATGTTTGATTGTTTATCATTGTAGTTGTATACACGTGTTGTATGAAATCCATATAAATCACATCATATGGAAATTTAGTGGGTCTAATTCCAATTCAGAAGTAAAGAATATTTTAAAATAACGAATATTTTAAATAAGGAATATTTTAAAATAGTATTCAGTATAGGATTAAAATCTGATTTTATTGTCTGATTTTGGATAGACATGAATTATTGAAATATATAAATCCGTATTGATTATATATGAACCATTTTGATGCGAATGATATTTATATCAATTTTATTCATTTTTATAATGAATATCGAAAAGGAAATGATTTCAAAATCAGATAGTTTGAAAATATTATCATTTATATAATAATGATAAGGAATATTCAATTTTGATTTAGAATTGAAAATAAAGTTAGATTCGTTTTTAAAATGAAGTTAAAACGATTTATAAAATATGATTTAAATGGAAATCGACGAGATATATGTATAATATATATTATATATATTTAATGGCCTGAATAGAATGCGCCGCACAGCGACCGTTCTTGAATTTCGACCATTGACTTCGCATTGAGATTACGGGAGATCCGACTGTCGGATTCTCCTAAAACTGGAACCATTGGGTTCGTATCGAAAAGGGCTTTGCAATGAATATAAGTGATTTGAAATCTAACGGTTGGATTTGGAGATACGTCCAAATTAAATTTGGAAATGGTCGTTGTAAGTGCAGTTCGATGACCGTTTATGGAAATCGACTGAAAGGCCTTGATAAAATTATTAAAATTATTAATAATTTGTGTAAAATCATAACAAATGGTTTGGAAAGAACTGGGATGAAAAATTCCATATTTGGAAAGATAAAAATATATTTTTGTCAAAATGAACTAGTTAATAAATAGAATCGGAAATCCAACAATTTTTAAATAAATAAATTGGATTTGAATTAGGGTTTTAAAATAACTAGAATTTTCCGATGAATATATTTCAATGGATTTGAACGAAAATAATATTTGGAATATTTTGGTTTTGGATTCCGTGATTATACGGGTATTGTGGAGGAATTTGGAAGATATATATATCTATATTCCAAACACGATAGTTGTCGAATTCAGAATTTGATATTGAATATAAGCTGATATAATTTCTATTCAGAGCCTTGTATTTGATATCGAATTGGATTTTTGGGTTTATCGTGAACGATGCTTTAAATAACACTTGTCCTCTAACCCGATTAACAATGAAATGAGATTTTGGGTTTGTCGTGAATGGTGTCTCAAATAACATTGTTCTTAAACCCCATGTGAAAAGAATAAATCTTTTCATTACGTTTATTAGAGTTTCCAATTATATTTAATTGGAATGGGAAAAATGTAATGTGAATTGGTTTATCGTGAACTTTTTTTTAAACGACATTCGTTCTTTAACCCAATTAACATTGAAATGTGATTTGGAATTTATAAATCTTTTAATTAAGATTAAAGGAATTTTCCAAAGTAAAGGTTTCCAATTTAACAAAATAAACTGGAATGGAATGGAATTCGATTGGTAATAATCGAAGTGAGCTTCTGTGGAGGAAGACTATTACTATATATGGAATTTAAAAGGCTTTGCTGTTATTCCATTTATATTATTGGTTGGATATGGAAGTTTATATCGATTATATATATTGATCTGTTTTCTGTGAAGATTCCATACTTAATGGAATCTGATTTTGGGTTTATCGTGAACTGTGTTTTAAATAACATTTGTTCTTTAACCCAGTTAAAGATAAGATTTATTTTTTAACTTGAAATAATCATTAATAATGATTTTTGTGATTAAAACTGAATTAGAGTTTTAATGAACCTTTTATTAGATTGAAATGAGGATTTGATAATTTAAATTATCAAATCTAAGAAATGATTGAGAATGGAGTACCACCAGTTTTGCTCCAAGCGATAGTTAAATCTTTAACTAGATTTGAACGTGAAATTGTAATTAATTTTTACCAATAACACCGTGGTGTAAGATATGGAGTATCACCAGTTTTGCTCCATGGGATAAATAGGTTGGGATTGGAAAATAAAATAAATGATTACTTCGGTTTGGTTCGCTTATCCCGACTAGTTTGGATAAACCTGAATATGTTTTAATTTGATATCCAAAGGAAGACTAAAGAATAAATTCTAAAGAATTTATCTTTGATAAAATTAATGGGAACCTTTCCCTAATAATGTGAATATTTGAATAAAAGAATATTTTGGATTGGAATGAGGCGTATGTTGTGTTTGCGTTGCACTTGTTTATAATATACGCGAGTTATTCGGAAAGGCTGGGTTTATACCCATTCTGAAAAACTGATTCGACGATAAATCGACGATGAAGACGGTGGTTGAAGACCGGAGGTCTTCACATCATTTGGATAATTACTAATGTCTTGATTGGGCTGTACACCAAAGACTAGGTAATAAGACGTGATCGTCCAGACGTACTTAGAGATCGACGGGTATGCGATGGCCTCTCTCCTGTATTGGACATATGGGATGAGGAATAAGGTGCCTCCAGTTTCGTTCAAACCCAGAACGGACTAGTAAATTGATAGTGTGTCTGACAATGGATATCATTCTGTGTGATTGATGAAGATCGGTTGCATGGAGTGGTTTACCTGTGTTGCATGCTGAGATGAAAACGATCAAGGCTTCTGTTGAAAAGTAGAGTCTTATGGTTGATGATCAAAGCACGGCATGTGTGGCATAGCTTTGTGCAGCATTAATTCGCGAGCCTCACACCCCGGTGTGAACCATAAACGGGAGAGGACATCAAGAAGGACATGCGTTTCTTCCTTGCTAGAAGTGGTATCATCATTTAGCACGCCCTACATTTTACTTATGTGAATGATGGAAGGCGAGGCGCCTCGGTTATATCGGTCGATACGGGAACAATGGATGGTTTGTTCGGGATATGACCAGTTTACGCCCCATAGGGCGGGGAAATACAGTGTTCATGCATTTTAATCCACTCCATATGGACCAGCCCTGACGATCCAAGGCTTGCTTGCGCACTTGCCTGAGACACGGGCTAGAGAGTCTCGAAGTGGTAAGGACGATCCCTTGCCTTGGTTCACGATGGAAATCCAACTTCCAATACGACATTGTGCGGTTTTAATTGTAAATATATATATATGGAGACATGATATATGGTACCCATGTCGTCTATGATTGATAATTATGATTGAAATTGTTTTGAAACATTTATGCACTATTAATAATATCAAATGATTTCGTTTTATACGCATGAAGCATTATTTGGCTATTATAAAGTAAAACCCTATCCTCCGGCTTGCATTGCATTGTGTGATGGGACCTGGGTCTTACAATAGCTTCATTGTTCTTTATTTAGCATTGCACTATTTGCTTATGCACTAGTATCCTTGGGTTTAAACCCATTCCATATTATACGGTCCATAGATTTACTTTATTCTTAAAGTAAAGTTTAAAATAACTGTTTTAGTTCTCACACCAGTCACATGACTGACCTGGAGTTTATTGTTTTAACCTAAAATCTGGGTGCCCTTATGTTCCGCACGGACATCTAGTAGTTTCGGTTTTGCAGATATTATATTCATAGGATCCTGGATTTACAGCTGGAGCTATAAACGGAAAGCTCTGTATCCGTGTATTCCTTTCAGTTGTGTTATTTATTATTTTTTCGCTGTTAAGTAATGTATTTAAATCTCTGATATTTGTCAAATGTGTAATATTTTTTCATACTCTGTTATATTCTTGTATTCTGATGTAATTGTTGTGATTAACAATGAAATGTTCTCCTGCTTGCGTCCCGATGTGGCTTGTTCTCAACTCAATCCAGGCTTTCATTCATGGGGAAGTTTGGTTCGTTTTAATTAACTTACTAAAAAATCAGAATTTTAACTAACTAAAAATCATAAAAACTTACTCTTTTTTTTCTTTAAGGTTTCCATTTTGAAGCTCGTTGGTGGCCTCAGCAATGGCGAACTACAGGTGGCGCTCAGGGTGGTTGCGCGCTTCTCCCTGGTTGACGTTGGTTCCTGATGTGGATTGAACGGGGCCTGCGGGTTTGAACTAGAAAAGGGGGTGCTTGCGCGGCTGGTGTCGGAGGAGCTGGCAGAGGAGGGGAAGTCGCAGGTGCAGGCAGCAGCGCTGGGCTCGCGGTGGTGAGTGGAAGGGCGACACAGATTTGGCTCACGGTGGTGGCTTGACGTCGTTTTGTTTTCTGCGATGGAGGGGTGACTGGAGGTGAAGGAGACAGGGTGGTGGACGATGGAAACGGCGGTGGGACGGCACGGTGGTGGACCGAAGGGCATAGCGACGTCGTCGCCACTTCGATTTGCAAAAATCGATTTTTATTTCCAAATGGGGAAAATGAATTGAAGGGGGAGGGTTTAAGTGTAAATATATATATATATATATATTATTTTCCTTTCTCCAAAAATGTTGTCTTTTCTTCTGAACTCCAAACGAGAACCCATGACTGTCGCCCCCAACAATGGGATATGTTTCGTAAGCCATTCTGCTGTTTCGATAGGTTTTTATCAAATTTAAAATATAAAATAATATACGTTTAAATCTGAATTCAACGTGCATTTTAATTTACCGAGGCCACATACTGACTCCAAAAATTACAAATTTTGGAATCTCGCTATGTTTTGACGATACGGTCCCATAGGAACTGGTTTTGTCAAATTTCGAGTCCATTTGCAAAATGGCATTTTTCCATTCGATTGAATTTGCAACTGAAAGTGAAGGTTCCTTTAAGTGTGCCACGGTTGTGTATTAGTTACAAAAATTATGGAAATTGAAATCTAGCAATAATTTGACATTCAGGATCCATAGAAAGCGGTTTCGTTGAATTCGGAAGTCATTTGCAAAATCACCATTTTTTAGGGCTAACATATTTAAAATATAGATTAAAAATACATATAATTCCATAGCGACTTTTCAAAATTTTAATCTGGACATAAATTACAATTCATAAAGTGAAATCTCAATTTCTTACATTCTTTAGGGAAGATATAGTCAATTCGATACTAGCATTTTTTGTTTCGTCCAATTCTGACTTATATTGAATTCTGTATATTCATTGAAAATTTGAAATCGAATTTTCAAACTACCGTGACTTTTCAGGCTCGTAATATATAAATTTTAAATTTATAATTTCATGCTTCGTTTTAAATAAATTTTCAGTCGTTATTATTTATAGTAATCAATTTAAATATTCTAAATTCACTAAAATAACTTAATTTTGTTTAAATTAGTTCTGAAATTCCGGTTTGTTACAATCTCCCCCACTACAAACCTTTTCGTCCTCGCAAAGGAACGGAGCTGAAAGTTGTTTAACTAACCAACTCAACTTTCATTCTAACTTAAGTTCTTCAACTTTTCAGTTCCTAAGAACTTTCCAATTTTCAAAAAATTTGGCTAACACCCTAAAATTTCGAAAAATTTGGCCATAACCTCGTTTGTACGGGGAGACCAGAAAAACCGCAACTTGCCACGCATGGCCCTCACCAATCCAAAAGATAAAAAGCCAAGCGGCTAGCGAATCAGCTCATAAGATCATCAAAACCCAAACAAAACAGTAAATATGTACCTATTCGTCTGGCATACAATTTTATTCCTCTTCTCTAGCATCCTTGCTATGACCTGTTCAATATATATACATGTACATGTATGCAATTTCAATCATTTTTCAGTTCAATTCAATATTTTGTTCGATTTGGATAAATTTACTTCTTAATCTCTTATTGGTTTTATCATTCCAATATTTTTATTAGTTCAAACTAATAACCAAACAACGCAACCATCAATCAATTAGTTGATTAGCTTTCCAAATGCGTAACTTGATACATATATTAAAAAAAAATCATATTTTTGGTGCCAAATCACAACATATAACTTAACTAATTTTGGTTCTCACACTAGTCAATTAAAAACATATAGAGATCCCACTTTTGAAACTCGAACATAAATTCTGATGATGAGTACTCAATCATCAGAATCATCTCCAGGCGACTAGAGCGTGATTCTATATCTACCCAGTATATTTGAGACTTCGAATACACGTTAATTACGGATATATTCAAGATCTTCAAATACTCGATAGTCCAAATCAAACTCAAAATAAAATAGTCAAATACGTATAATAAGTTTTAAATTTTCATAACAAATTTTATTTTTAATTAAAAACACTCTTCGAACTCATTCTAGGGTATTACTAACCCTATCTCTAACGAGTCATTTTTATAGGATGTTACTAATCCTATCTGTGATGAATTCTTTCATTCAGTTCTAAAGTGTCTTGTTCACGAGCATTGTAAACCAAAGCTCTGATACCAGCTGAAACGACCCGAAATCCCCCTTACGGGAAATCGCGGATTGCTTCGAGAAAACGACAAATTTGAACATAAACAGAAGAACATTTCATTGTTATTGCAACAATTTACATCAGAGTACAAGAATATTACAGAGTATGAAGAAATATTTTACATTAAACATAACAAAGATTTAAAATACATAGCAGCGGAAAAATAATAAACAACACAAATGGAATAAATACACGTGTACAAAGCTTCCCCGATATTGCTCCAACTGTAGGTCAGGATCCTGTGAAAACAAAGAACCTACAAACCCAAAACTACTAACTGCCCATGCGAAAAATAAGGGCATCCAAAGTTTAGGATATAACAGTAAAACCCTAGTCAGTCATGCCACTGGTGTAAGAACTAAAACAATTATTAAATTTGTTCTAAAGTTAAGTAAATCAAGGGACCATGCCGTATAACACGGAACGGGTTTTCTCTCAAGAATACCAGTGCATAAAACCAATAGCGCAATGCTAAAAGGAAAAATGAAGCCATTATAAGAATCTGGTCCATCACACAATGCACTTGCAAACCGGAGGATAGAGTTTTTACCTTATAATGGCCAACTATGCTTGGTACGCGAAATTCATCTTTTATTATTACTATAAGTGAAGAAATCAATTTCAAATATAAATGTATCAATCCTAGACGGCATAAGTACCCCATCCTACTATGTCGCCATACTAGGCTCCGCAACTAAAATTGTAAAGTCGCCTATTAGAAATTGGATTCCATCTATGAACCAAGGCAAGGGATCGTCCTTACCGAATTCGAGACTGTCTAGCCCGAGCCTCAGGAACGGAATGCATTGTCCCTTGGAGCGGCAGGGCCGGTCCACACATACGTTTTGTGGATTAGTAATCCCTGAATAATACGTTTCCCTGCCATATGGGGCATAAAAAAATAGTGCCCTGTAGTGACTCAAATTTGAGATACATCGCTATCCATCATCCACATAAGTAAAATTTATGGGCTCTATACCATGACACCACTCCTAGCTAGAAACGAACGAATGTCCTCCCTGCGGTCCTCTCCCGTTTCTGGTTCACACCGGGGTGTGAGGCTCGTGAATTAACGCTACAACACGAACCTATGCTATTTAAAGCCGTACTGCGATCATCATCCACAAGTTTCTACTTTTCAACAAAAGCTTTGATCCATGCAACTCAGCATGCCACATTATCAATCCATACCATACCAATGATCATATGCCAATATATAACTTCTAAGCTCATACGTCTCAGAGAAGGGTGAAGTAAGAGAATAAATTCTCCTTCACCAAGCAGATATATATTTAGCAGAGATCAACAAATATAGCATAACGGAATATAATGTCAGACACACAATCCACTTGGAAGTTCGTTCTGGGTCTGAATGAAACCAGAGGCACCTTATTCCTCATCCCATATGTCCAGTACAGGAGAGAGGTCCTCGCAAATTAGGTCGATCTCCAAGTACGTATGGACGACCACCACTATAACCCCATCTTGGGTGTACAGCCCAATCGAGGCATCAGTAATCATCCCTACAATGTGAAGATCTCCGGTCTTCAACCACCGTCTTCATCGTCGACCTTAGTCGTCGTATCAGTTATTCAGAATGGGTTAAACCAGGCCTTTCCGAATAACTCGTGTATCTTATAATCAAGTGCTATAAAAACACAACATACGCCACATTCCAATCTAGAATATTCTTTGGAAATGTACCCATTAATTTTATCAAAGATAATTTCATTTAAACTTATTCTTTATTCTTCTTGGAAATCATTTCAAAAGATTTATTATATATTTTCTCAATCTAAACCAAATTAAGGTCTACCAAACTAGTCGGTATTAATTCCTTATCGAAGTAATCATTTATTTTATTAATCCTATCCTAACCTAATCATCCCATGGAGCAAAACTAGTAATACTCCATATCTAACACCCAACGTGTTACCGGTAATTTAATATCTTTCAACGCTTCAAAACTAATTAAAGATTTAACTATCGCTTGGAGTAAAAGAGGTGGTACTCCATTCTCGAATCCATCCTGAATTTGATAAATTTATTTATCTCATTCTCGTTTCAATCTAACTGAAGATTCATTAAAACTCTCAGTTTTAATCTTCAAAGTCATTACTTAATGATTATACCTTTTCAGGGAATCAATCCTGCCTTTAATTGGGTTAAAGAGCAAATGTAATTTAAAACACCGTTCACGATAAACCCATGATCACATTCCATCTCATGTAGAATCTTCACAGAAATACGATCAGTCGTAATCAATATGAATGTCCCTGTTAGACTAGTAATATAAATGGAATAATGGCAATGCCTTTTAAATTGCAGATATATTAATGGTCTTCCTTCATAGAATCTCATCTCGATTATTATTAAATCGAATTCTACTCAATTCCAATTTAGTGTATTAAATTGGAAACTCTACTTTAGAAAATTCCATTTAAATCTTAGTTAAAAGATTAATAAATTTCAAATCGTATTTCTCTATTAATTTGGGTTAAATAACTAATGTCGTTTAAAACACAGTCACGATAAACCCAAAATAAACTTCCATTTTTCATTCCAGTTATGTTTATCAATTGGAAAATCTCCTTAAATCTTAATTAAAAGATTTATTCTTTTCTCAACTGGGTTTAAGAACGATATTATTTAAGATACCATTCACGACAAACCCAAAATCCAGTTTGATATTAAATATAAGACCCTGAATAGATTTTATATCGACTTATATTCAATATCAAATTCTGAAACCAACATATGTCATATGGGGAATAACGATATCGATATCTTCCAAACTCCCATAACAACATCCGTATAATCACGGAATCTAATACTGAAATATCCGAAGATAATTTCCATTCAAATCTATTCCAATAATATTCACTGGAAATAATTCGGATTACATTAAAATCATTTCTAATTCCTTTATTTATTTATAAAAGGAAATAAATCAGTTATTCTGATAAAAATATCTTCTATCTTTACAAACTTGGAATATTTCATCCAAAACCCTTTCAAATAATTTATTATGATTTTACATGATTTTTCCTTATTTTTATTTATTTAGAAATAGGCCTTTTCAGTTAAACGACGTTTTAGGTCATTTAACGTCACTAGCACTGTTTTTATTCGAATTTGAATTGAACATTTCTCAAAATCTAACGTTTGGATTTCAAAACTCATGTACTCATTTGAAAGCTCTTTTTGATAAGAACCCGTATTTTCCGGTTTCAGAAGAATCCGATGGTCGGATCTTTCGTAACGTATTTTATAAAACTCTTTTCGATACGTTTTGAAAGCTCTTTTCGATACAAACCCGTTGGTTCCGATTTCAGAAGAATCCGGTATCAAAACTCATTTTTAGAAGAATCTTATGGTTGAAATTCATGAACGATTGCTGCGCGAAATGTTCTATTCAATCCATTTATCTATATTTAAATGTATATCGTCGATTTCCATTCAAAAATTATTTTATAAAATGTTTATAAACTCGTTTTAAAAATGATTCTAACTTCTATTTCAATTTTTAATCAAAATTAGGTATTCCATATCAATATTATAGTAAAATGATAATCTTTTCAAAATGTATTATTTTGAAATCCATTTCCTTTTCATATTCACTATAAAATGAATAAAAGAGACATAAAAATCTGTTCAAGTCAAAATGGCGCAAATCTACTTAACTCGGCTATATATATTTGAATATATTTGAGCACATCCAAAACCAGATATCAAAACCAAAATTTGAATATATTCTGTGTCCATCCAAAATCACATATCAAATTTATTCTTTATTCTTTTTGTGTCCATCCAAAATCGGACATCAAAATCTTTCTTTCCATACTGGAATGAGACCCAATCAATTACCATATAATTTTAGTTATATGGATTTCATGCATCGCATGTATTCAATAATAATGATGAATTATCATCAAACATCCAACTAACAACCAGATTGCACTCTACAATTGTATAAGAATAAAATAAATAAATAATTCTTATAACAGTCTGCCAATCTATCGATCTACATATAACTAATCACAAGGGAGACATCTGATCAGAACATCATCCCTAGACCCGTTGTACCGATAAGGATTTTTGCCCGGACCTAATCGATCTCTAAATCGACCAAGACCGTTCAAAACCCATATACGCTAACTTTGGGAATACAACACATCTGAACAAATACCAGAAGACTTCTATAAACAATATAATAATGTTACATCAGAGTACAGAATATATTAGAGTACATCGAATAAAAATACAGCGGAAGATAAATTTACAATAAATCAAATACAATGCAGCGGAAATGAGTAAGCTAACACTGCGGAAGACTATCAATGCTTTGGAAACATCTTTAAGCTTCAGTCGAGAATCCTGCTCAAAGAATAAATATCTGCAAAATAAGCTACTCAACTGCCCATGTGGAAAATATAGGCACCCGAATTTGCATGTGAAACAAAATACGAGTCAGTCATGGGACTGGTATGAGAAATCTAACTTAACCAATTTAATAATAAGGCTAATCAGAAGACCACACCGCTAACGAGGAACGGGCTTACTCCGTTGGGTTTTCGGTGCAAGAAAACAAGGTAAATCGTTAAATAACGCTATGCTTTTTAGAAAAATGAAACCATTATAAGACTCAAGTCCCATCACACAATGCAATGCAATCCGGAGGATAGAGTTTTTCCTTATAATGGCAAAAATATGCTTGATATGTATAAAGCGAACATAATATTATTATTAGTGCATATATGTTGCAAAAACAATTTCAGTCGTAATGTAACAATCATAGACGGCACAACTACCATATACTATGTCGCCATGCTAGTTTTACAATCAAAACCACATGGTGTCGTATTGGAAGTTGGATTTCCATCATGAACCAAGGCAAGAGATTGTCCTTACCGAATTCGAGACACTCTCGCTCGTGTCTCAGGATACAGCCGCACCTGCACCTAGGAGCAGCAAGGCCGGTCCACAAATACTTTAGTGGATTAGTTATGCCTGAACAATACGTTTCCCTTCCCTATGGGGCGTAAAATAGAGACACTAGGGACTCAAATACCAATGCGCCTAATTCCATCATCCACATAAGTAAAAATGTTAGGTCTTGCAAAACCATGACACCACTTCTAGCTAGAAAGAAACGTATGTCCTCGTTGCCATCCTTCTCCCGTTTCTGGTTCATACCAAGGTGTCAGGCTCGCGAAGTAATGCTATACACAAAGCTAAGCTAATTAAAGCTGTGCTTTGATCATCAACCACAAGGCTCTGCTTTTCAAGAAAAGCCTTAATCATATGCATCTTGGCATGCCACTTTGGCAATCCACGCCATGTAGCTAGATGTTATCCACCTAATCGATTCGTTATCAACAATTGTGTACGGGTCGGTTCTGGACGTTTAAAAGAAGGGGTCGGTCCTGTAATTTTTAAGAGGGATCGGTCGTTGAAAACAGGCTTCTGGTCGCTCTCGTTTCCCTGCTGACTTGGTCGCTCCAAATGTTCAAAGCCACTGGTCGCTCCAAAGGCCAATGTCTCCTGGTCACTCCAAATGCTCAAAGCCACTGGTCGCTCCAAAGGCAAATGACTCGTGGTCGCTCCAAATGCTCGAAGCCACAAGTCACCCCAAAGGCCAATGACTCTTGATCGCTCCAAAGGCCAAAGACTCCTGGTTGCTCCAAATACAGAAGTTATCTGGTCGCTCTCATGCTGACTTGGTCGCTAAAGATATGAAAGATACATAGGCATTCTGCTTTGGGCTCAAGTTCTTGGATCGCTCCAAATACGGAAAGCAACTGATCGTTCTTTTCTAGGTCCTCTCCATTATGTAGCTCTAGATATGGAAGATTCCCGGTCGCTCCAAAGGCCAAAAAACCCCTTGTCGTTCTTTTCTCGAGGACGATCCCATGTTTAAGAAGCCAATGTTGATATGTCTTCGTCGCCCGGTCGCTCCAGAACACAAAAGACCACTGGTCACTACAGAATGCAGAAGATCTCTGGTCGCTCAAATTATGAAAGTTAACTTGGTCGCTCAGCAGCTTCTGATCGCACTAGCTAGCTCCAAAGCTTCCTTGTCAGTTTGCCCCATGTCCAAGATTCCCGGTCGGTCCGCGCACTCAGAGTGTATCGCCCACCAGTTCCCTCATCACCTGGTCGCCCCGCTTCGCTTCCAAGCTTCCTGATCGGTGCGCCCCATGACGTGAGCTTCTGGTCGTCTTTCCTTCCAAAAAAGCTCCTGGGTCGATCGAAATGCATAAAGTGGTACGCTAGCTAGTGACAACTGGAAGTGGCACTCTCGTAAATACCTAACAAAGCTGACCAGAATCCTGAATTGAAGATTTCAGCCACTCCTTCACCTATAAATAGGACTCAACCTCCATCATTTCAAGGGGACTTTTTCTGGAACTACGAGGAGGTGCTGTCAAATTGCTTTCTGAACTTCTTCAAGCATTTCACATCTCTTCTTCATAACTACTCAAATTTCTATCAAGCTCATGATCATGGCTTCAATGGAAGGATTAGCATAAACACTTCAAGCTTTCTACCATTCTCAAACGAGTGTGAAGTCGAATGCATGTCAAAATTTCTTTTATGGATGTATAAGCGAGCAAACATTGTAAATCATTGGGTGAATAATGAAATTCTATCTTCAAAGTGGACGTAGACTCGAATAAGAGTCGAACCACTATAAACTCTTGTCTTCTTTTTGAATTTTGTTGCACTTGAATTTTAGATATGGTCTCACACGGTTCTAAAGGTTTTCTAACACCTTCCTCTGAAAAGGTGACGTGCTTTCTAAGCATCTCGCCTCCGATTAGGTGACGTGTTCAGAAACACCTCTTGGTTGTTATACCAATTTTTGGTGTAAACAATTTGGCGCCCACCGTGAGGCAGGATCTACTTTCTGACATTAAGTATACTACGAAGATCTCAAAATCTTCAAGCTAAGCCTCAAAATTGCTCCCTCCAGCTTACGATTTGGACCTTCTGACGAATTCTCCTCAAAGTTCAAGTTGCTTTCTAAAATAATGACGCCGAAAGCAAGTAAGGAAGTAAGAATTAGAGCATCTAATGAGGCAAATCGGTATGAAACCCCTGCATTTAACCGATTTGAAGTAGGTGAGACATCGAATGGAGGTGTGAATGTCACAAGAGGCGAGCTTGATCAAGCCGTTGCTGGGCTTACGCAACAGCCGGAGATAGCCAATAAAGCCATCATGGCAAGGCTGGATTCACTCTTCGTTCTTCAAACCGCTACGGCAAAGGTAGCTTCAAAGCCTATTCATGCAGAAGATGCCCTTTCCTCCTCTTCAAGTCCGAATCGGGAAAAATCTTTCCTAGAAATTTCTAATCCCGATAAAGGAAAACTTGAGAATTCAAAGCAAGCTGCTCGGAACCGTAATGCAGAGACTACTTCTCGTCGAGTCACTGATTCTGCCAAAGGGGCACTTTCCAACCAAGAAAGGCCAGGGCCCTTGAGTCGGAACCGCGATGGTTTGCTTAGGAAAGCTTCCGATCAAGACAAAGGCGTCCGCCCCGCAGACAGCCTCCATGAGAAGGATCGTCTTTTGAAAATGGCCCGCCAGATCATGAAGGAGGACAAATGTCGAGGCGACAATGAAGCTGAACGGGAATTTGAGCCATCCTAAACCCCTCTCACTGAAAGAATCAAAAAGACAACTTTCCCACGCAAATTCAAACCTCCTACAATCCAAGCTTACAATGGGACAGGCGACCCCAATGTGTTCTTGTTTCGTTATGACCAACACATGGATGAGGCCTAGGCAACTGACGAGCTTAAGTGTTTGTACTTCCCAGTATACTTGGAAGGGGTAGCATCATTATGGTTCACTAAATTGACTCCCAGGTCTATTGATAATTTTGCCATGCTAGCAAGATGCTTTCGGGACCAGTTCCACCTCCAGACAACGAAGGTTAGAGATATTATGTCCCTCAACGAATTAGAACAAGCCCCGGGTGAAACGATAAGATCTTCCCTGAATCGTTTTAATGTTGCCGCTGCTGAAGTGGGGACCCATGAGCCAAGGCTGATTTTAATGGCTTTAAAGGGGGGCATAGATAAACTATCTGAATTTGGAAGGTGGTTGAAGAGAAAGAAGCCCGAAACGCTAGAGGAATTCTATGAAAAAGCTGAGGAATACATGTGCCTTGAAGATGATCCCATCTATTCTGTTGGCAACGTCAAATCTAAGGTGGTTCCAGAAAGGAAAGAAGCTTCTACGAAGGCCGATCAAGGAAATTTCGGAGAGGGGCAAAAGAGAGGAAACGGTAATGATGCTAGGAATGACAAAGATTCCAATAAGCGACGCTTCTTTAAGCCAACAAGCCTTACTACGTTGAATGATACGATTGAGCACATATTCATGGCAACTAAGGAAGCGGAAAATTACCCGAACCCGAAGCCAATAAAGGTGTCCAAAGAAGCTGCAAACTCAGGAAGGTTCTGCTGGTTTCGTAATCGACCGAGTCATGACACAAATGAGTGTCGGCACTTGAGGAATCTAATGGAAGAGTTGATAAGGAAGAACCGTCTTCAGGAGTATGTGAAGCGTTCATCAGATACTGAGCCTACTCAGGGGCAGCAAACTCATCCAACTCAGGATGGAAGAACACATGCAAGTGGTTCCCGACCTATAATCAATACGATTAGTGGTGGACCTCATCCTGCAGGAGACACTTGGGAGGATATGGTCAGGGATACAAATGAACTGAGCAGTACTTCAAAAGAAGATGGACTCGAGGTTTGCAGTAACTCTCTTCATAGGAAAATGCCAAAAGCATCCTGTGAAGATGTAGTATTCCGAGATCGGGATGCTGGTGGGACGCTGGCTCCAACTGTTGATCCAATGGTGATCACGATCGGTTTGGGTCCAGCAATAGTAAAGAAGGTGTTGATTGATAATGGGGCATCTGTAAATGTCATGTTTTACAATACTTTCTCTAAGATGGGACTGTCCATGGCTAATGTGCGAGCTAGTAAAAATAAAATACACGGTTTCACTGGTGTACCGACTCAGCCTATTGGCGTGATCGATCTCCTCGTAGAGCTTGGCGAGGGAAAGAGGCAAGTTTCCATGATGCAACCCTTTATTATAATTAACTCATTTTCAGGATATAATGCATTTTTGGAAAGGCCAGCTCTAACTACATTCAGTATAGCTCTTGCTCCATGGTGTCTAATGATGAAGTTCCCAACTGCGAATGGAGTTGGAGTAATCAAAGGAGATCCTCCAGAGTCAAGAGAGTGCTACATGGCAGAGTTGATTGAAGGTCGGAAATACGAAACCAAGAAGGATATGGAGGCTCCTCTCCGCATCCATGAAGCTCCCTTATAGCAATTAATGGCCTCCCCCTGTGTTGGAGCATACAATGACATACAAGAAGATATGGATCCACGAAAAACCGTTATAGGGGATGAGAGGGCAGCACCAGCTGAGGCCACCATTTCTATACAAGTCCATGATAATGATCCGGAAAAGGCAGTGAAAATAGGCTCTCAGTTGGACCCTTTGCTGCAAAAGGAATTAATTGTTTTTCTAAAAGCAAATCTGGATATCTTCGCTTGGAACCACTCAGATATGTGTGGAATATCTCCGGACGTAATAGTGCATAAGCTGAATATTGATCCTAACATACATCCCGTGAAGCAGAAAAGGCGGATGCAAGGCCCTGAAAGATGTGAGGCTTTGAAAGATGAAGTGGATAGGCTATTAAAGAACAATTTCATTCGCGAATCCACCTATCCCAATTGGGTGTCTAATCCAGTTCTTGTGAAAAATTCAAACGGTAAATGGTGAGTGTGTGTTGATTATTCTGATCTGAACAAAGCTTGCCCAAAGGACAGTTCCCCCCACCTCGAATTGATCAGCTCGTTGATGCAACGGCGGGGAATGAACTATTATCTTTCATGGATGCATACTCTGGCTATAATCAGATCATGATGCACGAGCCGGACCAGGATAGTACTAGTTTCATAACTGATCGTGGATTATATTGTTATAAGGTAATGCCGTTTGGTTTGAAAAATGCAGGTGCCACCTATGAACTCCTAGTAAATTCAATGTTCAAAGCGCAAATTGGAAAGACCATGGAGGTCTATGTCGATGATATGCTGGTAAAATCCAGAGAAGCAAAGAGTCATATGCAAGACCTTGACGAAATGTTTCAAATCTTAAGGAAATATGGCATGAAGCCCAATCCACTCAAATGTTCGTTCGACGTAGCATTAGGAAAATTTCTTGGTTTCATGGTAAATGCTTGGGGAATTGAAGCAAACCCAGCACAAGTGATTGCCTTACGAGAAATGCAAGCTCCGCGGACTAAAAAGGAACTCCAAAGCTTGAATGGCAAGGTAGCAGCTTTAAGCCGCTTCATTTCAAAGGCAACGAACAGGTGCATTCCCCTCTTTGATGCATTGAAAAAGGAAAGGAAGAGTTTCCTGTGGACTCCTGAATGCCATCAAGCATTTGAGGATCTCATCAAGCACATGGAATCCCCTCCGATGCTATCAAAACCAAAGGATGGAGAGAGCTTGTTCTTAGACCTTGCAGTATCATCCCATGCTTTGAGCGCAACACTCATCAGGGAGGAAGATAAAGTCCAGTGGTCGGTATACTACATCATCAAAAGGTTTACCGGAGCGGAGATGAATTATCCAAGGATAGAAAAGATTTCATATGCCCTGCTTATCGCATCACAAAAGCTCAGGCCTTATTTCCAATCTCACTCTATTAAAGTCCTTACAGATCAACCCTTGAAACAGGTGTTGCTCCGTCCAGAAACCTTGGGGAGGCTGCTAAAGTGGAATATTGAACTCAGTCAATATCATATCATTTACCACCACAGGAAAGCGATAAATGGGCAAGCTCTGGCCGATTTTATTGCTAAGTTCACTAATAGAGGAGAGGAAATGGAGGAAACTAACGAATTGGTCGCTAGATGGAACCTTTTTGTTGCTGGCGCTAAGAACGAATATTGTGCTGGGGCAGGTATAATATTCGAAACTCCAGAAGGATGATAGGTATGTTGTGCTTTGCGATTCGAATTCCCCGTCACCAACAACGAGGCCGCATATAAAGCTTTTCTTGGAGGATTGAGGGTTGCGAAAGAATGGAGCTTGAAAAGTCTACTAATATTCAGCGATTCACAGCTAATGGTTTCTTAAATCAAAGGTGAATTACAGTCTAAGAAGGGAAAGCTCCCGGCATATCTGCTTAAGGCCAAAGAGTTCCTTGACTATCTGGAGTATTATTCCATCTCCCATATTCCTAGAGAAGAAAATTGGAAGGCCGATTCCTTGTCAAAACTGGCTAGCACCGAAGATCCTCAAATGTTCGATCTAGTTCCTGTGTAAGTTCTTCCCAGTTCTAGTGTTGAAAAATCTGATGTAGACTGGGTTATGAAAACAACCGACGAGCCAGACTCGTGGATGACCCTCATAAAAAACTATATACTCCATGGAACACTTCCTGAGAAACCAAAGGATCGCAAGAAGCTGCTCCGAAAGTCTCGTCTATATCTCGTCCAAGATGGTCACTTATACAGGAGAGGATATTCGACACCTTTGCTACGATGTGTAACAAAGGAAGAATCCAAAGCAATCCTGGCAGAGTTACATGAAGGAGATTGTGGAGGGCATGTAGGTGGACAAACTCTTGCCAAAAAAGTTCTTCGATATGACTACTTTTGGCCTGATGTGAACCTCGACTCTATGGTCTTCACTAAGAAATGTGACCGATGCCAGAAATTCGCAAAGATTCCAAGAGCTCCGTCAATTGAGTTGACACAGATGTTGAGTCCATGGCCATTTACTGTTTGGGGCATAGGCTTGATTGGAGCATTACCTACCGCAAAATCAAGCTTCAAGTATGCTATAGTTGTTGTGGACTACTTTACCAAATGGGCCGAAGCTGAACCATTGGCAACCATCACATCGAGAAAAGTGATCAACTTTGTTCTGAAAAATATCGTATGCAGATTTCGAATTCCACAGAAAATCATCACCGACAATGGCACTCAATTTGAAAGAGATGAGTTCAGGGATTTTTGCAACAAATATCAAATTCAGAAAAGCTTTGCAGCAATCGCTCATCCGCAGGCCAACAAGCAAGTCGAAGCAGTTAACAAATTCCTGAAAATCTACCATCAAGAAGCGCCTCGAGAAAGCTAAGGGTAACTGGATTGAGGAGCTGCCGCTTGCACTATGCACTTTTCGCACAACTCATAAAACTGCGATAGGGCACACTCCATTCTCTTTGGCGTTCGGCTCGGAAGCGAAGATTCCTACGGAGTTAGAGGTTCCTACTCACCGCAGAATCCACTATGACCCGAAAGAGAATGAAAGGCTGCAATTTGAAGCTCTGGATTTACTTGAAGGGAAAAGGGCCGAAGCGGAACTCAGAATAGTCGTACATCAAAGGAGAATCGCCCGACACTTCAATCAAAAGGTCAGGCATAGAACATTCGAAGAGGTAGACATAGTCCTAAAGAAAATCATGACCTCAACAGGAGTTTTTGACACCAATTGGGAGGGACCATTTGTCATCTACCAGAAGCTCCTCGACGGTACTTTTAAACTCAAGACTACGGACGGAGTGGAGCTCCCAAGGGCCTGGAACAGTGATCACATCCGCCGCTATTTCAAATAACTTTGTATTCTTCTATGAATATTGCACATACTTTGTATGGGATTACATGAATATGAATAAAGTAGCTCTTCTGATCCTGTCTAAATTGTACATTCGCATACCTTCGGTCATATATCCAAAGGTGCAAAGCTATGATTACGGGACATAATAAATCTGCTGGCCCGTTTTCCAATGAAGAACTCGCTATAGCTTCACTAAAGGGATATGGTCCAAAAGCAGGCACAAGTTAAACCCAAAACCTCTCCGTAGGTGCCCTGTCAAATAACTCAAAGTCAGACAAAACTCGACTACGTTATTTCTGAGTCCTTAAACCCAAAACCTCTCCGGGGGTGCTCAGTCAAATAACTCAAAGTCAGACAAAACTTGACTACGTTATTAATGACTCTTTAAACCCAAAACCTATCCGGGGGTGCTTAGTCAAATAGCTCAAAGACAGACAAAACTTGACTAAGTTATTACTGAGTCTTTAAACACAAAACCTCTCTGGGGGTGCTCAATCAAATAGCTCAAAGTCAGATAAAACTTGACTACGCTATTACTGAGTCTTTAAACTAAAAACCCCTCTGGGCGTGCTCAGTCAAATAGCTCAAAATCAGACAAAACTTTACTACGTTATTACTGAGTCTTTAAACCCAAAACCACTCCGGTGGTGCTCAGTCAAATAGCTCAAAGTCAGACAAAACTTGACTACGCGATTACTAAGTCTTTAAATCCAAAACCTCTCCGGGGGTGCACAGACAAATAACTTAAAGTCAGACAAAATCTGGCCACGTAATTGTCAAACTGAGTCTTCAACAAGAAACAACTTCAACAGGCATTCATTCATTCTCGGATATCTAATGCATTTGGATGCAAAGGAAGGAGAATTCCGAGCAACATATGCAAAGTTCGCATAAAGAATAAAATTCTCCAAATGTCACAGTGCAATGGCAGACACTTTTTAAATTCTACTTACAACTTAAAGCATCCGATCCTCAACTCCACCATCGATATATCAAAGTTGAAATAATCCACTGGTACGTAGGCATATCACATACCACATCACAAAGCCAAAAGTAGTTGTTTGATTTCTCACATACCAAAGGATCGTCACAACCATATATAGGTGGAAAATCCATAAACAAGCAAAATGTGCATAGTATGATGTGCAAGCGTAGTGTACAAACCATCAGAATATGTAGAAAAAAGTAATGACAAGGTTTGAAGTACAGAAACACAAAGCATTCCCACATCACATTCAAACGTAGAATCAAGTCATAGTATTGTCAAAAATACAAATTATTCAGAACACTGCAAAGTAGTAGGAAAATGCCGGCACTAGCATATACATCCTGTCTAAATAGGGTTTGATAAACCAAAAACCTAACGAGTCCAAGCCACTACTTCTTTGAAACTCCAGACATCAATGAAGGACCCTCAGAGGTTGGCGAGTCAGTGATCTTCCTTTTGACAGTACGCTTCTGATGTCCCCGACCAGAAGGAGAGATGATCTTTTTGCCTGGATCAACAATCACATCATCAATAGTTTCCTCGAAGTCATGCTCTTCGTCGTGGAGATTATGAATGTCTTGATCGAGGTTGACCATCGCGTCAATTCTCTCTTCCTGAGAGCCTGGTTGAGAGAGTGTTATTCCCCTAGAAGCATCAGCAAACGAGCCTGTATTAAATGAAGGCAAGTCAGTTTCAATGGTATCCATCACAATGGAAGTATATCCACCAATAGGAGTCAATGGTGAAAGTGAATTCATTGTATAACAGCCCGCAAGCTTAGAATGTCCCATAGAGGCAAAGAGATAATCTAAGTCCAGCATGACTTGATGGAAGTCATCTTTACCTGTGGCAGGAGGGTTTATGTCGATTTCATAATCATTGGGGTTTATATCTCCCTCCGAATCACCCTCTCCTCCAGCTGCAGGGGAAGGAATTACGACATCTGCATGGGATAAAGAGCTTGAGATGCTAACACCATCAATTAACCTGGTGGAAGTATCGTCAACAAGTATACCTGAAGCCCTAGCTCCGGGTGATTCGCCACGATGGATCCTAAGAGAATTTCTGCCTTCAGCCAAGGCCTCTCGATCATCTTCATCTAGCAACTCAAGCTGGAGTTGGTTGTCGTCAGCACCGTCAAATCTCTTCAAAACCTCCTCCCAAACATAAGCAAGTGTATTCCCATAACCTTCTCCTAAGAAACGGAGGTTTCCCCCGCACATGACGCTGCAAACATAAAACTCCAGAAAGGTTGCTTCGTCCTCTTCTTTAATTTTGCGGGCCCGGTCTAGAGCTTCTTGTTTTCCTTTCTCCAAAGAAGAGGACTTGGTGGTTTCAACAACAAGCTTGTTACGAAGGGATGCAATTTCCGATTCTCGAGCAGACAAGGTCCTTCTCTCCAGGGCCAACTGAGATTCAGCCTCCTCTTGTGCTTTTAAATCATCTTCGGCCCGCTTTTTCAGTTCAGCCTCTGTTTGCTTGGCACCTCAAGTTCTTTGCGCAGCCTTTCAATCTCAGATTCTAACTCATTGACCCTAAAGCCCAGTTCCAATACATAAATCTTTGTTTCCTGGGCCTTCACGACTTGGATATGCTGAGCTTTTTCGTCCTCCAAGTGCTTTATGCTCTCAATCCGCTTGGGATTAAGATTCTGGAAATCAGAACCAAGTCGTTGCCATGCTGGAAAGCGTTGGTCAATAGATCGGCGGACATCATCCAGAATCCCCTGAGCCTTTGCTACCTCCTCAATCATCTCCTGTTTTTCTTCGGGACTGAGATCTAGGTCGAATTGCATCCCTATCATGTCCCAATCCCCGAATCTGTGTGCAAGAGGAGGGCTGGGGCATCCAAGTTGCCATTCCACGTCAAGTACTTCGCGTGGCCTCGACATGATAGCTTGAAGCTCGGCTTGGGTTGGATAAGGAGGAACATATCCTCGAGCACGCTTTTGAGGGACCTCCATGATTGGATCATCTCCGCCTCTTTTCTTTTTCTGAGACTCCTCTCTTTTCCGCCTCGCCTCATCTTCCGCTGACTGTAAATGGTCGTGGAGCCATGCTCTTTGTTCTGGAATCGGTTCATAAGAGGAACGTGAAGGAATGGCGTGATGGTCGTATGATTTCTGAGATTGAGTAGGGGCATTCTTAGAGCGTTTCTTCAAATGATGGGCAAGAGTGGAGGAAGACTGTCTGCTCTTTCGAAAATTGTCCATAAATGATGGCTTCATTCCTATAAAAGTAACATATTCTTTTAGCACTTGAGAACATGTGAATAAAGCAGTATATGGGGAAAGAAGATAAAAGTGCGACTCTGAAAGAAAGCTTAGTCCTAAAAACAAAAAATAAAAACATGCCTAACAAGCCTGTGTCGGATTCCGATCCTAAGTTTATCCTCGCACCTGGAACTGGTTCAAGAATTTCCTGAGGGTTGGGATTAGGCTGAACATTGGGAACTGTGAAACCTGAAACAGGGGTATTATCTTTGTTAAGGTATTGTGCGGACTCTAAATCAGGAAGTCCGCCAAAGGTAACCACGGGGTCTCCATCTTGGGTACCTGGCATAGTTGGATCCTCAAGAACATCTCCAATGTTCTGTTCAATATTTAAAGCAGTTTCCACTACCGCGAGTTGCTTACCCTCCCGCTGTACAAATTCTTCCCCAGTATTCGAGGGAGGCGGGGTTTCCGTGGTTTTTTCTGGGGCTTCTGGAATAACGGCTTGTTTTTCAAAAACAACCTCTGCACCTCCATCTAGAATCGTCAAAGCATCGGTCTATTTTTTAGAAGAATCTTTATGTTTCTAGGGTGTGCCCGAAGGCTTCTTACTACTGCTACCCCTGCCGACTTGTGCACATTTATTTAAGTATTTCTTGGCTGTTCTCTTCGCCGTCAGGGTACGGGATGAGGGAAGCCGTTTGTATTGTCAAAGGAACTCTTCAGAAATCAAAAACTGTCCACTTCTCTCGGTTTCGCTTACGGATAATAGTGACTCCAGCAGAGATTCATTAATATATGTGTCTTGATCAGAAGGAATTTCTGTAATAGAAAGAAAAGTCAGTAAACGATCATGGGAGGTAAAACGAAATTCTTATGGACATTTACCTCCTTCGGTCCATCGACCAAAAAAGTTGTTGGGACACCGCACATAGAAAAACTGATCGGGAAATCCTTTGATACTCTCAAACAAGCCGGTTATGACCCTGGATTTCCTGCTTTCCATAAAGACAAAGGAAGGATGCTCTTTCTTTCGGTTCTTAAAAGAATATAACGAACATATGTCTTTGAAAGTTGGCTCACGCTTTAAACTCTCATGAACATCACATACAAACATGTCACAATAAAATAGCCATTGGGAGCCAATTGGTACGGAGCAATAGCCAAATTTTTCAGAATAATTTCTAGGTAAGGGTTGAAAGGAGGGATCGCTCCACTCTGAAGCATCCCCTTAGTTACTGTAACATATCCAACGGGGGGGTGATCAGATAGGTCATCCCTTTCCGGGAATTTGACTTCATCTTCGGAAAGGCTAAATTGTTTGCGTATTTTATGATATAAATCAACCTCAAGCTTCGACACGCAGCTATCGACTGGTGTGTGAGTAAGAAACCAAGGTCTTTGGAAGCTTTGAGTAACATTCATCTCAGTGATAGCAGTCGAAGAGGTTTCGATGTTCCGATCAAAGGTCTCAGCCTCTTTTGTTGGTTAGGTTCCCTCAACAGTTTTGCGAGGCCTTCGTTTGATTGTCATTTCTACACAAACAAGCATGTTGGAAAAACAAGGCACAATAATATTAATAAAGCTAAAAATAAGGTCGACCTTGGCTACTTAAAAACTCGGTTGCTCTAAAAACAGTAAACCCCTAGTCGCTCAAAAATGGGTAAAGGATCTGGTCGCCCTAAAATATTGAAGCTCTGATCGCATAAAATCAACCATTTCTTGGTTGGGAAAATCATTTCAAGGCAAAATAAAACCAGAGACACTTGGTAGCTCAAAACTGATAAAGCACCAGGTCGCTCTAACCTAGTCAAGCCCCGGTCGCTCAAAACTGGAAAAGCACCTGGTCGCTCTAACCTAGTCAAGCCCTGGTCACTCAAAACTGGAAAAGCACCTGGTCGCTCTAACCCAGTCAAGCCCCGGTCGCTCAAAACCGGAAAAGCACCTGGTCGCTCTAAACCAGTCAAGCCCCGGTCGCTCAAAACTGGAAAAGCACCTGGTCGCTCTAAACCAGTCAAGCCCCGGTCGCTCAAAACTGGAAAAGCACCTGGTCGCTCTAACCCAGTCAAGCCTCGGTCGCTCAAAACTGGAAAAGCACCTAGTCGCTCTAAAACAGTCAAGCCCCGGTCGGTTCAAAACAAAAACTGGGGCTCTGGTCGCTCTGTATCAGATTCACCTAAAATTGGTTGAACATTCACCAAAACCCTGGTCGGTTTTAAAAGAGGGTCGGTCTTTGAAGCTAAATACACAGAGAATCAACTCGAATCGATCGCATATATTAAAGCAAATGCAGTTGTTATTGGAAGAAAGCAATATGAATGCATAATCAAAAATGTCGTGAAGTAGCGGATTGAGCAGAAAATCATGCATGCATCAACCATTCAAACATACACACGAACACATTGTAGTTATCATCGCAACAAAGAAAAAACCACCAGAATTCTCATCATATTGAAATCATATTGTAAACATCTACAAATTCAAGTCGAATACTACATTGCTGACAAACATATCAATTCACAAAGGGTTTCAGATTCGAGATTTTACTACAAATTGCAATCATACCCCTAAAACCAGTCTAATTACATCCTAACCCAAAAGAGTTCAGTTGAATTCAAAACCAACAATGATCTATCTCAAGTTAACAAGGAAATAGAAGCATATACCAGCAATAAAGTCGACTAGACGAAGGAGTTTGGATCGGATTTCCAGGCCTTGATGGAAATCTGAACTTGAACGATCGAGATTCGAATGCTTGACGAGGAATCGAGATGAGTGATCGTGATTGGGTTGAGTCAGATTGATGAAGCAAAATGGAGATTAAAGAATTTTCTTCAGAGGATTGCCACCATTAAAATAAAAAACTTTTGTAGTTGGAAAAGTGAGGAAAACGAAGTGGCCAAGAAGTATATATACAGCCAAAACCGATCGGTCTAGCCCGTCAGTATCTGAACCGGATACACTTATAAAGAAAAACCGACCCCAGCAAGCCACGTCCAAGACCGATCCCTAGTTGAACCTGATCGATCCACTAATGTTTCAAATGATATTTCGAAGTCCAAATTTTTTTGTAAAAATTATGGAACTCCAAGGGGCAAAATGTTATCCACCTAATCGATTCTATATCAACAATTATGTGCGGGTCAGTTCTAGACATTTAAAAGAAGAGATCGTTCCTGTAATTTTTAAGAGGGATCGGTCATGGAAAACAGGCTTCTGGTCGCTCTCGTTTCCCTGCTGACTTGGTCGCTCCAAATGCTCAAAGCCACCGGTCGCTCCAAAGGCCAATGACTCCTGGTCGCTCTAAATGCTCAAAGCCACTGGTCGCTCCAAAGGCCAATGACACCTGGTCGCTCCAAATGCTCAAAGCCACTGGTCGCTCCAAAGGCCAATGAGTCCTGGTCGCTCCAAATGCTCAAAGCCACTGGTCGCCCCAAAGGCCAATGACTCCTAATCGCTCCAAAGGCCAAAGACTCCTGGTCGCTCCAAATACAGACGTTATCTGGTCGTTCTCATGCTAACTTGGTCGCTCAAGATATGAAAGATATGTGGGCATTCTGCTTTGGGCACAAGTTCTTGGATCGCTCCAAATACGGAAAGCAACTGATCATTCTTTTCCAGGTCCTCTCCATCAGGTCGCTCCAGATATGGAAGACTCCCGGTCGCCCCAAAGGCCAAAAAACCCCTGGTCGTTCTTTTCCCGAGGACGATCCCATGTGTAAGAAGCCATTGTTGATATGTCTTCATTGCCTGGTCGCTCCAGAACACAAAAGACCTCTGGTCGCTCCAGAATGCAGAAGATCTCTGGTCACTCAAAATATGAAAGTTAACTTGGTCGCTCTCCAGCTTCTGATCGCACCATCTAGCTCCAAAGCTTCCTTGTCTGTTTGCCCCACATCCAAGATTCCTGGTCGGTCCGCGCACTCAAAGTGTATCGCCCACCAGTTCCCTCATCACCTGGTCGCCCCGCTTCGCTTCCAAGCTTCTTGATCGGTCCGCCGCTTGACTTGAGCTTCTGGTCGTCTTTCCTTCCAAAAAAGCTCCTGGGTCGATCAAAATGCGTAAAGTGGTACGCCAACTGGTGACAACTGGCAGTGGCACTCTCCTAAATACCGGACAAAACCAACCAGAATCCTGAATTGAAGATTTCAGCCACTCCTTCACCTATAAATTGGACCCAACCTCCATCATTTCAAGGGTTCTTTTTCTGGAACTACGAGGAGGTGCTGTCAAATTGCTTTCTGAACTTCTTCAAGCATTTCACATCTCTTCTTCATAATTACTCAAAGTTCTATCAAGCTCATGATCATGGCTTCCATGGACGGGTTAGCATAAACACTTCAAGCTTTCTACCATTCTCAAACAAGTGTATAGTCGAATGCATGTCAAAAGTTCTTTTATGGATGTATAAGCGAGCAAATATTGTAAATCATTGGGTGAATAATGAAATTCTATCTTCAAAGTGGACGTAGACTCGAATAAGAGTCGAACCACTATAAACTCTTGTCTTCTTTTTGTATTTTGATGCTCTTGAATTTTAGATATGATCTTACACGATTTAAAGGTTTTCTAACACCCTGCCTCTGAAAAGGTGACGTGCTTTCTAGGCATGTAACGTCCCAGAAATTTTGTCAGCTAAAATAAGGGATTAATTAGAGATTTAATTATTTATCAATTTTTATATGGATATAAGGGTTAGAAATTTAAAATCAAAAATATAGTGTTGGTGTATGAATTGAACTTAATTCAGAATGGTTGGTGAAAATCAGATATTTATTTGAATTGAATTGGATTAGGTATTTGAATTGGATTTGGAATTTAATTAGGGAAATATGTACGATTGAAGTTAAAGGTAAACGTAGTTGATACTAACCGGATTGGAAATTTTATGGAGATTCGATTTGGAAATATAGGTGGTTGATTTTGAAAACAAAACGTTATTAACGTTAAATAAATTGGAGTTTTTATTTGTTAGAAATATATGGGAAAAATCGATTGAAATAAATAGCGGTAGGAAAGGGAAAGAACTGTTAAATATAAATTAAATAAATAAAGGGGCTCCTTGTCGCATAACCATCTATTTCCTTCGCTCCCACGTAAACGTGGTAACCACGGTTCCTCCTTCCATAAAATAACTTTCCCGTCCTTTTCCCTCAGCAACACAATTGGGAAAAACCCTTTTCTCCTAATTTCTTCTGATCGAAATTTATGGCTTCGCCGTATCCTTTAGAAAAATCCGAAGCTCTCTTCAATTTAATGGTTGCCCCGAATTCGTTTCTCCACCTTCGAAATAAATGGTAGCCATCCAACCATCAACTCTGAATCGAAACCCTAAATTGCCTCTGCTTCTAAATCAAAACGTTGCCATCGGATCAGATTGCGTGCTTCCCCTTGAATAGCCTATCGAAGCCTCTTGAAGCACCAATGTCGTACCCTATCACCGCAAGTCATCATCAGTTGCCACTTCGATAACTGCAAGTCGCTCCCACCGTACCTTCAAGGCCGTTGGGCTGTGAGCGCTGCAGGGATTATCTCGAATGACCACTGCCTCCCTCCCATCGCCGAAAAGGTGAGCATCACTCACGATAGATTAATCATTAAGTCAAGTTATTATACTTCAGTAATTTAACTAAATATGATAGTTAATCATTGATTTCTTTAGAACTACTTACTCATTAACTTGGGTGATATTGGTTGTATGAATGGTTATATGTACCTCTGCTTGTTCACTATCACCGCTGTTGAAATTGAAACTGAGTTGCCGGCCATATTGTTGTGCCTGAATTGTAAACTGTCCATCTAGGCGAGCACTGTGTTAATTAAATTCCTGTGCTGTTGGGTTTGAAATATCAGATGAAAAGATTTAGTCTGTTGCATGGGGTTTAAATGAGAGAGGAGAAACTAGGTGATATTTGTTTACACTGCTGGGGGTTGAATCTGATGGGTCTTGCTCCCTACAATACCGTGTCAGGTGCTGAGGTCCACTTTGCTTGGCATCACAACCGAATTTGGGAATAACAATATATGTACATCAACAATACATACAGTTATTCAATAACCTTAATGCTTGAATGATTTTGAGTATCATGATACATAGATGACATGTTAGTCCATACACCTCAGTTCTGATATCTCTCCAGCCTAGTCTGCAGAACTAAGTTAAACATGTTGACATTTTTGTTCTTATAAGCATTTGGATTCCAATTGAACAAATGAGTACCTATTGTTGGTATTTTATTCCCTTTAGTTGCACTGACACATTTACTATGCCGATCATTGCACTCAGTCTACAGTACACATTCAGTCTGTATGTGTTACTTTGGAAACTCGAGCCTATCATGTTCTCCTAGCATGCTTTAAACCATTCTACCTTGGTTAAAAACTGAACACGCCTACACCCTATAAGTCTTATACATTCTGAATTACAAGATTTTGGGCATATATATATATATATATATATATATATATATATATATATATATATATAAGTAACACCAGTATAATATAATTTCGACAAATGCTACAATGCTATCCTTGGCTGCATGAATTAATAGTGTAAGTTCACGTGCATTTTCTATGAAAGAGTTATGCTTTTAACATTTAAAAACCAAACAGACATTTTATCACTTTAAACATTAACAATTGCACACTGCATATTACTGAGTCCACTGACATTTAGAAAACACACCAGTTTAAGGAAATATTCATTATGTTGGCTTTGTGTAGTATGAGTGCTGATTGTATTTGCGAGAAATCACTCACGATTGGTCATAAACTCAAGTAGATTTAAACTCGATTTTCTAATTGGAATATGATAAGTTAAATCTTGCATTGTTACTTTGGGGTTGAGCCATTTAACTAACTGTTACCATTTTGTTGTGTGCCTTTGAACACCTGCGCTTGTTGTGGCCTTGCAAAATCATATAAGCTATTGCATCCGCAAATTTTTAGTAGTAGGCATGAATATATGTATACAACGTGTACGTACATGTATCCGATTAAACCAATATGGCTTTGTAACGGATAATGACTTGCCACATTTGAACTGTTATACACCCATTGTGCCTCGTTAGAACTGCCAGGTCTTGGGGTTGTCCTGGATTGACTACTATTGGATTGAGTGATAAATTTGTTGTTCACATTAACATATATTACTTCATGTTGGATTGTCAACTTCTGTCAAGTTCCTTGTATTTAAGTGAATCAGTCGCCGAAATATTTACCTGCCTTGAGTCCGAACTTGTTTAACCTGGCCAAGCCTTAGGGTACACCCTGTATATTGTGGTACTCCTTTACCACACTTGTATATTAGTTAAAACTGTTATTTATTTATATTGACTGGGCATTCAAATTTTAAAGTAAACCATGATGTCTGTTGTAGTCGTCATACCATCACTGACCACATATACTGCTGCGCTCGTCCCTCTTGCGTATTCCTTGAACGTTACTGCCTCATGTAGATTTAATCAGGTTGTATGCATGTAGTACTGATTCGATATGGTGCCTATGCAATCATATTTTGGAAGGCTGGTTTAATGTTATAAAGGAAATTGCTGATTTCAAATTTTACCCACTTCTTTGAAATTGATAAACTACTACTAGGCGTGTTTAGTATAAAATTGCACTTGAGCAGACTATTGTCACCATTGGATTTTAGCATTCTAGTGCTCCATGCCTGTGCTAAAGTACACAGTGTGGAATTCATATATGAAGTTCCAAAAAGAAAAAGAATAATAATATTTTATTTGACTTGAAACTGGAAGCCTGACCTAGACTTGTATTCTTTTTAATAACTGGGTACTAGTAGCGAACCTCTTCCATTATGTTACTCATAACCTTGGATAATTTTGTCATAGTCATGTTATTCTTACAACAGTAAAGTAACTGAACTTAAATTTTTGCTTACTTGTTTAGCAATAAAGTAACTTTTGTTGAGCTGATTGATCCTGTAGCCACAAAAGAAAACACATTTTTTTCACCTCCTTATGTTTAGTGTAATACCTTTTTTGTTGAACATATGACCAAGTTCCCTGGTGCTTATGCCAGACTATGCATATATTCTCGAGTATTGACACTTGTGTCTTAGAAGTAGTAGGCTAGAATGTTGTGCACTGTCACATTATTGTATACTCTATGAAAGGAATTGGCTGTTTGAACCCAAATTCTTCCTTAGTTATAGACACTCTTACCACTTGTGTACATGGCGGACCCATTCATATAGCCCTTATATTTTCCCTGTAAGTTCAGAACTTGAGATGTAGTTATGGAAGACTTGTCAACTACAAATATGGATTTGATTAAGAACTGACATGTTATATCATTACACTCATGTTTGTATTTACTTTATTTAATATATATACCCTATTGGTCTGGTTGGTAAATCTGAAGCCCTCACTTTAACCCATCATTGTATATTTTGAAGTTTGAAATATTATTCCGGTCCTGCTTAATATGGAATTCAAGGAATATTTAAATTAAGGCCAGTTCACCAATTTCACGTATTTGGCATATAAGATCTGCATATATACCCCCAACAAGCCTTGTATAATTGAAATACATGGTGATGCTGTATTGATGATGTAGTCTTGAGTTTAACATTGCCTGGCCACAAACACGGTTACACATGATTTGCATATCCTATTTTTCATACTCTGGGACAAGAAATTATGAACTTGACTTTGTCTTAAATGTTCATTTCATACATTCTTGGGTTCAGCTGCATGGTCATGTGCGGTCCTATTATTGTTTCATTGCAGTTTTGAGTATTTTGCACTTGATTTAGTTATGACTTTGCTTCCGTGACCATTGGATCATTATTTCGGTTGCATATTTATTCCAATATTATTCCTCCTAGTGCACCTATCAGGACGCTGAGGCGATACACCCATACACACGTGTGTGCTCGTGTGTATACGCAGACTCCTATAGTCACCAATCACCATGATACTGTTTAGATTCGGTTCGGGACGTTGAGGCGGTGGACTCGTGTATATTGTATACATGTGTACACTCGCAAAACGCCCTATACTGTTCATCCACGGAAATAGATAAAACTGCTATAAACAGATACCACCATTGTTATTTACATCAATGTTAGGATTAACTATTGTATTTCAGTTTATAATGAAGTTAATTTACTTGAACTATGATTAATCCTGACTCGAGTATTTTATGTTTTTGCATAAACTGCTCGAGTCAGACTCGAGCAATACAGATTTTAAAGATAACAGCTTAAGGTTTGAAGATGGACAGAATTGGGGATTCCAAAGACGGTGCATTCTGAAGCATTTTAAATAGTAAATATTTCATTTGTATTCAAATTGTTTTAAATTCCGCTGTATAGAAAACTATTGTATTCAAAATTCTGAATTTATAAATAAAAGTTTTATTTTGCCGTTTATTACCGTGTTAACTATTCATTCTATGTTCATGTGTTAATTCTGTTTTTAAACTCTATAAGCTAAGTACGCTCCGTCGATTTGGACGGTTTAGGTTGGTTTAATTATCAATTTGAAGCGGTCAAAAAGACGGGACGTTACAAAGCATCTCGCCTCCGATTAGGTGACGTGTTCAGAAATACCTCTTGGTTGTTATACCAATTTTTGGTGTAAACACTAGATATCTGTAAATATATAATCTCTGAGCTCGTACGTCTCAGAGAAGGGTGTTAAGAAAGAGAATAAATTCTCCGCCACCAAACAGATATATATTTAATAGAAATCAATTTACATAGAAAGAAATCCAATGCCAGACACACATCCATTTACAAGTCCTTTCTAGGTCTGAACGAAACTGGAGACACCTTATTCCTCGTCCCATATGTCCAATATGGAAGAGAGGTGCTTGCATATCCGGACAATCAAAAAGTACGTCCGGCCAACTACCACTTTAAACCTTTCTTAGGAGTAAATCAGTTCAGGCATCATTAGCCGTCCATTCGATGTGACGATCGTCGGTCTTCAACCACCGTCTTCATCTTCGACTTTTAATCGTCATAGTAATTATTCAGAATGGGTTAAACCCGGTCTTTCCGAATAACTCACGTATTTGTTAATCAAAATCCAGTGCTATAAAAACACATCATATGCCACATTCCAACTCAGAATATTCTTTTAATAAAATATTCACATTATTAGGAAAAGGGCCCCATTAATTTTATCAATGATAAAACCTTTTAAATTTATTCTTTAATCTTCTTTTAAAGATTCATTAAAACTCCAATTTGGTTTAATATCAAAAATCATTACTTTATGATTATTCAACTTTATGAAATTATTCTTATCTTCAACTAGGTTAAAGAACCAATGTCATTTAAAACACAATTCATGATAAGCCCAAAACCATATTCCATTAAATATGGAATTTTCACAAAAATCAAATCAATATACAATCGATATAAGTTTCCGTATCAGACTATTAATATAAAAGAATAAGGAAAAAGCCTTTTAAATTCCATATATATTAACAGCCTTCTTTTACAAAAGCTCATCTCGATTATTATTAAATCGAATTCTCTTCAATTCCAATTTAGTATATTAAATTGGAACTTTACTTTGGAAAAATTTCATTTAAATCTTATTAAAAGATTAATAAATTCCAAATTTTATTTTCACCGATAATCGGGTTGAAGAACGAATGTCATTTAAAACACAGTTCACAATAAACCCAATTCACATTTCATTTTATTCCCATTATATATTAATTAATTGATAAACTTCTCTAAATCTTATTTAATAGATTTATTCTTTTCTCGACTGGGTTTAAGAAAGGTGTTATTTAAGACACCATCCATGACAAACCCAAAATCCAATTCTTTTATTCAATTCCAATTAAATATTTACTTATTGGAAAACTTTAAAAAAATCTTAAATAAAAGATTTATTCTAGTTAATAACTAGTTTATTTTTATAAAAATTGTTATTCATAGAATATTGTGAGGAGTACCCGATCGGGTATGACCAAAGACACGGGCCGGTCGGACAGAGAGAACACAAAATGGATTGAATCCAGTAAATTGGCACCGATCGGCTAAAACATGAGTATACTGGTCAGTACGGCCATGGAGTTACTGGTCGGTCCAAACCTAAAAGTGCACCAGTCAGATAGTCACAAGTTCAAGCGCAAGGTAACCCCATGTGAAACGAAAGGAAAACCCACCTACCGGTCGGCTAGGATATGTGAGGACCGACCGACCCATGTAGGGTAGCGCGCTATGTCCCAACATTAAGATATCGACCGGTCTAAGGATGGACGACCGAACGGTCATGATATAAGATCCGTACACGGTCGCTCACAATAGGCGAAAATGGTACCAAACCAATCGGCCGGGACTGCTCCAATCTGATCGGATTTCCAGACAGCTGTTGACAAGTTGGTTTCTGGACAACTGTTGCCAGGCTGGCCGGTGGCATTTCCGTAAATTACTTTCCAACCGACCGGTGCTCCTGAAGGCAATATCTCTCCATTCCTCCAATCCTATAAATAGAGTACCAATCCCTCCCTAATGGGGATCGAATCCTTGGACCCCGAAGGGGTGCTAAACTCAATTCTCAACTTCTACTTAGTGATTTCATCATCTCCAACAACCTTAAAGTGATGATCCAACTCCGAATCCATCAAAGTCTATATGGAAATCTCAATTTGATCTACCATCCGCCACAATTGAAGAATTTCACCATTTTTCTTTAATCATGTTCTAAGAGAGAGTGTAACGATGAATGTAATGAGAGAATGTGCTTGCCTTGTAACCCTACATGCAATAATAGAATCGCTATTCAAAGTGGATGTAGATCGCACTTGATCGAACCACTATAAAACATTGTGTCTCTTTACTTGCTTTTCTTTGGTTGATTGGCTCCACACTTCATATTTCCAAACATTTTTGAGAAGTACCCGAGTATGCTTGGTGTTTGTGCCATTTTTGACGCAAACATTTGACGCCTACTGTGGGGCCGATTCAATCATCCATTCTCTCACAAGGCCAGACGCCTTGCAAGGTCTGAACCTATTTCGCTGCAATCCAATTCAAGTCCTTGCTGGAAATAATGGAAAAACCAGGTAGACCGTAAAAAAAGGTCACCAATCAAAGCATCGAGAATAATGATAATGCCGCTGATCATGAGCATGAAACTACTCCTCCTACCAACCAGTTTGAACGTGGAGAAACTTCCAATGCTGAAGAAGCAGTTATGAGGAGAAAACTAGACGAAGTGGCGGCAGGTTTAGCAGGTCGGATGGACACTGCAAATAAAGATATAATCAAAAGACTAGAAGCAATGCTCGCCATGCAAGCTGCTACGGCCAAAGTCGCTACAAAATCCGCCTGAGAAAAATCCATTCAAACTCCACATACGAAAAACGCAGGATCCTCTTCTTTAAGCCCAAGCCGGGAAAATTCTATTCAATAGATGACAAATCCTAACCCTTAGAAACCTAATTTGCCTAGTCATTAACGCACTGATAAGGCGACTTCCCAACAAGTGCTTGGCTCCGCCAAAGGGGCACCTCTCCAAACGGGAGGTTCAGGACCCCAAAATCCAAACCGTGACTGTAATGTCCCGACTTTTTCTTGTTTTTAGTAATCATTTTAATAAGGAGTTAAAATGAGAAAGGGTACTTAAAACAAAACTAAAGTAAAATTTTGATATATATATATATATATATATGTATGTATGGGCATATGTATGTAAAAATAGAATAATGTATATACTTAGGATTTGAAAGTATAACACAAGTATACTACACATAAATAGAAATCGTAAGTGATAATTCATATAAGAATATAAATAGTTCATAGTTTAATATTTTGACAAAGCAAGGATTTAAAAACAAAAGGCCTTAGAACATGAATTTTCGGAAAGGTATTTGGTTCACTCGAAGAATAGAAAAGGATTTAAGAACAAAACAACCAAGCATGTATGCATATGGCAATTGATAGTTCGGCCATAACATACATTAACACATAAAAGAAATGGCACATAAACCATTTGATCGTTTTATAAAACAAATATCTTAAGCATGAGACAAAAGCAAGCACACATGAGACAAAGATACTAACTTGATGATACAATGAATAGTAAGCAAAGATTTACAAAACCATTTCCCTAAAGCACCTAAAAGAAGCTCTCGTATGAAGTTTGCATGTGTGCCAATGGGTAAGAAGAAATATCTAACTAGAAGAGACAAAGGAAAAACATTTGTTAAGTACCTTAAAATCTATATGGTTCAAGTTTCTAGAAGGGGTAACCTAGTACCCATTCATTGGCTCTAGAACCTTCATAAAACAAATTTTTCATGCATGTGGCCATAGGGGACTAAGAGAAAGGACGGTTAAGGCTAAGGGATTTCTTTATTGAAACCATGTGCAAGAAATGATTTTAATAACCTTGAGTTCAACTATAAATCCACCTGAAACCTCTCACATTTTTCTCACAACAATACTGAAGTTCACATCTAAATTCTAAAGTCATTTTACTGGAAATTGGAAAGCTTTTGGTGAGTAAACTCTTCAAAAATTTCTTCCTGTATTTTCTGTTTTTGGGCTGTCAACTTGTCTGTGTATTGTTATGTTTTGGTTATGGAATACAAACTTTGTTGAATCACTTTTTTTTCCTAATCAAGGAACTAGAGGTAGGAACTTTAATTGATTTACATTTGGTTTAGAAGAAAACTTATATTAACAAGTTAACAAATCCTGTGCTTGACAAAACAAATTTATGATTCTTAGTCAATGACCTTAGGTAGCTGATTTCTGTATGATTCCAGGTTAGATTGTTACCACTACATCACCACTAATCCAATTAAAAGTAAAAAAGAATGCAAAATATACTTAAGCAACCACTGGATATTGAAACAGGAAACAACACAGACTGTCAAAACCTCTCTGTTTCATCGAATTTTCGAAACTCGTATCAAATCAATTTGAATACATGGATGGAATCCTTAATGGAAATGATGATTTTTAGAAGTGGTTTCATGATTTTTAAAGTCATAGATCACGAGTTATGCTAGGATGATCAGAATTTGAATTCGGATCAAATTCCGACCACCTAGGCGATTTGAGGCCGTGGGGTTGGGGGTGAAGCATCATCTTGGTTCAAGGATGCTAGGAAAAATCCTGAATAATTTTTCTAATGTGTGGGATTGAAGAATTAGATCGAAATAGGGTTGAAAAGGGGTTTTTGTGTTCGGTTTTTGGCCTCTGAACTGCTCGTTGACGTTGGAGCTTTGGAGGTGTGGTCATGGGGGGTTCGCGGCGTCGGAGTGTCATGGTGACATGGCAGGAATGTGGATGTGGCACATGGTCATGGCGTGGTGTGGTGGAGCTTTTCTCCGATGGTGCTTTTTCTGGTAAATCGGTTTAGCTCAGTGAAATCACTGTAGCGACGTGGAGATGGCAATCGAGGCATGGCATCGTGATCCAGGGGCCAAGGTCACTTGTGTGGATGGTTGGCGGTGATGGATGGTGGCCAGTTTGAGTGTGCATGTGCACAAGCGTGGCCAAAAGGGAAGGGGACGAAGAAGAAGTGGCACAGGATTTTGATGGTGAGGAGGCGTGAAATCATGAGGGATGGAGGGGGTTGGTACTTTAGGTACTGGCACTATGATCACTAGGCTGGTAGACATGGTTTTGGGGTGGATCAGCAGGAAGATTACGTGATTTTTTCAAAGTGGTACTTTGGGTTGATCGACCAGGTGGTACTTTGAAAAATCTCAACACGGGCATGGGGAAAATGAGGAAACGGTCATGAGCAAGGGGGCATGGCACTTTGAAAAGTGGTACAACCAGTGTGTTTGGCAAACAGAGAGGGTCATGAAGAAATAAGGTGGACGGAGGCACTGCGTATGGGGACTAAACCTTGTACTTTAGCATGAACTGGTACTTTAGCAATTACGAGACCAAAGGAGTTTCTGAATGATATTTTAAATTAAAAACAATTTTAATTTAAAATAGAAAATAAATAAATAAATAAATAAATAAAGTAAATAATTAATTAAATAAAAAGAGAGTTTTTATTTAATTAGTCAGAGGCAAGTGGAAAAGAAGTGGTAGAAGGTCAGAATGGAGAAGTTCGACAGATGTAAAAATAAAAATAATAAATGAATAAATAATTTTAATTAATTGTTTAAATTATTTATAATGAATTAAACATAAAGGAATAAATAAAAAGGGAAAGTAGCATATGAAACATCGCCCGAACAGCGATGATAAATGAAGTAAAAGTGTCGTGTGCGAAGCACGTGCAATATCTACTCATTCCCAAATAACGATTAAAACTGAACCAAACACTGTGTGAAACACATACACCTCAACTATTTATTTTGAAAGCATAATTAAACTATTCTGTTAGAACCAGGTAAACAAACACTGGTTATATAATGATAATTAAAGGGTAGACTGCATCAAAATCATGATTAGACCAATAAATATTCATTAACTATAAAAGATATTCGTACATCATTTGGAAGAGTCCGAAATAAATATTCCACTTCGACTTGAAGTATACGACGCATGTCAGAATACTGAAGACGACGATGTGCAAGAGAAATTTTAAAGAGTATATTGGGTCTGTTTAGTCCCAGGACAAACCAGAATGGACGAATGTCTGACAACGTATATCAGTTTGATTCTACACATCGATTTTACATAAGTATATTACGTTGGTGGCGGAGGAATTCGTTTCTCTTAGCTTTATTGCCCGCAATATATTTGGGTAATCGAATGAGTGTTTCTGATGGATATGACGATGTGACATTCAAAATAATTGAAGAAATAATCTGTTAGAAGGATAAACGTGACTTCTAGCCTCACAACCAGGAAATGACAAAAGTTGGGCTAGGTAGCATGGCTAGGCGGGTCATTCCCAAGCAGGGTATATTATCACCATCTAGAGAAATTCCTATTTGTCTTCTTAATCTATATTTCGCTGCTGCAGCTTTCGGAACGGTTGGCTAGCTCCACCGTAGGGTGATAATATATTCTCTACACTCAAGCTAAATGAGTGGACGGTCATGTGTGGACGGGTTGCAAGACGTTCTTGTTGAACCTGCAGTGTATACTCTCTAAAGTATACTGATTGGTAGGTGCTCCCATACTTGTCTGTTGGAATACGATCTCCAATATGCGCTCTACGGTTTTGGATTTTATACTATATACGTGAACGTGAGATGCAAGTGTTTCACTAGATGGTTATTTATTTGATAAAAACTATTATAATACCAAATGTTTTGATATAAGATACTTGGGTCATTATCCATATATTAGTTATGGATTGGTCTATGATTTCTACAGTAAATAAATCAATCAACATGGAAAACCTTAATCTTTATTTCTCAGTTAACATCTTTATAACTGTGTTTACTCAACCAGTCCCCCGACTGACCCAGAGTTTATTTTCTGTGTTTCCTAAACTCTTGGGTACTCATATTATTTATTATGAGTAGACAAGTAGTCCAGGTAGGCAAGTGGAATCTGATTAATTTCAATTTCAAGACCAGTAGTATATATATGTCTATGTATTCAATTTGACATCTGTATTATCCTAATCATGGTGTATAATTATGTTGTTGTACTATATTAAGATGATGTATTATGATGTGTACTATGATGTATCAGACCCTATTATATAATATATTATGTATTTGTGAAATTCGGCTGTGAGATTCTGATATCTTCTTGTTCTTCTATTTTATAAGTTCTTTCTTTTCTATCTCATCCTCAACCGTCTTTCTATTAACAGTCAGGAGTTCAATACTTGGTTTTGTTTGACGAGTAATACAGGATTTCGTATTACTGTTGAAAATTCAAGTAGCGAATTTTCCCGGCTGTTACAGTTGGTATCAGAGCTTAGAATTTCTGAACACCTAGGCTTAGAGTTAGTGCTGAGAGAGCTAATTTTTATTAAAACTATTATAGTATAAGGCGACCCTAGTTATTGACTTAAGTTATCCCTAAGACTATTTTCCGATTGAGTATTTACTTTCAAATCTTATACTCAAAAAATGAGTTCTCAAACAAGACGAGGCCGAGGAGCAAGTAGGGTAACCACAACCAATGGGCACACTGTTAATAAAACCCATGTGTATACAACTGAAGTGGTCAATCTCCAAAGTAGCTAAACTTCCCTATGATTTGCAAGAATTACACGACTTTGGGAGGAAAGACTTTTAAGGGAACTGAATCACTGATTGAAGTCCAAGCATGGATTAGATCGTGTGAGAAGATTTTTAAGGGACTGAATTTGGATGACGAGTATAAATGTCTTTTAGCTTCATGGAATATGGAGGGAGCAGCAGCAATCTGGTGGGACGCTCAGACTACAAATACCCTGGAGGAAGGTTTTACTTGGGCCATGCTCAAGGAAGCTTTTGAAGCCCAGCATCTGCAAGCCACTGGGAAGACGCGGATGTACTAAGACTTTATTGATTTGAAGCAAGGATACATGTCAGTGACTGATTACGAAAACAAGTTCAATGCACTGTCAAGCTTTGGACCAGAGTTGGTAAATACTTTAGTGAAGAAGAACGAAATGTTTGTAGCTGGACTGAAGGATAGTCTTCAAGGCAGGATGATGGGGCATTTGAAAGACCCGTTTGTCGAATTAGGGGATTTAGCACTCAGGTATGAAGCCTTGGATGCTAAGAAACACACAACAGCAAAGGGTCAGACTGGAGAAATTAGTGGAGAGAACTCCCGGAAGAGGAAATTTAATCCAAATTGGGAGAACAAGGAAAAAGGAAATACAGGGGAGGACAAGTATGAAAATCATTTCAAGAATGTTCCGTGTCACAATTGCAAGAAGAAGGGATATATAGCTAGATTCTGTAAGGGTTCAAAGGATAAGGAACCAGAGAAAACCCAATAGCTGTAACAGAAACCTCAGCAACAACAACAGCAACAGAATCAGAATCAGAGAAATGAGATGGCGATGAAGAACCTATGTTTCAATTGCCATTAGCCTGGACACAGGGTCAAGGATTGCCCACTGATGAAGAAGGCACCACAGCCTAATGTTTACGCTATTCTGAATGAGCCGTCAACTTCTGGGGACATGAAGGGAAAACAAATCATGAAGAGTACCTACATAGTGTCAGAGGAGTAAGATGGAGGAATGAGTTGGACTATATATATAAACATATATGTATATGATATGATAGTCTACAACTTGAATTAGTCAAGTGTAGCACTACTATGGTAGTATGTTGTGTATGCCGAGTACGAGTATGGGTCTAATGTATAATTAGAATTTACTAAATAATTATGATATGGGATATCATCTTTTAGGGAAAATCATTCTATGTAACTTTAAATTTCGGGGACGAAATTCTTATAAGGGGTTGGACTGTAATGTCCTGACTTTTTCTAGTTTATAATAATCATTTTAATATGGAATTAAAATGAGAAATGGTATGTAAAACAAAACTAAAGTAAAATTTTGATATATATATATATGTATATATATATGAGCATATGTATGTAAAAATAGAATAATGCATATACTTAGGATTTGAAAGTATAAAACAAGTATACTACACTTAAATAGAAACCATAAGGCATAATTCATATAAGAATATAAATAGTTCATAGTTTAATATTTTGACAAAGCAAGGATTTGAAAACAAAAAGCCTTAGAACATGAATTTTAGAAGAGGTATTTTGTTCACTAGAAAAATAGAAAAGGACAAGAACAAAACAACCAAGCACGTATGCATATGGAAATTGGTAGTTCGGCCCTAACATACGTGAACACGTAAAAGAAATGGCACATAAACCATTTGATCTTTTTATAAAACAAATATCTTAAGCATGAGACAAAAGCAAGCACACATGAGACAAAGATATCAACTTGATGATACTATGAATAATAAGCTAAGATTTACAAAACCATTTCCCTAAAGCACCTAAAAGAAGCACTCATATGAAGTTTGCATGTGCGCCACTAGCTAAGAAGAAATATCTAACTAGAAGAGACAAAGGAAAAACATTTGTTAAGTACCTTAAAATCTAAGAGGAGATATCGTGCATTAAATGAAGTATGGTTCAAGTTTCTAGAAGGGGTAACCTAGTACCCATTCATTGGCTCGAAAACCTTAATAAAACAAAATTTTCATGCATGTGGCCGTACGGGGACTAAGAGAAAGGACGATTAAGGCTAAGGGATTTCAATGTTGAAACCATGTGCAAGAAATGATTTTAATAACCTTGAGCTCAACTATAAATACACCTCAAACCTCTTACATTTTTCTCACAACAAAACTGAAGTTCATATCTAAATTCTGAAGTCATTTTACTGGAAATTGGAAAGCTTTTGGTGAGTAAACTATTCAAAACTTTCTTCCTGTATTTTCAGTTTTGGGCTGTCAACTTGTCTGTGTGTTGTTCTGTTTTGGTTATGGAATACAAACTTGGTTGAATCACTTTTTTTCCCTAATCAAGGAACTAGAGGTAGGAACTTTAATTGATTTACATTTGGTTTAGAAGAAAACTTATATTAACAAGTTAACAAATCCTGTGCTTGATAAAACAAATTTATGATTCTTAGTCAATAACCTTAGGTAGCTTATTTCAGTATGATTCCAGGTTAGATTGTTACCACTACATCACCACTAAACCAATCAAAAGTAAGAAGGAATGCAAAATATACTTAAACAACCACTGGATATTGAAACAGGAAACAACACAGACTGTCAAAACCCCTCTGTTTCATTGAATTTTCAAAACTCTTATTAAATCAATTTGAATACATGAATGGAATCCTTAATGGAAATGATAATTTTTAGAAGTGGTTTCATGATTTTTAAAGTCTTAGATCACGAGTTATGCTAGGATGATCAGAATTTGAATTCTGATCAAATTCCGACCACCTAGGCGATTTGAGGCCGTGGGGTTAGGGGTGAAGCATCATCTGGGTTCAGGGATGCTAGGAAAAATCCTAAATAATTTTTCTAATGTGTGGGATTGAGGAATTAGATCGAAATAGGGTTGAAAGGAAGTTTTTGGGTTCGGTTTTTGGCCTCTGAACTGCTCATCGATAGTGGAGCTATGGGGGTGCGGCCATGGGGGGTTCACGGCATCGGTGTTTCGTGGTGACATGGCAGGAAGGTGGCAGTGGCACGTGGTCAGGGCGGGGCGTGGTGGAGCTTTTGTCCGATGGTTCTTTTTCTGGTAAATGGGGTTAGCTCAGTGAAATCACTGTAGCGACGTGGAGATGGCGTTCGAGGCATGGCATTGTGATCCAAGGGGCCAAGATGACTTGCGTGGATGGTTGGTGGTGATGGATGGTGGCCGGTTTGAGTGTGCAAGTGCACAAGCGTGGCCAAAAGGGAAGGGGATGAAGAAGAAGTGGCACCGGTTTTTGATGGTGAGCAGGCGTGAAATCATGAGGTCTGGGGGGGTTGGTACTTTGGGTACTGGCACTTTGATGACTAGGCTGGTACACATGGTTTTGGGGTGGATCAGCAGGAAGATTACCTGATTTTTTCAAAGTGGTACTTTAGGTGGATCGACCAGGTGGTACTTTGAAAAATCTCAACACGGGCATGGGGAAAATGAGGAAACAGTCATGCGCAAGCGGGGCCTAGCACTTGAAAAGTGGTACTACCAGGGTGTTTGGCAAACATAGAGGGTCATGAAGAAATAAGGCGAACGGAGGCAATGCGTATGAGGACTAAACCTGGTACTTTAGCAGGAACTGGTACTTTGGCAATTACGAGACCAAAGGAGTTTCTGAACAATATATTAAATAAAAAACAGTTTTAATTTAAAATAGAAAATAAATAAAATAAATAAATAAATAAAGTAAATAATCAATTAAATAAAAAGTGATTTTTTATTTAATTAGTCGGAGGCAAGTGGAAAAGAAGTGGCAGAAGGTCAGAATGGAGAAGTTTGACTGTAGAAGTTCGACAGATGCAAAAACAAAAATAATAAGTGAATAAATAATTTAAATTAATTATTTAAATTATTTATAATTAATTAAAAATAAAGGAATAAATAAAAAGGGAAAGTGGCGTATGAAACATCGCCCGAACAACGATGAAAATGAAGTAAAAGTGTCGTGTGCGAAGCACGTGCAATATCTACTCATTCCAAAATGACGATTAAAACGGAACCAAACACTGTGTGAAACACATACACCTCAACTGTTTAATTTTAAACGATAATTAAACTATTCTGTTAGAACCATGTAAACAAACACTGGTTATATAATAATAATTAAAGGGTAGACTGAATCAAAATCATGATTAGACCAATAAATATTCATCAACTATAAAAGATATTCGTATGTCGTTTCGAAGAGTCCGGAATAAATATTCCACTTCGACTCGAAGTATACGACGCATGTCAGAATACTGAAGACGACGATGTGCAAGAGAAATTTTAAAGAGTTTCATCGGTCTTTTCAGTCCCAGGACAAACCCGAATGGACGAATGTCTGACAACGTATATCAGTTAGAATCTACACATTGATTTTACGTAAGTATATTACGTTGGTGGCGGAGGAATTTGTTTCTCTTAGCTTTATTGCCCGCAATATACTTGGGTAATCGAATGAGTGTTTCTGATGGATATGACGTTGTGGCATTCAAAGTAGTTGAAGAAATAATCTGTCAGAAGGATAAACGTGACTTCTAGCCTCACAACCAGGAAATGACAGGAGTTGGGCTAGGCACCATGGCTAGGTGGGTCATTCCTAGCAGGGTATATTATCACCATCTAGAGAAATTCCTGTTTGTCTTCTTAATCTATATTTCGCTGCTGTAGCTTTCAGAATGGTTGGCTAGCTACCACCGTATGGTGATAATATATTTGCTACACTCAAGCTAAATGAGCGGGCGGTCATATGTGGCCGGGTTGCAAGACGTTTTTGTAGAACCTGCAGTGTATACTCTCTAGAGTACACTGATCGGTAGGTGCTCCCACAACTTGTCTATTGGAATCCAATCTCCAAGCGCTATGCGGTTTTTGATTTTATACTATATACGTGAACGTGAGATGCAAGCGTTTCACTAGATGGTTATTTATTTGATAAAAACTATTATAATATCAAATGTTTTGATATAAGATACTTTGGTCATTATCCATATATTAGTTATGGATTGGTCTATGATTTCTAAAGTAAATAAATCAATCAACATGGAAAACCTTAATCTTTATTTCACTGTTTACATCTTTATAACTGTGTTTACTCACACCAGTCCCCCGACTGACCCAGAGTTTATTTTCTATGTTTCCTAAACTCTTAGGCACTCATAATATTTATTATGAGTAGACAAGTAGTCCAGGTAGGCAAGTGGAATCTGATGAAGTTCAAGTTCAAGACCAGTAGTATATATATGTCTATGTATTCAGTTTGACATCTGTATTATCCTAATCATGGTGTATAATTATGCTGTTGTACTACATTAAGATGATGTATTATGATGTGTACTATAATGTATCAGACCCTATGATGTAATATATTATGTATTTGTGAAATTCCGCTGTGAGATTCTGATATCTTCTTATTCTTCTATTCTATAAGTTCTATCTTTTATATCCCATCCTCTACCTTCTTTCTATTAATAGTCAGGAGTTCAATACTTGGTTTTATTTGATGAGTAATACAGGATTTCCTATTACTATTGAAAATTCAAGTATCAAATTTTCCCAGCCGTTACAGTGACCGTCCGCTTAAGCAGACATCTGGTAAGGAAGACGGCGTCCACCCCGTGGATCAACACAATGAGGAAGAAGTATATCGGAGATGATCCACAGAATTATTGAAAATGGGCTGAAGAAGCAGAATTATGGGAAAGAATGAGGATTTCCCCCACAAAGACTCCACTTACAGAAAGAATATAGCTGGTAGCATATCTGAATAAATTCAAGCCACCAACAGTTCAAGCCTATAACGGGAGAACCAACCCTAGTGTTTTTTTGTTTAAGTATGATCAGCACATGGACGGAGCCTGAGCCACTGATGAGTTAAAATACTTGTATTTTCCGACCTACCTCAAGTGAGTAGCCTCACTTTGGTTCACGAAGTTACCACCTAGATCAGTGGATGATTTTTCCACGCTGGCAAAGCAATTCCGGGATCAATTCAGGTTGAAACCACGAAGGTACGAGATTTAATGGAGTTGAATGAGTTATAGCAATGGTCGGGGGAGCCAATTAGATCTTTTCTTACCCGATTCAGTAACGCATCAGCTGAAGTTGGGAATTATGAGCCCCCATTGGCTTTAATGGCCTTAAAGGGGCTATGAATAAGAAAACTAAGCTCGGACGTTGGATTAAAAAGAAGAAACCCGGCACCCTCGAAGAATTGTTCAATAAAGCTGAAGAATGCATAGTGTGGATGAGGATCCTGCCTATGCCTTGGATATCCCAGAAAGCGGCAAACAGCTTGAAAAGAAGGGTGATGATACTGATAACAATCAGAAAAACCTTGGAGGTCAAAAACTGAACAATGATGGGAGAGACAACTGAGCAAATAAGTGGTTCCATTACTTCAAGAACTCGGAGTTTATACCATTATACGAGACGATAGAGAATATCTTCATGACCACCAAGGAGACTGAAGATTACCCACTACCAAAGCAAATAAAGGTTAGCGATGCCGCCGTTAAATCCGGTAGATTTTATCGGTTTCATAACCAATAGTGGCATAACACGAATGAATGTCGACACCTGAAGAGCTTAATCGAAGAACTAATAAGGAAAAATAGACTTCAGAAGTACACCAAGAACCCGAAAAATTATCAAGCATCCCAAGTCTAGGGAGCTTCTAATGGACAACCAGGTCAAAGCGAGAATGCTGCAAACGCTGTTATGCCAAGGTTGATCATTAACACCATTTCAGGAGGCCCACAACCTATTGGGAAAAATTAGGGGAACCTTGCGAAATATGCTAGCGAGATGAAGAACATCTCAAAAGAAGAAGAACTCATGATCATGAGTGAAGCCTTTTCAGCAAAAATACCAAGGTTTTCTTGGGATGGCGTTGTATTCAAAGAACAAGACTCAGAAGGGTTGATAGCAAAAAACCGAAGATCTAATGGTGATAGCCATAGGCTTGGGCCCTTCCATCGTCAGAAGAGTTCTGTTTGACAGTGCAGCATCCGTCAATGTCTTGTTCATTAATGCCTTTCACAGAATGAAGCTTTCTAGTGGAGATGTGAAAGCTTGTCGAAACAAAATTCATGGCTTTACCGGAAAGGCTGTCTAACCAATCGGAATTAATTACCTGCCTTTTGATCTCGGAGAAGGGGAGCAAAGGGTTACACGAGAGCAGGAATTTGTTGTAATCGACAAGCTCTCAGCTTATAATGCCTTCCTAGAGAGACCGACACTTGCAGCATTCCAGATCACAATGGCCCCATGGTGCCTAAGATGAAGTTTCCCACCGAGAACAGGATTGGCATAGTCAAAGGCGACCAGCAAGCGGCAAGGGAGTGCTATCTCACTGAGCTTTCTGAGTTAAGGAAAAAAGAAGTGGGGAAAGATGTGGAGCCACTGCTCCACATCCAAGACCCCCATTTATAGCAACTAGAGCAAGGCCCCCATACTGGCGAGCATAGTGGAGCTCGGAGGGAGATTGATCCAAGAAAAACCAGTATGGGGAAGCCTGGGCGGCTCCAGCCGAGGATACCATTTCTGTTCCTGTGCGTGATAAAGACCCTAACCGAGTTGTGAAGATAGGTTCTCAGTTGGGCCAGAGGCTGAAAAGGGATTTGGTATTGTTTTTGAAAGCAAACTTAAACGTCTTCGCTTGGACGCACTCAGACATGTGTGGAATATCGCCGGACACAATTATTCATAAACTGAATGTCAGTCCCAGTGTCACCCCTGTAAAACAAAAAAGACGAGCTCGGGGACTTGAAAGATCGATGGCATTGCAGGAAGAAGTAGATAGTCTTTTCAAAAACAACTTTATACGAGCATCAATACACCCCAATTGGGTCTCGAATCCAGTTCCTGTCAAAAAGTCTAATCGCAAGTGGAGGGTGTGCATAGATTACTCGGACTTTAACAATGCGTGTCCTAAGGACAATTTACCCCTGCCTAGAATCGACTAGCTCGTTGATGCAACCGCTGGGCACGCACTACTATCTTTCATGGATGCATACTATGGATATAATCAGATTATGATGCGTGAACCGGATGAGGAGAACACAAGCTTTATAACTGATAGAGGCCTATACTGTTATAAGGTTATTCCATTCGGGCTAAAGAATGTTGGGGCAACATATCAACGTCTAGTGAACTCCATGTTCAAATCCCAAATTGGGAACACTATGGAGGTTTACGTCGACGACGTCCAAGTAAAAACAAAAAAGGCTGAAGATCACTTAGAAAATTCAGTATGACGTTAAATCCTCTGAATTGCTCATTTGGATTGTCCTCAGGAAAATTTCTCGGATTAATAGTCAATGCCAGGGGCATTAAGGAAAATCCTTTCCAGGTCACGGCATTGCGAGAAGTGCAAGCACGAAAAACAATAAAATAGCTTCAAAGCTTGAATGGGAAAATTGCTGCCCTTAACCGCTTCGTCTCTAAGGCAACAGATCGATGCATCCCGCTTTTTGACGCTTTAAAGAAGGGAAAGAAAGACTTTCAATGGACTCCAGAATGTCAAATGGCTTTCGAACAGTTGATTCAACATTTAGAGTCTCCACGTATGCTTTGTAAACCTAGAGATGGAGAAGAGCTGTTCTTATACCTGGCTGTATCACCACATGCCCTAAGTATCGCACTTGTCAGGGAAGATTCCAAAGTCCAATGACCAGTTTGTTATATCAGTAAGCGGCTTGCTAGGGTAGAATTGAATTACCCAAAGCTGGAGAAACTTGCGTACTGTCTACTTGTCGCCTCAAAGAAATTAAGACCATATTTCCAGTCACATCCAATAAAAGTCCTCGCCGACCAACCGCTAAGCAAATTCTCTTCCGTCCGGAAACTTCTGGAAGGCTATTAAAGTGGAACATTGAGCTCAGCCAATATGATATCAACTACTACCCTTGAAGCGCTATCAATGGGCAAGCTTTAGCAGATTTCAATGCCGAATTCATGGACAGAGGAGAGGAAATTGAGGAACCAGCTGGAGCAATCACTAGCTGGAAGCTATACATGGATGGCTTAAGAAATGATTACTGTTCAGGGGCCGGAATTGTCTTGGAAACTCAAGAAGGCCATTCTCTATGTCAAGCATCAAGGCTGGAGTTTCCATCAACCAATAATGATGCTGAATATGAAGCACTGATAAACAGATTAAAACTAGCAAATTAGGTGAATCTAAAAACCATACGGATCTTCAGCAATTCTCAATTGGTAGTGGGTCAGGTCATTTTGGAATTCCAGACTAAAGTGGGAAATCTTCTTTCCTATCTTATAAAAGCCATGGAACTCCACAACAACCTCGATCATTACACTATATCTCACATTCCAAGAGAAGAATATACTAAGGGTGACTCTCTCGCCAAATACGCTAGTTCTTCTGATGCACATTTACTGGGATTAATACCTATTGAAGCCCTTACAAAACCTGTCATTGAAGAGGTAGATGTCGAGTCAATTGTGGAAACAATGGAAGAACCTGAGTCTTGGATAACGCAGATTAAGGAATATATCCTCAACAGAACACTCCCGAGGAACCGAAAAGGCAGAGGAAAATACTGCGTAAGGCTCCATTATATCTTGTTCAAGACAGAAGGCTATACAGACGAGGATTCTCTATGCCATTGTTGCGGTGTGTGTCCAAGGAGGAGTCAAGAGCAATCTTAGAAGAACTACATAAGGGAGATTTTGGAGGTCACATCGGCAGTCAAACATTAGCCAAGAAAGTTCTGCGATACGACTATTTTTGGCCCGACCTGAACCTGAACGCGGTGAATTATGCCAAAAGATGCGACAAATGCCAAAGATTTGCGAAAATTCCGAGAGTGCCACCAACCGAATTAACACAAATGGTCAGCCCATGGCCATTTGCTGTCTGGGGCATAGATTTAACTGGGGCACTACCCACTACAAAATCAAATATGAAGTACGCAATTGTGGCAGTCGATTGTTTTACAAAATGGGCCGAAGTAAAGCCACTAGCCACTATTAATTCAAAGAAGGTGATCAACTTTGTCCTATAAAACTTCATCTGCAGGTTCAGCATACCACAAAAAATAATCATCGATAATAGGACTCAATTTGAAAGCGGTGAGTTCTTGGACTTTTGCGCTAAATTCAAGATTAAGAAAAGTTTTTCGGCTGTTGCCCATTCGCAAGCTAATGGGCATGTTGAAGCAATCAACAAGATCCTGAAATCAACTGTCAAGAAGCGACTTGAGAAAGCCAAGAGTGGATGGGTTGATGAGCTTCCGCTTGCATTGTGGGCATACCGTACCACCCATAAAATTGCAACAGAGCACACTCCGTTTTCATTGGCATTTGAATCTAAGGCAATGATCCCAGTCAAACTAGAGGTTCCAACTCATAGAAGGATCTACTTCGACCAAGTAGAAAATGAAAAACTTCAACTCGAAGCGCTTGACCTACTCAAGGAAAGAAGGAAAGAATCAGAACTCAAAGCTATGGCGCATCAGAGAAGAATAGCCCGTCGTTTTAATGCTCAAGTTAGGCGAAGGACCTTCCAAGTTTGGGATCTCATTCTTAAGAAGGCCATGACGGGAACTGGAGTACTAGGACCCAGTTGGGAGGGGCCATATGTAATTAGCCAAAAGATCTCGGATGGTACATTTGAGCTGAAGACAAAAGAAGGAGTCCAACTCCCAAGAGCATGGAATTCTATTCATCGCCGTCGCTACTTCTTTTAATTTTCCTTTCATATTACATGTAAAAGAAAGAGACATGCATCGTACATACCATGCGACGCTGTTACAAGTTTTGTAAATATAGATGGAAGAAATTGCATTACGTGCATAAATCGTACATTTATGAATTACTACTAAGATTTGATTTTGATCGCAGGTCTAAAAAGAATGATGACACTATCATAGTGTAGCTAATCCTGATGATTGTTATAGCATGTCCTGGCTGGATAGCTCAAATGTCCAAACTTAACGCTAAAAATATCATTCATAATAGACTCAAAAGATGTGAAAGCATAGTTGTGCAAAACAGGACACCAGGAATGGGTCTATCAAATGGTTCCGAACCCAAGCTCCAACAAGTGGCAATAAAAACCAGTAAGTGAGCTAGCGTCTGTCCCACAAAATATATAATCGATAAACCAATAACCTCCCCGTGGGGTACTTGGTTACTCGTCGCCGCCATTGATACATGGCCGAACAACGACACTAACACTGGGTTTCTGAAAAGCAAACACCTCCCCGGGGTCACTCGGTTACTCATCAACGCTATTGATAGATGGTCGGATAACGACACGAACACTGAGTTTAAAAGACCTCTTCAGAGGCATCCGTTCAGATGTTGGGTCTTCCAAATCCAACTAGCAATGCTGGGTCTTCCAAACCCAGTTACTGACGGATTACAAAAAACCTCTTCGGGGGTGTCCGATCATATGCCAGATCTTCAAATTCGGTTAGTGACGGACCCAAAGACCTTTTCAAAGGCACCCTACAAATTCTACAAGTGGCTGAGTCGTTCAGTCACAATGAATAAAGGGTTTACAAATGCTGCCTTTCGAACAAGGACATAAAAGAAGGAACTCATCTTCATAGTAGTGTAACAATTATGTGTTGCAAGTACGAAAAGCAAATCACAGATACATGTTTCATAAGCATAAAAGAGTGTGCATCATTGAACTTGTCAGGTTATATCAACCAACTAATCGTCAAGTGTCGATGCAATTCCAAAACAAGATGATGCATTTTAGCAAACAAGGTTCGATAGGTTTAAAAGACCATCGGATGAAACAAGTTTGCAAAAACACTTCGTTTGATTCCTATTTGAAATTCATTATACTTAGACGATTGGTTTGTTGTCAATATGGGCAATCAATGTCAAATTAACTAACCTAGAGTTATGCAATGCTTCGATTATTACAAGACTGGTTGTGATGATCCAGGTCAAAATCGGGGCAACCACGCATCATCACAACACATCTAGCGATACAATCTGATATTCAAGCCAAAATAGTCATCATACAAAAATGGAATCAGTACATCACTAGTAAACCGCCGCACCGACCGGCTTCAGGCAGAAAACGACCGATCAGTCAATGCCACCTATAACAGATCATCCATAGACCGGTCGCCCGAGTAATCATAGACATGGACTGCCCGGTTTCAAATGCAAAAAATTAAATCCATATTGAGAAAAGTACAAAAAAGAAAGTAAGTTATAAACTAAGCGACCTGGTTGATTGAGAGTCAACTATCATAACCAACATTCCATGACCATCAAAATGGACTGACAAGCGCAATCACAACCACCACAACAGTCACATTGTACCAACATAAGCTAACATAAAAGTCAAAGGCAAGGACCGGAACCCGCTTAAATACATCCGGTCTAAAGGTAAAGAACATAAAACCAAAAGCTTTCAAGCACAAGGAGAAGAAGGCTACGCATTCGGATACTTTCGGGGCCTTCCTACCTTCATGTTCATTGGAGCAGAATTGATGGGGAAGCGCCAGCAGCTGACCTCTTACTAGATGGTCCCACCAACTCGATATCCCCCTTTGGAAAAGTAGCAATGACAGTGTCCCGACCTCTTAAGGCATGAATCAACTTCTTCTTGTCATCCTCCAAGATTGCAATGCGTTCGAGATTCTCTTGATGAAGCCTTTGTAGATCCCTAGCTAGTGTATGCCAGTCTCGAAGTTTTCTTGCCATTTGATCTTTTAGCATGTCCATGTGCCTCTCTTTGTTGTAGAATGTCCTCCATATGGCTAAATAACTTAGACTTAGCAACGACCAAGTCACTGGACATTACTTACCGGTCGGAATTAGACACGTCCAAGTTGAAAGATACCCCGTGTAAGCTCCAACTTGGGAGTCTCCTGGCTAGCTTGGCGTTGCACGCTCCTGGAGAATGACGAGGCCTGTTCACGATTGTTTGAAGCTCCAGGTAAGTGAGACTAACAAGTGGAGGAGAATTGACTGAAGGTTGGCCAGTTGTTTGACTGTCGAGGTCAAAAAACCTCTTAGGCCTATGTTCTCCAGAAGTGGGTTCCATCCTGCATAAAAATATCCAAACACTAAATTGAGCAAGGATGAAAAGGAAAATGGGCGACATCCAGAAGTAACCGATCAGTGTCGATTTCAGTCCAAACCGACCGGTACCTTCGAGAAATCGCCTAGGAAAACAGAAATAACCAGCCGGTCAGTACCAATTGCATACCAAGAGATCACATTACTGACGGACACATAGGGACAAACCAGTCGACACCATTAACTTCCCAGAAGGATAGAATTAACCGGACGGTGATCAATACAGACCGAACGGTGCCTCCACTCCTTCAAGAATTAAACCAGGACCAACCAGTACCCATAGCCGACCGGCCAATGTGATTATCTTCCCATAAAGAAGACCGACCGACGATTTTCTGAAGGGTCTCTTCATGACCAAAACGAAATGATACACAAGGTTATGCGAGGGTATTGGATTCAAATATGGCATCGTGAAAATCTGTGTAGTTAAGTAACTTTCAAAAAATCTTACTTAATGTGATATGCAACTATAGTGGTGGCGGTCTCGAAGCCAAAATATGTGCAATAGGATTTAAAGACTGCAAATTTTCTAACTCAAAGCCATGTAGTGTAAAATCTAGAATTTGCAGGCATGCATGTCTAACACGTTTCAGTGTTGGCATTTCATCAAACACCATAGCAACGTTGGACGAGGTTAGAATTATGAAAACCAGATTTCGCAACAAGTTTCTTAAGACCGCAAAAACTATACTTAACCCAATTTCAAGACTACTCAATGCCAAAATGGTTAAGCTAAAAATTCAGATTCACCTAACCGTCACCTTTACGCCAAATCAACTCACACCAGACACAAGAGATATTGTTTTCGAGTGGGGGGCTCAAATACAAGTGCAAATCAAAGTAAATTTGTGAGTTAGTTAGCAACACGATCAAATCATTTTCCAATGATCTGATTCTACACTAAGTGGCAGACATATAGTCATCTAATCGAGTGGTATAAACTTAAAGCAAGAAAGCACTTCAATTTAGGGAATGAGAAATAAAACGAAAATAAAAACGGAAAAAACTAGCAGCTGAAATTTCGACGCAAAGCTCTAAGGAAGGGGAAGGATTGACAAGAAATCTAATAGAAAGAGAAAGCTCCACTTTCGGTTTCCCCTTATTAGGACCTATCGGCCATTAATTTTCTCTAAAAGGATGAAGGAAAGTAGTGGGGAAGTGACTCTTCAAAGGGTTGTATTATAAAGGTGCGTTGGGAAGCTCAATAGACATGAGAGGGGAGAAGTCACATCGGTCAAACAGTTTGCTAACACCTGTCTCGCTTGTACTTGAGTTGATGGACCGATCAGCCGACCAGAATCTCCTGTTTCAGCCTATCCCATCCATTTACCAATACAATGATCAAAATCCGTTAATTCGTAACAAGGATGTTCATGTAGAGGGCCACAATTTTACGGAAAATAAAGATTGAGGACCTCGAGAGGCAAATGTTTTCCACAGAATATTGTAAGGAGTACCCGATCGGTATGATCAAAGACACGGGTCGGTCGGACATAGAGAACACAACATGGATTGAATCCAGTAAATTGGCACCGATCCGCTAAAACATGAGTATACCGGTCAGTACGACCATGGACCTACCGGTCGGTCCAAACCTAAAAGTACACCGGTCAGATAGTAAGGGTGCATCAAATATATACATGGCCATTGGGGTGATCAAGGTGGAATCCTCATAATCGATGTACACCTGAAGGCTACCATAATTATATAACACAGGACACTAGTTGGGACACTAGTAGGAATATGGATCATTCAATGTAAGACACTTATGAGGATGCTAGTTAGGTGGTGCAGAGAAAATAGATATCATTTTAATGGTGAAGCTTAGAAACCTTGCGATGTTATTCTTGATAGAAACCATGCGGTGGGATAGTTGATAGGAATTTTGGGATGTTATACTTGTTTCATCGTGCCCGAAGTTTATCTTGTATCCTTAGTTTACCTTGTTATCATAGTTTATCTTGTCGTCTTAGTTTATCTTGCCTACCTTGTCATCATGCTTATGTTTACTTTCAGTTTATTCATGCCATGTTATCTTTATCTATTTTTATGCTGAAAGTCACTAGGACTTACTCAGTCTTTATGACTGACCCGTTTTGTTTCGCCTCTTTTTCTTCCGTTCCCCCCCCCCCAAGGTTCACAGGGTGGGAATACATCTTAGTTCGGATCTTACCAAGCTCCAAGGCTCTTTCATGTATGGCTTGGATTTCTCTTGGCTATGGCTTGCTTTGCTTTATCGGTGAATACTGCAGTTTTTTTTATGCTTCTTTGTTTTTGAGCAAGACAGATATTTTAACTATGAAATTGAGTATTGGAAGTTGATGGGCTTTTCTTGTAAACATTTATATTTAATAAATGATTTGAAGTACTTCCACTTTATTTTCCGTTGTTTTATATATGTCTGTCTTGTAATATTTCTGTTCCAGTACCCGTAATACTCCATTGAAGTTAAGGCATTCCCTTTGTGAGTGACCTTAACAGATGTGGGGTGTTACATTTGGTATCAGAGCAGAAGGTTACCAGACTGGGCAAAAGTTTTCAAAAACCTTATGAAATTATCTTCAAAACATTTACAAAGAAGCAAATTTTCAAGAAAATTTTGTTTTGATTTAAAGTCATATTCCCCAAAGCCATATGCACTATCTTTTGATTCTCTCTTGAAATCTCTTGTCTCTCTTTTCACCACAGTTTCGTAGGCATCCGACACTGGTCGGAGGGCAAAGGAGTGCCCAACCTCCATCTGTAGCCGCAGTAGTTCCATCTGCGTCTAATCTTATTTCAAGTTGGGTAGAGTTGCCGTGCGTTGGAGGTAGCTTCGAGAGACTTGTGAACAAACTATACAAGGACAGTAAGAACAAGGAACTAGTTGTTATAGCTTAATCCACGAAGGAGGAAAAAGGTGAAAGGAAAGAGGCCTAAGTGAATGAATAGAAAAACCCATGACAAGAGAGAGTGTCTTTAGTGAGAAGGGACATGCAGTTAAGTATTATAGGACAAGGACAAGGGACAAGATCGTCGAGAGGGCAATTGAATGCTCTCACTACTAGTGTACCTAAGAGAGTGGTAACGTTTCTGTTAAAAGTTTAGCTTTTCCTTTCTATCATCCCACTAGAACTTTGTTTTTGTACATCACATCCTTTTAATTCTGCTTCTAAAGTTGAGTCTCTACACCTTAGTACTAGCATAATAGAGGATCCCATTTTTGTCTCAAGTCCTGTTGGGGAAATCGGCTCATTTATTCATGACTTGTTTGGATTTGAGAATGTCTATGCTAAGTGTTGAGTTTAGAAGTAATGATTCTGTTTTTGGGCTATGGGTTGATTCTAGGGATGGAGTGGTTATCCAGAAATGGTACCATTCTCGAGTATGAAAAGAGGGTAGTTAGACTCTTGACCTGCCTCGGTAATGCCCTTGAGTCTAGTGTAACACTTAGGATTCTGTCTGGTTTAGTTACCTAGAATCTCTTGATACATTCATTGATCCGCTCGAGTAGTGCTCGCCACTAAGGCAGAAGGTTCATTTTGCTAATGCATAAGTTATAAAAAATCACCTTAGTAAGTACATTTGGCAACATGGTTGGCATTTGTTTGTTTTCAAGAGATAGTTCTTCTGCGTGGAATACCTGATAGTAAGTGAACGAGATCCAAGATTCACTAGTGAATTTTGGAGAGCTTGCATGAAACCATGGGTATGCCGTTATGTTTGAGCCGAGTATACTAGAAGTAGAGTAAGTGAAAGAGGAACGAGAGGCAACAGTGAAATAGGTTCCAACTCATATTTTGGAAACAAGAATTAAGAAGCTACGAAATTGTGAAGTTAAAGACGGACAAAGCACAATGGAGTTAAGCTCAAGGAAATGCGACTTAGAAGATTGAAGACTAGATTCGTGCATCATATCTCTTCTTAAGAGTATATCCCTGATCCCTCTCTTCCTGTAGAGCTTACTTGCATGTTATCTTTTGTGTATATCCTCTCAGTCCCATTCTCAATCCAATTTCTGTTGCAAACCCCATAGGGAGTATGACTCATCTGTTAGTAACATATGTTGGGGCTTGAGGGTGTTCGTTGGTTTGACTAAACATTTTAGGTTTTATAGGATACGGGTTGGTCTTAGGAAGGGATTCCCTTGTGACCTAAAAGGAGTCCATCATGCTTAGTTTCCTAGAATCATATATAGTGGTTGGGTTGAGTAATTCTTTGGGTGTCAGTCTGATGTTGATTTCGGTCTTCGGGGCTGATGCTTAGAGAGTTCTTCTCCTAATCAATATATATGTGGCATAGATTTCCAGTTTTGACATTGCCTAATGGGCACAAAGTTTTTACTTGCTTCTATCATTCGACTATACCTTTAGATAGGAACAATTGGGTGTAAACATGTGTTTGAGACATGTTATGATTGATGGTTGCAAGTGGCTGCAAGTGGTTGCTAGTGGTTGCTCGTGGATGCATTTACACACATTAGGCACTAGATCGGCTCAATCACCTTTCATATTGCATATGCACGAGTGTTTACACTTGTTTTTGGATGAAATTGAATGTGTTATCATGTGGATGTTGCATATGGATGGATGTTTGTGCACAAATATAGTCTTTATGTGACTAGGACTATTTGCATACATGTGGGACTCATGGCACTAAACATATTTTGCATCTAGAAGATCAATCAGGCCTGATCATTTGCATTAGACAAGGAACATATACACACACTTCTTGCATATGATCATACAGCATTAGAAATCTCTTAAGGACAATGTATGCCTGTGATTGATGATTGAGTAGATGGATGATGGATGGTAGGACACATTCTTCTTAACTTGAAGATTTCGGGGACGAAATCCTTTAAGGAGGCGAGAATGTAACACTCCGTAATTTTTTTAATATAATTAAAATGAAATAAAATATATGAAAATACGCCTATGATAGGTAAACAATGGTGATGCATAAGGAGAATTAATTAACACATGGAAGAGAAGAAAAATTAGTTCAATAACGGCATATGTAATGGAAAAGATAGTAAAATAAGGATAACTAATTCAAGAATCCGGAATTAGGTAAAATGGGCATCACCATTGCGTTTGTCTCGGAAAAATACGCGAAATAGAGTCCGAGTTTTCGAAAATCGGATACCATATGAAGAAGATATGGACGAACGAAGTTAGGCAGAAAAACCGAAAATAGTCCAGAATACACTGGCGCACTTGTGAAGTACGCCTGTACAAAAATACACTGGCGCACCTGCCAAGTGCGCCCGTACAAATCCAGCACCGAATTCTGGAGTGTTCTGAGGTGACGTGTCTTCTTTTGAGTGGCTAGATGATGTGTATTCGAGCTGTGCGATTCTGATGACTTCTGGACTGATCTGAAGGCTCTAAATCACCCTATTCACCTATAAAATAACACCTAGACCTAGCCTAACTCACAACAAATCATTCTTACACCGTTATGTTGCTGGACTTCCTCTTGATCATGGCCGCCGTCTCTAATCTTCTTCCTAAGATTTCAAACTCAAATCAATTCAAAGGTTAAAGCTTCAACAAAGGATCAAATAATAAATCAGCGATGTCGCAACATTTCTACAACAAATCCAATTCTTAATTCATTAGCCATGCTATGTAAGTTCTAGTTATTTTCAGGTTTAAATATTTAATTTTAATGTGGCCATGAAATAAAGTGGATTTGGATTTAAGTATGTGTATCAATTCAGATCTATTTCAGTTTCTTCTTGAATCTTGATCTTTGGACTTTCCTATCTTTACTCTCATGCTAAGTTCATGATCTATTCAGCCTGTTGTAAATCAATTTTCTTGATTCATGTTGATATTATTATCCAGTTGTAATCTTAATATGCCTGTGATGATTTTTTTCTCTCCGATCTTGTTTTGATGCAAAATTCTACCTTTCCCTATTTATTTTCTTTTGATGAACCTAGGTCAATTTCGGACCTAGGCCTAAACTGCGATTTGCGTGCGATTGAATACGGGGGAAATATTGGGATATTGCCTTGTTGGATATATGTGTTTGGTAGAATCGAAGGCATAATACAAAAACTGGATACTTGGTATTGTTGCCATTAGCACGAAATTTGAATTTGGGTATTATCGTTATAATTAAAGTTTTGCTAGCTTGGGTAAATTGGGGTAAACATGAAATACATGTAGTTGGTATGAAACTTGACCTATGTAAAATATGACAAGAATATTGATACATATATTTGGCTAAAAATTGATCTATGTGAATTCGGCATAGCTTTGTAAACATGTAAACTATGGATCTTGATATATGTATAAAAAGGCAGGAAACTTGGTATATATGTGAAATTGTCTAAGATTAGGCATATATAAATTTGGCATACATGTAAACAGGCATGAATTGAATGTATGTAAATTTGGTATGAATTAGGCATATGTAAAATGGACATGTAATCTAGGACTTGGGCATATGTTAAATAGGTGAAATTTGTAGTTGAAACACATATGATAATTTTTGTCTTGAAAAGATGGCTAATATGAACATGCCTAAATTGGTTTTGGGTAGTTGGCATGTAATAGCCTTAAAGGAGGGATAAATATAAATTGAGATAAGTTGCCTTTAATTGCCTAAGATAAATTGTGATAAAATTGGTATGATTTTGCATACCATTAATTAACGGACATAATTGAGTCAATTATGGACATCGTTAAATTAGGAATAAATTGATAATTTGAATAGGGGAAATAAATTCAAATTGGGGTAAAAGATTATAAGTAATAATCAATGCTTAGGACACGAGGTTGGACTCATTTGTGACGTAATCCTGCCCGGAACCGCCTGGCGAATCCAGTAGTCACAAATGTCAGCCCAATGTGAGAGGTCCTAGGCCCAAATTAAAAGCGTAACCGTTGTAAAGACACGACGTTAGACTCTTTTATGGTGTAAGACTGCCCGGACCCGCTTGGCAAATCCAGCTGCCATAAATGTCAGTCTAATGTGAGAGGTCTTTATAAGGTTACGGCCTTAATGAATTAAGAAATACTTAACCAGATAAACATGTGGTGGGACATAGGGGTTAAGTGGGTGACATGTGGAAATACGAATAGTAATACTTAACCAACATAACATGGTAATTAGACCAGTGGGTAGGGTTAAGTAAATAAGAACACTTAACCAATATGATATAAATGGGTGAGTTAAGTAATATGATTAGGTTAATCTGGATATTATCATTTAATATGTTGACTACGGGAGTGGGTAAGGTTAAGCAAATGTTTAACCGTTATAACATGATTAAACTGGACTAGAGAGTGAAGTTAAGTTAATGAGAACGCTTAACTAATACGATGGGTTAATTAGACAAGTGGTTGCGGTTAAGTAGTAACACTTAACCAACATAACAGGACAAGCGGGTGGGTTAAGTTAACTTGAATAAGTTGATAACACTTAACCATTATAATATGACTAGTGGATGGGGTTAAGTTAACATGCACTTAACCAATCTGATGTGTGGCGCGGTAGGGTTAAGTAACACATGGTGTTAAGTTAACAAGAAAATCCTTAACCAATGTAACCAGATAGACAAACTGGGTTAAGTTAATAAACCACACTTAACCAATCAAACATAATAAGCGAGAAAGGTTAAGCTAACTAAGGTAAACACTTAACCATGGTAACATAACGAGTAGGAGGGTTAAGTACATATCGGGTTGGTGGGTAATATTAGTAAATATAGGCCCTCATACACTTAACCATTAAATACACACGCTTGAATCAGTAGCGGGGTTAAGTACATATCGGGTTGGTGGGTAATATCAGAGAATATAGGCCCACAGACTTAACCATTAAATACACATCAGTAGCGGGGTTAAGTGCACATCAGGGTTGGTGGGTAATATCAGAGAATATAGGCCCACAGACTTAACCATTAGAAAAACCTAGTAACGGGGACCCATTTCAGCAGTAACCCACATTAGGTATCAACGGAACCCTGGGATTGGCAGGGTGGGGCACGATTACTGGGCTGATTATAAGAGGTCAAATTAGCGGCGGTTGGTGCAGCAGTGCAGGTTCTAACGGAGTGCGGGCGTGCACACACTTCGGCGCAGAAATTTTAGCCACTGGGCATCAGTAGGTATAAAGCTGTGCATCTTGATTGTGTCAGGGTTGCCACCATGGGACTTGATACACCCCATGGTGGGACCAGCACAGGTATCTACAAGTAGGGGGCCGCGTGACACAAACGAGAACTAGGTCAAGTAGGGAGCCGGTCGATAAGGTAGTAAGGGGGCATCGAATATATACATGGCCATTGGGGTGATCGAGGTGGAATCCTCATAATCGATGTACACCTGAAGGCTACCATAATTGCGGGGATTGGTATCACGTTGTAATTATTATATAACACAGGACACTAGTTGGGACACTAGTAGGAATATGGATCATTCAATGTAAGACACTTATGAGGATGCTAGTTAGGTGGTGCAGAGCAAATAGATATCATTTTAATGGTGAAGCTTAGAAACCTTGCGATGTTATTCTTGATAGAAACCATGCGGTGGGATACTTGATAGGAATTTTGGGATGTTATACTTGTTTCATCGTGCCCGAAGTTTATCTTGTAACCTTAGTTTACCTTGTTATCATAGTTTATCTTGCTGTCTTAGTTTATCTTGCCTACCTTGTCATCATGCTTATGTTTACTTTCAGTTTATTCATGTCATGTTATCTTTATCTATTTTTATGCTGAAAGTCACTAGGACTTACTCAGTCTTTATGACTGACCCGTTTTGTTTCGCCTCTTTTTCTTCCGTTCCCCCCCCCCCCCCCAAGGTTCACAGGGTGGGAATACATCTTAGTTCGGATCTTACCAAGCTCCAAGGCTCTTTCATGTATGGCTTGGATTTCTCTTGGCTATGGCTTGCTTTGCTTTATTGGGGAATACTGCAGTTTGTTTTTATGCTTCTTTGTTTTTGAGCAAGACAGATATTTTAACTATGAAATTGAGTATTGGAAGTTGATGGGCTTTTCTTGTAAACATTTATATTTAATAAATGATTTGAAGTACTTCCACTTTATTTTCCGCTGTTTTATATATGTCTGTCTTGTAATATTTATATTCCAGTACCCATAATACTCCATTGAAGTTAAGGCATTCCCTTTGTGAGTGACCTTAACAGATGTGGGGTGTTACACAAATGCTTATGTGGTATATGGTAGGGTATGTTGCCTTCTGAAGTAAGCCATGTAGTGTAGTTCTAAATTAATTGTTACTATCCTATGGCGAAGTTTTATAAGTACACAAAGAATAACCGGCACTCCGCATCCAATGGCATTCACAGGAGTTTTATATAAAAATAAAATTGCGCAGCCAACTCATTAATGCATACCTATTTGTCGGGCATGCAAATATATTATTTACTCAACGGCTAATCCACTTCCCTATTTAATGATGTGTATATATATGCACATCTAAGCTAAAAATAATGTTTTTAGTGTATAACCATTCATTTCAACACATGAATATTTTTAGTGAATTGTATACATGATAAAAATGATATTTTTATCGTTCAAAATATTTATTTAACACATGAATATTTTTAGTGAGTCGTATACACGATAAAAATGATATTTTTATCGTTCAAAATATTTATTCAACATATGAACATTTTAAGCACTTCTTATTCACAAAAAAATGAAAATTATATTGTTCAATCTTTTTATTCAACAAATGAATATTTTTCAACACATGAATATCTCAACACATGAATTTTTAAACACATGAATATTTTATTTACTTTACACACACGATAAAAATGTGATTTTTATCGTTCTAATCATTTATTCAACATATGAATATTTTATATACTTCATTCAAGCAATAAAAATGTGATTTTATTTTTTAGAGATGTTATTCAGCATATGAATATATTATTTGTTCATACATACAATAAAAATGTGAATTTTATCGTATAAATATTTCGTTCAACACATGAATAGTTACAACACATGAATATCCCCAACATATGAATGGTTTCAACATATGAACAATTTTAGTGGTTTATGTATATGATAAAAATGTGATTTTTATCGTTTAGAGATTTTATTCAACATATTAATATTTTACTAACTTTACCATTCGCAATTATCAACCATTCATAATTATCAACCACTCGCAATATCACATATTTTCACGCTAATCACAATCAATAAATATCGTCCATGGTTTGTGGACGAGGGGAGTATATATATATATATATATTCATACACAAATATATTTCTATTCCATTTCAATTCATTTCAATTCATTTACAACACATATATGATTTTTACAATGCTTGTATAATTTATACATCGCTCATATAAATTATACAACACATGTACATGAGGTATACAACGCGTATATAATTTATACATATAACTTATACAACGCATTTCCATTCACATTTCAGTTTTGAAATCTCACATCGATTTTAATCCTTCTGAAAATTGTTGCGAGCTCGGAACGCGTTCTAGCTTCTTCTAGAATGTGGATGACGTCGCTACTAGTCCGTTGTCTCCTGTTTCTTCGAATTTCATCAACATAGCAAAAAGATATGATTTTTATTTGGTAATCATATTTTGCAACACTTAAAAGTGTTATTTTCAGTTTTAAAATCAAAGGTCGTTACCTCTGATAATTATTCAAAACTAGGGTTGAATCTTTCTGCAAATTCGAAGCACGATGAGGCAGTCGGACTTCACCACGATGGAGAGGAAGGAGAGGCATGCACGACGAGGTGGGTGCGGTTCAACTCGAGCCACGGTGGAAGGCTGGGAGGCGCGATGAAGTTGTTGACTTCGGAGAGGTGGTTCGACGAAGATACCACATGATAGCGAGGGGTAATGGGTATGGATCTGAAGAGGGGAGAGAGATCTACGATTTTCCCAACTGGAGGTAGGGATTTTGGTGAGCGAAGGCGCTGTAAGTTGGTCAGGAATACTGGAACTGGTAGCCGCCGTCGACATATAGGGTTATCGAAGTTTTTTTATATTTTTAGAAAATATAATTAATGAATGGATTAATTTGATTGGTCGATATTTATATATTTCGAAAATTAGGGTTTTCTCCAAATGATCTCCAATCCAAACCCAACAACTGTCGCCTCTAGCTAAATACCCCCAATCCGAACACAATGAAATATGTTTCGTAGGCCCATTCGACTGTTACAGTCATTCATTCTGCAAATTAAAGTATAAAACATTCAATATTTGATTTGAACGTACATTTTAATTTGCTGGGACCACATACTGATTCTAGAAATTCCCATAAAATTTATCTGGCTATGTTGGGACGATACAGTCCCAACAAAACTGATTTCGTCGAATTCTGAGACCATTTGAAAAATGGCCATTTTTGGGTCGATCCAATTTGACTGAAATCAACCAAACACATTTTCCTTTGCCACTCTCACATATTAACTTCAAAAATTATATAAATATTTAAACATAGCAATAAATCAACGCCCCTGATCCAACCAAAGTGGTTTCGTCGAAAACAGATGTAACACCCCACCTCCGCCCGGGTCACCCCCAAGGGGATGCACTAGCTTTGGTAAGGCGCTATACAGGGTTAACATGCACAGAAATATTACAAGACAGAACATATATAAAATGGTGGAAGTAAAACCAACTTTAATTTCTTTAATAAATAAGGTCTAAAGCCTTTTACATCAGAATACATCAAAACCTGTCTTGCAATAATAAAGAAGAATAAACCATTTCATAAATTATTCCCCAAGTAAAAACAGTAAAGCAGCCATAGCCAAGAAAAGCCCAAGCGATATATGATGACCTTCAAGCAGAAGAGGTCCGATCTAAACAACAGTATTTCCTCCCTGAAAACCTGGGGGGAAACGGAAGACAAAGAGGCGAAACAAACGGGGTCAGTCATAAAGACTGGTAAGTCCTATCTACTTCCAGCATAAAAATAGGTAAAGGTAACATGACATGCATAAACTGAAAGTAAACATAAGGATGATGACAAGATAGACAAGCTAATACTGGGATAACCTGGTGAACTACGGTATCAAGATAAACTACGGTGTCAAGATAAATCAAGGTGTCACATCACCAGGTTTCTATCAAGCAAAATATCCTAAGGTATCTATCATGTATTTTTGCTCTGCACCTCCCGTACTAGTATCCCAACCCGTGTCATGAGTTAAATATAAAATGTCCCTTACCCAATGTCATGAAATGGTCCATGTCAACCTAATATATCGCATATATAGGTTTTCCTAACTCGTATGTTTCTTTCCATGTATATAAGTTCAGTCCTTTGCCGTAGCTCGTACGGGCTTTCTCACTACTTCAACGTAGTACCATTTTATCCTTGAAGTCGTTTGGACTGCTACCCTTGATCTGGCTAGATTTCCTCATCATGAATTATCGCGTGTTCGACTAGGATTAATGCCACCCAGGACCGCTAGGGATTACGCTACCTAATAAATGTTCCGTAACTTGGTTAGGGTTCGAGCCACATAGGACTACTAGGGATTATACTACCCATCAACCGCGCCCTTTTTCCCACGTATGTATCGTGAATCGTTTTTTCATGTCTAGGTGCACATATATCTCACTGTGCCATCCGAGTCCCGTGCCAGGGCAAATCAAGAAATACGAGACTCGGTCGGGAGTTTTAAGTCATCTGCCGATGCAAATATCAAGGTCTATTTTTGTTCTGGTGGTTATGGTCCCACGTGACCCCTCCCTCAACTACTAAAAGGCAAAACAAGAAAAGTCATGTATGAGAACTACACTAAGGCCATCGATGCCCCACTCCCGGACGGCCAACCTCACCCATACCTAGATAGCAAGTATGGTCTTTTGGGTGTTCTCTACCTTTCGGTACGTACACGATTGACTAAAGATGGTAGGTAGTCGACGATGTGCTATCTAAGGCTATCGTAAAATATCGCTGACCCCACGCTAATCCACCCTAGTCTTTATGTAACAACCCGAATTTTAATAACGTGTTAAGACAAGAATCAAGGCAGAATTAAATGTTAAAATCTATATCAGATAAAACGGGTTGTGCCATTGCGTTCGTCTCGGAAAAATACGCGAAATAGATTCCAAAATTTCGTAAATCGGAGTCCGTGTGACCGAGATATGGCCTCGCGAAGTTCAACGAAGAATTCGAAAATGAAAACAGATTCGAATTTTGCCCAAAAAGAGAAGGCGGGAAAATTCCCGCCAGACACAGGGTCGACACCATTGTCGACCCAGGTGTCGACCCTAGTGTCGACCCCGGGGTTGACCCTCCCCCCGTCGAACCAGCGACCTGGTGCACCTGCTTGTGGTTTTGGCTCGGTTTTGGAGGCTTGTGACGATTTTGGAGGGCTCAGATCTATCCTAGAGTTTATCCTACGGCCTAAACTACTCCTAATCTCTATAAAAACACCCTAACCCTTAGCCTAAACCCTCATAACTCTCTCTAGCCACGAAGTGCTGGCCAAATGTCAAGTGATCATGGCCTCCATCTCCAACTCCAAGAGCCTACGCATTCAAATCGGATCCGAATCAAAAGGTGCAAGCTTGCTACACCAAATCGAGGCTCGATCAACGTTGCTACGATGATTTCAAGATGGTTCTTTATCAAAGGAGCCACCTTTCTTCGTCGAGACGGTTCATGCTCATTCGCTAAGCCACGCTAAGTAAGTTCTTGCTACTTTGAGATTTAAACGGTGGTTTTAACGTGACATGGGATAAAATGCAATGTAACATGAGTACGTTAGCATATGTGAACCTTTTCTTTGATCTATGACCCTAAGCTATGTTGTGTCAACTAAATCGTGTCACTTATGTTACATTGGGCTTAGTTTATCATGCAAGTTCGGATCTTTACTTAGGAAATGTTAGCATGAACACTTGAGGCCAATTTGACTTGTGAATTACTTGCATGAACTTGACTTATGACACTATGCATGTTTATGGCCAAACCCCTTATGATAATATGCAAGTTTGTGGCCAAATTTCCTACGATAATATGCAATTTTGTGGCCAAATCCTTTATGACATTATTCATGCTTATTGCCAATCCCCTTTTAAGTTATGCATGCTTGTGGCCAACCCCTTTACGATGTTATGCATGCTTGTGGCCAATCCCTATATGACACTATACATGTTTGAGGCCAAACCCCCTTATGATACCATGCATGTTTTCGAGCCAATCCCTTGTGTGGCATCGTGCATGTTTTGGGGTCTATATGTAGCCATAGTATACCTACTATGTTGACTCACTTTCAATTAAGTGAAACCACGATTTGGGGTAGGATAGACAAACATGAGAATGACGCGAAAACTTGACTTGAGGTTACATGTGAACACGACATGTAAGTTGAACTAAAATGGGGACATGACGCGTAGGAAACCATGGGGCTTGAAGCCTAGGCACGTATGGGTTGTAAGTGTAATATGACACTAGACCAAACATGAAAGTGACCAACCCGAGGTTGGGTTGAGTTTGTAGCGTAAATCTGCCCAGAACCGACCGGCATACGGGTAGCTACAAACAATAGGACCGAATGTGAGTAGTTGGTCACACCGCGCTTAAGAACTGAGGTTAGACTAGGTTGTGGTGTAAAACTGCCCGGACCCTACCGGCACATCCAGTAACCACAACAAAGTCTAATGTGAGAGGTTGGGGTGCATTAATTAACTTAATGCCACATGATAAGGTTAAGTCAATATGATTAGTGACACTTAACCATAATAAGATGATTAGGGGATAGGGTTAAGTTAGCCTATACTTAACTAATCCGACTCGGTAATTAGATGGGGTTAAGTTAACCTAGACTTAGCTAATCTAACACGGTAATTAGATGGGGTTAAGTTAACCTAGACTTAACTAATCTAACGCGGTAATTAGATGTAGTTAAGTTAACCTAGACTTAACTAATCTAACACAGTAATTCGATGAGGTTAAGCGACCTATACTTAACCAATATAAACACGGTAACTTGATGGGGTTAAGTCAACCTATACTTAACCAATCTAAACATGGTAACTTGATGGGGTTAAGTTGACCAATACTTAACCAATCTAATAAGATAACTCGATAAGACTAAAACACGAACCGTTTGAATATACTCAACCGACTTGACTTGATAGTTTGATGGGGTTAAGTTAATCCATACTTAACTAATCTAAAATGATTGAATTGGATAGGGTTAAGTCACCTTTAGAATATACTTAACCAACTTGACATACGGGTTGTAAGGCTAAGTCTTGAACTTGAACACTTAGTCAAATATGACATGATTCGTAGATGGGTTAAGTTATGAACTTGAGTGACACTTAACCCATTAGACCAAAACCCTAGTTAGAGGGACTAGGTTGGGAAACCGTAGTTAACAAGGATAACGGAAATATAAGCTAAGTGGTAAAGGGTAACTAAGTAATAATTCTTAGCCAAGGACATTGGACCAGTTCATAGATAGATGAGTAACCTAATACGATAGGTCATCGCTTAGTATACGAGGGGGAGCGAATTATCTGACTTAGATAAAGGCTCCAACGAACTGGGTGATGAAGCGGTAGCTTCGAGGGACGTAAGGGTACCCCTGGTATCCCTCTGTGAGGTTGCAGATGAACCTCCTGGGCTCACAGAGGTTAAGGTCTGCGGTAGAAGAACCAAGGTTATGCCTTGGTTGCTATACGAGCAACCTAAAGACTGGGATGGATTAGCGTGGAGTCGTCGATACTCGTTCTTGCCCTGGGTAGCTCATCGTCGACTACATGCCATCTTGAGTCAATCATGTACGAACGGAAAGGCAGAGAACTCCAAACAGACCATGTTCTTGCTATCGAGTCATGGGTGAGTTTGGCCCATAGGAAAGTGGGGCATAGCGGGGCCGGGGATGTAGTTCTCATACATGATCTTTCTTGGTTGCCTTTCAGCAGTTGAGGGAGGGGTCACGTGGGACCATAACCAATGGTACAAAAACAGACCTTGATATCTGCATTGGCAGATGATTTAAAGCCCCCGGCCGAGTCCTGTATTTCTTGATTTGCCCTGGCACGGGACTCGGATGGCACATTGAGACACATGTGCATCTAGACATGGAAAAACGATTCGAAATACATACGTGGGATAAAAAGGCGCAGTTGACGGGTAGCATAATCCCTAGTGGCCCTAGGTGACTTGAACCCAAACCGATATACGAGAACGTTGATAGGTAGCATAATCCCTAGTGGTCCTAAGTGGCGTAAATCCTAATTAAGGCTAGAAATTGTTCAATAGGTAGCATAATCCCTAGTTGTCCTAGGTGGCATAAATCCTAGTTGGACACGCGATAGTTCATAGAGAGGAAACCTAGCCAAATCAAGGGTAACAGTCCAAATGATTTCAAGGATAAAATGGTACTACGTTGAAGTAGTGAGTAAGCCCGTACGAGGTACGGCAAAGGACTGAACTTATACATGGGAAGAAACATACGAGTTGGCAAACCTACATATGCGATATTAGGTGACCTGGACCATTGCATGACATTGGGCAAGGGACATTCATAGTTATCACGTGTCACGGGTTGGGATACTAGTACGGAGGGTACAGAGCAAATATACGTGTTAGAACCCTAGGATGTTATACTTGATAGATACCTTGAGTTATCGTGACATCATAGTCATCATGATACCTTAGTTTGACTTGATACCGTAGTTCATCCTAACACCTTAGTGTAGTTTATCTATCTTTTCATCATCCTTATGTTTACTTTCAGTTTATGCATGTCATGTTACCTTTACCTGTTTCTATGCTGGAAGTAGATAGGACTTACCAGTCTTTATGACTGACCTCGTTTTCTTTCGCCTCTTTGTCTTCCGTTCCCCCCCCCCCCCCCCCCCGCCAGGTTTTCAGGGACGAAATGTTATTGTTTAGATCGGACCTCTTCTGCTTGAAGGTTATCATCTATGGTTTGGACTTTTCTTGGCTATGGCTATTTTACTGTTTTTACTTGGGGAATAACTTATGAAATGTTTATGCTTCTTTACTATTTGCAAGACAGGCTTCTATGTACTCTGATGTAAAAGGCTTTAGACCTTATTTATAAAGAAATGAAAGCATGTTTTACTTCCGCTGTTTTTATATATGTTATGTCTTGTGATATTTCTATGCATGTATACCTTGAGTCAACGCCCCTCCAAAGCTAGTGCATCCCCTATGGGTGACCCTGGTGGGGGTGGGGTGTTACACTTTCGGTTGCTCGCTCAGCAACCAAGGCATAATCTTGGTTCTTCTACCGCAGACCTTAACATCTTGTGAGCCCAGGCGGGTCATCTGCAACCTCACAGAGGGATACCAAGAGTCTCCTCGCATCCCCTGAAGCTACCGCTTTGTTACCCAGTTCGTTGGAGCCTTTATCTAAGTCAGATAATGCTCCACCTCGTGTATTTGTTTAAGCGATGACCTACCGTATCAGGTTACTCATCCGTTCGTGAACTGGTCAAATTCCCTTGACTAAGAACTATTACTTAGTTATCCTAAACAAAGGTTTATCACTTAGTTTCCTTTCCCATTATCCTTGTTAACTATGATTTTCCACCTAACCCTCCAAACTAGATTTTTTATCTAATGGGTTAAGTGTTATCATTCGGGTTCATGACTTAACCCGCCTACGAATCATGTTAAAAATGCTAAGTATTCAAGTTCAAGACTTAGCCCTACAAACCATCATGTCAAGTTGGTTAAGTATATCAAGAAGTTCGTGACTTAACCCTATCAAATTATCTTGCCCAATTGGTTAAGTGTAGGTCAACTTAACCCTTATTGAATTACCGAGTCAAATTGGTTAAGTGTAGGATAACTTAACCTCATTAAATCATCGTGTATAATTGGTTAAGTATAGGTTACTTAACCACATTAAATCACCATGCAAGAGTGGTTAAGTATGGATTAATTTAACCTCATTGAATTATCAAGTTTAGATTGGTTAGGTGTTTAACTTAACTCCATCAAATTAACGTGTTTAGATTGGTTAAGTATATTCACGTAATTCGTGTCTTAACACTATCTAATTGCCATGTTAGATCGGTTAAGTGTAGGCTACTTAACCCCATCAAATTAACGTGTTTAGATTGGTTAAGTTTAGGTTACTTAACCTTCATCAAATTAACGTGTTTAGATTGGTTAAGTGTAGGTTACTTAACCCTCATCAAATTACCGAGCTAGATCTAGATTAGTAAAGTCTAGGTTAAATTAACCCCATCCCCTAACTGTATTATATAGTTAAGTGTCATTAAGAAACCGAGTCCGGTTTCAATTAACCTACCCATTCATGTCATATCGGTTAACCGTCATTAGCCAAATCAAGTTCCTTAACCCACCCATTCTTGTCATGTTTGGTTAAGTGTCATTCAAGTAGTCCACGACTTAACCCTACCATGTGGCATTAATTAGTTTAATGCACCCCAACCTCTCACATTAGACCTTGTAGTGGTCACTGGTTAAGCCGGTCGGGTCCGGGCAATTTTACACCACAACCTAGTCTAACCTCGAGTCTTAAGCGCGACACGACCAACTTCTCACATTGTGTCCTATTGTTTGCAACTACTAGTTAAGCCGGTCGGGTCCGGGTTGTTTTACGTTGCAAACTCAACCCAAACTCGAGTTGGTCACTTTCATGTTTAGTCTAGTGTCATATTACACTTACAACCTATACATGTCTAGCTTTTCAAGTTCCATGTTTTCCTACGTGTCATGTCCACATTTAAGTGTGTCAAAAATGTCATATCTTCATGTAACCCCATGTCAAGTTTTCATGTCATTTTCACATATGTCTAACCTAACCCAAATCGTGTTTCCAATGCAAGTAAAAGCGAGTCAACATAGTAGGAATACTATGTCACATATTGGCCTCAAAACATGCATGATGTCAAAAAGGGATTGGCCATAAACATGCATGGTATCATAAGAGGTTTTGGCCTCAAACATGCATGATATCATAAGGGGTTTTGGCCTCAAACATGCATGATATCATAAGGGGTTTTGGGTTCATTTACATGCTAAGCCCCAAGTCAAATTTACGCAACTATTCCACAAGTCAAAGTGATTCCAAGGGTTTATGCTAACATCCCACAAGTAAAGGTCCAATCTTGCATGGAAAACTAAGTCCAATGCAACATGAACAACATGATTTAGTCGCTAAAACATACCCCCAAAGTCATAGGTTCAAGCAAAAGGGTCATGACAAGGTTCATATAGGCTAGCGTACTTATGTTCATCGCATTTTATTCCATGTCACATTAGAACTATCGTTTAAATCTATAAGTAGCTAGAACTTACATAGCGTGGCTTAGAGATTTAGGAGCATGAATCGTCTTGTCATAGAATACATGTTGAGACGATGATCAAAACCTTTGATTTGGTGTAGAAAGCTTGCACCGTCGTCTTGAATATAGTTTACAAGCATAAGCTCTTGAATTTGGGTATGGAGGCCATGATCAATGTAGATTTGGGATGCGCTTCGTTGCAAGAGTGATTTGTGAGGGTTTAAGCTAAGTCTAGGGGTGTTTTTATAGAGACTAGGAGTACAATAGGCCGTTGGATAAACCCTAGGATAGATCTGAGCCCTTAAAAATCGTCACCAGCCTCCAAAACCGAGCCAAACAGCAAAACAGGTGCACCAGGCTGCCTGGGTTCGATCAAGCAGGTCAACCCCCAGGCCGACCCTGGGGTCAAATCCCCAGTCGACTTAGTCCCACCCAGGTCGACCTGGCTTGGGCGGGAATTTTCCTCGCCTGGCTTGATTTTATGAATTTTGAATCTGTTTTGAAATTCGAATTTTTCGTGAAACTTTGCGAGGCCATATCTCGGTCATACGGACTCCGATTTACAAAATTTCGGACTCTATTTTGCGTATTTTTCCGAGACAAACACAATGGCGCACCCATTTTCCCTGATTCAGATTTTATCATTTTATTCTGCCTTGATTATTGTCTTAACATGTTGTAAAAATTCGGGTTGTTACATTCTCCCATCCTTTAAGGATTTCATCCCCGAAATCTCTAAGTTAGGAAGAACGTATCCTACCATCCATCATCCATCTACTCAAACCACCATCCACAGGCAACCATGGTCCTTAAAAGACTTCTAATGCTTTATGAACACATGCGGAAAGTGTGTGTATATGTTCCTTAGCTAATGCTAATGATCTGGCCTGAATGATCCTTCTAATGCAAAATATGTTTAGTGCCATGAATCCAACATGTATGCAAATAGTCCTAGTCATATAAACACTATATGTGTGCACAAACATTCATTCATATGCAACATCCGCATGATAACATATTCAATTTCATCCATAAACAAGTACAAATACTCGTGCATATGCAACATGAAATGTGACTGAGTCAATCTAGTGTCTAATGTGTATTCGCGCATCCACGAGCAACCACTTGCAACCATTTGCAACAATATCAATCATAACATGTTTCAAATACATGTTTACATCCATTGGGTTCTACCTAAGGTTCACAAGATAGGATCGAGGAGATAAACAAGACAAACTCCTTATGGGGTTTGTATCAAAAACGGGACCGAGAGGATGTTCACCCAAAGATAGCATACAAGTAAGCTCCCCAGGAAAACCAGGAATCAAAGATATACTCTTAAAAAGAGATATGATGCGCGCGTCTAAGCCGCATTTTCATGTGCTTAATTCCATTGTACCTCGACCATCTTTTAACTCCATGATTTCGTAGCTTCTTGATTCCTATTTCCAAGATATGAGTTGAAACTCATTTCACTGTCGCCTCTCGTTCCACTTTCACTGATTCTTTCCCTAGTATACTTGGCTCAAACATATCTGCGTTACTCATGCAAGCTCTCCAAAATTCACTAGTGAATTCTCGATCTCGTTTACTGATGCCAATCCATGTTAACACGTGCACTTACTAGGGTGATTCCTATAACCCATGCTTAAGCGGAATGAACTATCCACCTTATTGGCAAACGCTACTCGATCGGATCAGCGATTTCCGATAAATGCATCAAGAGATTCTAGGTAACTGGTCACGACAGAACCCAAAAGTTACACGAGACTTTGAGGGTATTACCATAGCAAATCAAGAGTCTAACTACCCTCCTTTCTAAAACCGAGAATGGTATACCTTACTGGGTAACCGCTTTACCCCTAGAATCTATCCATGGCCCCAGAACATAGGCATTACTTCCAAACTTATTGCTTAGCATAGACATTCTCAACTCTAAACAAGTCGTGTATAAATGGACCGATCCTCCAACGAGGTTTGGGACAAAAATGGGATCCTCTACCATGCTAGTACTGAGGTGCAGAGACTCAACTATCGAAGCAGAATTAAATGATGCGATGATCAAAACAAAGTCTGGACGGGATAATAGAAAAGAAAGGCTAAAACTCTAACAGAAAGGGTACCATTTCTCTTAGGTACTCTAGGAATGAGAGCATACAATTTCCCTCTCAACGATCTTGTCCTTGTCTTCTTTTGTGGACTAGGCCATACCAACAAGTTGCTTATCCTTAAGCCCGTGTCATTTATCCTTGCTCTTATTATCCATTCTTGTAACATCGTAACAGGTCTCTCGAGAACCACCTCCATCGCACGTAAAACACTTCGTAGCACGAAAAGATTAGTCGCAGTTAAAACTACAGTGACTACAGATGGAGGAAAGAAAGGAAAAGAGGTTCAATCACGGAAAAAAAGGATAGTGCTAATGGCCTTTTGGGGAATAGCCTTTAAAAACTTTTCTTGAAAAATGCTTCTTTGTAAACGGTTTTTCAAATAGTTTCAGAAGGTTTTAAAAACTTTTGCCCAGTCTAGTAACCTTCTGCTTTGATATCAAATGTAACACCCCCACCTCCGCCCGAGTCACCCCCAAGGGGATGCACTAGCTTTGGTGATGCGTTATACAGGGTAAACATGCACAGAAATATTACAAGACAGAACATATATAAAACAGCAGAAGTAAAACCAACTTTAATTTCTTTAATAAATAAGGTCTAAAGCCTTTTACATTAGAATACATCAAAATTTGTCTTGCAATAATAAAGAAGCATAAACCATTTCATAAATTATTCCCTAAGTAAAAACAGTAAAGCATCCATAGCCAAGAAAAGTCCAAGCCATATATGATGACCTTCAAGCCGAAGATGTCCGATCTAAACAACAGTATTTCCTCCCTGAAAACCTGGGGGGGAGGGGAACGGAAGACAAAGAGGCGAAACAAACGTGGTCAGTCATAAAGACTGGTAAGTCCTATCTACTTCCAGCATAAAAACAAGTAAAGGTAACATAACATGAATAAACTGAAAGTAAACATAAGGATGATGACAAGATAGACAAGCTAATACTGGGATAACCTGGCGAACTACGGTATCAAGATAAACTACCATGTCAAGATAAATCAAGGTGTCACATCACCAGGTTTCTATCAAGTAAAATATCCCAAGGTATCTATCATGTATTTTGCTCTGCACCTCCCGTACTAGTATCCCAACCCGTGTCATGAGTTAACTATAAAATGTCCCTTACCCAATGTCATGAAATGGTCCATCTCAACCTAATATATCACATATATAGGTTTTCCTAACTCATATGTTTCTTTCCATGTATATAAATTCAGTCCTTTGCCGTACCTCGAACAGGCTTTCTCACTACTTCAACGTAGTACCATTTTATCCTTTAAGTCGTTTGGACTGCTACCCTTGATCTGGCTATATTTCCTCGTCATGAATTATTGCGTGTTCGACTAGGATTAATGCCACCTAGGACTGTTAGGGATTATGCTAAATAATGAACGTTCCGTAACTTGGTTAGGGTTCGAGCCACCTAGGGCTACTAGGGATTATGCTAGCCATCAACCGTGCCCATTTTCCAATGTATGTATGGGGAATCCTTTTCCATGTCAAGGTGCACATGTATCTCAATGTGCCATCCGAGTCCCGTGCCAGGGCAAATCAAGAAATACAAGACTCGATCGGGAGCTTAAGTCATCTGTCGATGCAGATATCAAGGCCTGTTTTTGTTCTGGTGGTTATGGTCCCACGTGACCCCTCCCTCAACTACTGAAAGGCAAAACAAGAAAAGTCGTGTATGAGAACTACAATAAGGCCATCGATGCCCAACTCCCGGATGGCCAACCTCACCCATACCTAGATAGCAAGTATGGTCTGTTGGGTGTTCTCTGCCTTTACGTACGTACACGATTGACTAAAGATGGTAGGTGGTCGACAAGGTGCTATCTAGGGCTACCGTAAAATATCGCCGACCCCACGCTAATCCACCCAGTCTTTAGGTTGCTCGCTCAGCAACCAAGGCATACTCTTGGTTCTTCTACCGCAGACCTTAACCTCTTGTGAGCCCAGCGGGTCATCTGCAACCTCACAGAGGGATACCAAGAGTATCCTCGCGTCCCCCGAAGCTACCGCTTCGTCACCCAGTTCGTTGGATCCTTTATCTAAGTCAGATATTGCTCCACCTCGTGTATTTGTTTAAGTGATAACCTACCGTATCAGGTTACTCATCCGTTCGTGAACTGGTCTAATTCCCTTGACTAAGAATTATTACTTAGTTATCCTAAACTAAGGTTTATCACTTAGTTTCCTTTCCCGTTATCCTTGTTAACTACGATTTTCCACCTAATCCTCCAAACTAGGGTTTTTATCTAATGGGTTAAGTGTTATCATTTGGGTTCATGACTTAACCCGCCTACGAATCATGTTAAAACTGCTAAGTATTCAAGTTCAAGACTTAGCCCTACAAACCGTCATGTCAAGTTGGTTAAGTATATCAAGAAGTTTGTGACTTAACCCTATCAAATTATCTTGCCCAATTGGTTAAGTGTAGGTCAACTTAACCCTTATTGAATTACCGAGTCAAATTGGTTAAGTGTAGGATAACTTAACCTCATTAAATCATCATGTATAATTAGTTAAGTATAGGTTACTTAACCGCATTAAATCACCACGCCAGAGTGGTTAAGTATGGGTTAATTTAACCTCATTGAATTATCAAGTTTAGATTGGTTAAGTGTTTAACTTAACCCCATCAAACTAACGTATTTAGATGGGTTAAGTATATTCAAGTGATTCATGTCTTAACACTATCTAGTCGCCATATTAGATTGGTTAAGTGTAGGCTACTTAACCCCATCAAATTAACGTGTTTAGATTGGTTAAGTGTAGGTTACATAACCTTCATCAAATTAACGTGTTTAGATTGGTTAAGTGTAGGTTACTTAACCCTCATCAAATTACCGAGCTAGATTAGTTAAGTCTAGGTTAACTTAACCCCATCCCCTAACTATATTATACGGTTAAGTGTCATTAAGAAATAGAGTCCGGTTTCGCTTAACCTACCCATTCACGTCATATCGGTTAAGCGTCATTAGCCAAATCAAGTTCCTTAACCCACCCATCCTTGTCATGTTTGGTTAAGTGTCATTCAAGTAGTCCATGACTTAACCCTACCACGTGGCATTAATTAATTTAATGCACCCCAACCTCTCACATTAGACCTTGTTGTGGTCACTGGTTAAGCCGGTTGGGTCCGGGCAGTTTTATACCACAACCTAGTCTAACCTCGGGTCTTAAGCGCGACATGACCAACTTCTCACACTGGGTCTTATTGTTTGCAATTACTAGTTAAGCCAGTCGGGTCCGGGTAGTTTTACGTTGCAAACTCAACCCAACCTCGAGTTTGTCACTTTCATGCTCAGTCTAGTGTCATATTACACTTACAAACTATACATGTCTAGGTTTTCAAGTTCCATGTTTTCCTACGTGTCATGTCCACATTTAAGTGTGTCAAAAATGTCATATCTTCATGTAACCCCATGTCAAGTTTTCATATCATTTTCACGTTTGTCTAACCTACCCCAAATCGTGTTTCCAATGCAAGTAAAAGCGAGTCAACATAGTAGGGATACTATGTCACATATTGGCCTCAAAACATGCACGATGTCAAAAAGGGATTGGCCACAAACATGCATGGTATCATAAGGGGTTTTGGCCTCAAACATGCATGATATCATAAGGTGTTTTGGCTCAAACATGCATGATATCATAAGGGGTTTTGGGTTCATTTACATGCATAAGCCCCAAGTCAAATTTATGCAACTATTCCACAAGTCAAAGTGGTTCCAAGGGTTCATGCTAACATCCCACAAGTAAAGGTCCAATCTTGCATGGCAAACTAAGTCCAATGCAACATGAACAACATGATTTAGTCGCTAAAGCATACCCTAAAGTCATAGGTTCAAGCAAAAGGGGCATGACAAGGTTCATATAGGCTAGCATACTTATGTTCATCGCATTTTATTCCATGTCACATTAGAACTATCATTTAAATCTACAAGTAGCTAGAACTTACATAGCGTGGCTTAGGGATTTAGGAGCATGAATCGTCTTGTCGTAGAATCCATGTTGAGACGATGATCAAAACCCTTGATTTGGTGTAGAAAGCTTGCACCTTCGCCTTGAATCTAGTTTGCAAGCATAAGCTCTCGAATTTGGGGATGGAGGCCATGATCAATGTAGATTTGGGCAGCACATTGTTGCAAGAGTGATTTGTGAGGGTTTAAGCTAGGTCTAGGGGTGTTTTTATAGAAACTAGGAGTAGTTTAGGCCGTAGGATAAACACTAGGATAGATCTGAGCCCTTAAAAATCGTCACCAGCCTCCAAAACCGAGCCAAACATCAAAACAGGTGCACTAGGTTGCCTGGGTTCGACCAGGCAGGTCGACCGCCAGGTCGACCGTGGGGTCGAATACCCAACCGACCTAGTCCCACCCAGGTCGACACCCAGGTCGACCCTAGGGTCGACACCCAGGGTCGACCCTAGGGTCGACACCCAGGGTCGACCTGGCCTGGGCGGGAATTTTCCCCGCCTGGCTTGATTTTCTGAATTTTGAATCTGTTTTGAAATTCGAATTTTTCATGAAACTTTGCCAGGCCATATCTCGGTCAGACAGACTCCGATTTACGAAATTTTGGACTCTATTTAGCGTATTTTTCCAAGACGAACGCAATGGCCCAACCCGTTTTCCCTGATTCAGATTTTAACATTTAATTCTGCCTTGATTCTTGTCTTAACATGTTGTAAAAATTCGGGTTGTTACAACAGAGGTCGTTTGCAAAATGTCTATTTTCAAGGGCTTTAATATTATTTAAAAATGGAATTTTTAAATTATGATCAAATTTCTATTTAAATTAACCAAAATAAAATTTTTAAATTGGTTCAGATTTTTCGGGTTGTTATAATATGCGACTCTGGCAATCCATGCCATGTAACTTGATATCTATAAATATATAACCTTTGAGATCGTACGTCTTAGAGAAGGTTGTTAAGCAAGAGAATAAATTCTCCGCCACCAAAAAGATATATTTTTAATAGAAATCAATTTACACAGAACGAAATCCAATGTCGCACACATATCCATTTACAAGTCCGTTCTGGGTCTGAACGAAACTGGAGATACCTTATTCCTTGTCCCATATGTCCAATATGGAAGAGAGGTGCTCGCATATCTGGACAATCAACAAGTACGTCCGGACAACTACTAATTTAACCCTTTCTTGGGAGCAAATCAGTTTAGCGCATGAGTAGTCGTCCATTCGATGTGAAGATCGTCGGTCTTCAACCACCGTCTTTATCTTGGACTTTTAATCGTCGTAGTAATTGTTTAGAATGGGTTAAACCTGGTCATTCCAAATAACTCGCGTATTTTATAATCAAAATAAAGTGCTATAAAAACACATCATTCGCCACTTTCCAACTTAGAATATTCTCTTAATAAAATATTCACATTATTAGGAAAAGGGTCCCATTAATTTTATCAAAGGTAAATCATTTTAAATTTATTCTTTAATCTTCTTTTTAAAGATTCATTAAAACTCCAATTTGGTTTTAATATAAAAAATCATTACTTTACGATTATTCAACTTTAAGAAATTAATCCGATCTTCAACTGGGTTAAAGAACCAATGTTATTTAAAACACATTTCACGATAAACCCAAAACCATATTCCATTAAATATGGAATTGTAACGACTCGGATTTTCAGCCGTTGAATTCTGAATATTTAAATTGGTTTAAATAGTTTATTTGAATTATATATGGGAATCTATGAATTTATTTAATAAAACGATATTCAAACGTATAATTTATAATTATATTTAAAACGAGTTCGTAACGGCGTGGTAGTTCGTAATATGGCGATTCTAACTTTAAATGAATATACAGGATTCGTTACAAGTCGAATTTCTGCGAAACAAGAAACGTTGGAACCGTATTGACGACAATTTTCATATGAAAGAGGAAAATCTAGATTTCGATTTATAAATTGTTAATTATGGCCAAATCAAAATTTGAAATAGTCGCTATGGAAATTGCTATTTGAAATATAGGCCTTTAAAATAGCCGTTTTGCAAACGGACTCAGATTTCGACGAAATCAGTTTCATTGGGGCCGTATCATTAAATTATTGCTAGATTTCAAAGTTTCAAGTTGTTTCGATTTATCTGGTGATCATGAAAATTTTAAACGCGTGTTTATTTATGGTTTTATAAAGGAAATTTTTTCAAACGGCGTCGGAATTCGACGAAACTTGTCCCATTGGGTTCAGAATTCTTTTATATACCAAGATTAGTTTTTTTATCAGTAGAACAAAGTCGACTGTGGTTAGTTTTACTTGATACTTCACCGCTAAGTTTCGTTATAATAAAAAATAATATTTTTCCCCTCTCTATATATCATCACAAGCCGAGTTCCTAAGCCCCAACTTCATTTCCCATTCCCGTTTTAACAGTATTTCACAAATTCTAAAACTTATCCTATGTTGTACTATAAATAAAATTTAAATACAATGTACTAGGCTGTGGTATAGCATGTGCAGTATTGCCAACTACTATCAATACCTTGGCGACAAAGTAAACTAAAAATCAATGCAAACCTACGACTACTTTACAGCTTCCCTGTACACCTAATACTTAGGTGCAACGGAAATTTCTCCCTATTTAAACACATTAATCCTCTTCGTTTCTTTTTCTCCATTCTAAAAACCGCAAGTGCTAATTCTTTCTTACCTACAACAGTAAATAAACAGTTCCAACTCCAAATAATTTCCAACTCCAAATAATTTCCTGCGATAAAACTTAACTAATATAGCCGAGAAGATGGAGTTCAAGGTCGTTGCTAGATCTCATTCCTTCAGTGATTGAAGAGAAGTTTTCCATCTTCAAAATCAAAGTATAATCAAATTAAATTCTGAAAATTCCAAAGCTAATTCCTTTAGACTCATGTGACTTCGTTCTAGTTAAAATTGTGAAGATTTCGATTGGATTTGTGGGTCGCAACTGCAACGCATTGGGGTTCGTGAGGAGGAAACGCGAGATCTTTGTAGCCTTTTTCTGGCAAAGTGCGAATCTAGAAGAGTTGGCACGACTGAGGTCGGTGCGCCTCGGAAGGACGAAGGAGGCGAAGGGTTTGGAAAGGGCCCCGATGGTGGTGTAAGGCAGTCGCACGTGTTTGAAGAGGGACAGTATCCTTCTGTTAAAATAAAATTTGTAATTTCGAGTTTAACATATATATATATATATATATATATATATATATATAAGTGGATAATTCTGTGAAAGCTTTTGGCACAACATCGGTTTTCATTTTCCTAAAGACCGAAGAACTTGCGGCTATAACTGTGTTTGGAGGATCAGAGTCTCTATATTGTGGAACGATGGGTGATGGGCTGAACAGTGTTGGAGCTTGTTATTTTGAAGCTGTGTTTTGGGATTTGTAGTGTTTGGCGTCTAGATAGAAGGTGGACAGTGCTACTGTGTTGAGTGAATGCTGAAAATAGGTGTGGTGATCAGTGTTGATATTTCAGTTTTCGTTGTGGATAATGGAATGAGAGGGGACAAGACCTTTACAGTAACGACATGATGGAGATTTTGAGCACTGGGTTGGTTCGTGAATGAGAAGAAGACAGTGTTCAAGTTTGGATCAGTTACATCGGTTTGGGCTACGGTGAGAACAAAAATAAAAATAAAAGATGAACTTTGAATAGAAGAGTGGGATCATTATCATGGCGTAAATCGTGAATGGCAGAGAGCTAAACCGTAATTAAGGGAATGATATGTCAAGATGTGTGATGGAACAGTTTTATCAAGCTGTTGCCAAGTTTTTGGTATCGAAAGGAATACATGAAACATGAGAGATGATGTTGGAACAGTCAAGAACGAATACTAGATGAGAGCCGGCATTTTCAAGACAGATAGCAGAAGATAGAAAAAAAGAGGTATCTGTTTTTTTTATATAAAAGAAATAATTAAAGTTAAATTAGTTATATAATTAAGGATAAATGATTTGAAATTATAAATCACTATAGTTATTGAGTTCACAAAACAGAATTGAACGTGACTGGTCACGTTGGAATTATTGCGACAAAGTCATCGTTGTGGAACTGATATGGATGAGAACAGAGCTACCGGAACTTCGTGATAAAATCAAACGTTGTTTGATTTTAAACGAAACTAAAGCAGAATCATCAACTGCAAAAACAAGGTGACTAAACTCACTAAACTCTGACTCGTTTATATTTTTATATAAACGAGTTTTTAAATTTATTTTATACTGTGTGATGGTTGCTTGGTTGAATAGTTGGTAAAATTGGTTGACAGGATTTCATCGTTGATTGATTATTAGTTCTGATATTTCATATTGATGTGAAATAATATAATTGATGTTATTAACATCTGTGGATGCCGGGGAACAGGTTGGAGGGATCCAACTGGATTCCTCAACGTTTTATTTACTATTTTATTTAGTGTGATATATGATTGGTAATTGATAATGTTGTGGTTGAATTACACTGGCCCCATAATTTGGTATTTAATTACCATAAAATATTTTAGAAGGAGAGAGAAATTTTGAGATTTTAAAAGGAAATTATTTCGAAAAATAGAAAGTAAATTTCAAATGAATTAAAAATAGAAACCTGTTAAAGAAATATATCTAAAGTAGTTAGATTTATCAATGATGTTTATCAATGAAGTGAAATATCCATCGTAGGGAAATGTAAAGATATAAATTCTAGTTGAATTTATATAAGCAGAGTGGAATTCGGTGTTGACACCGATGTTTGAAATGGGATTTTTACGCGGTATTCGTAAAAAGGATTTGAGTTGAGAAAAAGATAATTCAAATGGAAATTTGAATAAGAAATCGGTTTTCAAAAGGAAACGATGGGTTTTATTTCATATTTGGAATATAAAACAAATTGAGATAAATCAAATGAATTAATAAACGAGAAGTGTTAATTGAGTAAAGTTCTATAAACAGAGTTTATAAGTGAAATAGAATATGATGGGGTTTCAAAATATACTCGATAATGAGAAGTAGAGCAATAATGATACTTATAAACAAAAATCGAGTTGATTGGAATAAGCGAGTTTAGATTCCTGTTAAGGAATGAAATTCAGATTTGAAAATGAATAAAAGTTGAAAGCAAACGTTTACAAATGAAATGGTTTTAAAAGGTTTTGCAAACTATAAACAACGATTTTAACGCTGTCATTATAATAAATGTGTTAGTAAATCTAAATGGCAATTTTAACGCTACCGCTATAATAAGTGTTGGTAAATTCCAGATAGCTATTTTAACGTAGCTGTTATAAAAGATGTTTTGTAAATCTTAACAGTGGTCTTAACACTATTGCTATAGTAAATGTTCTATAATTCTAGACAGTGGTTGTAAAGCTGTTGTTGAAAGCAATGTTTTATAAATCAAATATTTGGAGACAGCGATTATAACACTACCGTTATAATCAATATTTTTATGTAAAGGAGGTGTGTTCTTAGATCAAATCCGAGAGTCGCGTAAGCGATGGGTTGTTTGAAATTGTGAGCTTTGACTATTTCGAAGTTGAGAATGTGGTTCAATTAAGGTCTGAGAGGTAATTATACCCCAACTTGATTGACTTCATGATCGATGGAGGAATGGTTAAGGTTTGATGGTGAAACTTAGTTAAGCAATATGGTTAGCTAATAAATGATTAGTGGTTGGAGTTATTATAACGATGTTTTATAACATCACATTAATTTAAAAGGATTTGAAAAGTTTTTCCCCAAATGAAATGAGGAATCAAGAAAAGGGGAATTGGAAATAATAATTTAATGAGAAATTAAATTAAAAAGGGGCCAGTGTTGGTTGATGCTTGATCGGTAGAATTTCCAATTGGAAATAGGTCCGTTGGTTGTATGGATGTTTCTTTGATAGTTAAATCACCGACTATCAAAGTTTTGATTTATTTTATACCTCCGTTGTCAATGCGGAGAGACCGGGATCGGATTTAATATCTGAAAACCACTCTGTATTGGCATAAGCGTTATAAAGCAACTTATGCTGAAGATAATTGAAGACGGAGTAAAGTTCAAGGACTGTTCAGTTAATCCTAGATAGAAATTTCCAAGATGGATTTATAGAACGGTGCCTTCGGTTTGTCCAGACCCAGGAAAACTTGTAAGAACGAGTGTCTGACAGAGTATTTCCAAAGGGATTACGTACGTTGGTTCCTTCAAACGTACGAAGTTGGTGGCATAGAAGGGAAACTTCTTTAGCCTAACAATCTGAGTATATTTGTGGGAATCAATTAATGATTTCCGATGGATCTGACGATGTGACATTCAAAGTAAATGGTGGCCAGATGTTCTGGAATCAAACCTCAAACCTCACAACCCGGAATTTGACAAAAATCGGGCAGGCAGCATGGCTATGTGGGTCGCACCCATTATGATGTATAATCACCTATCTAGAGAAATTCCATTTGTTCTTTAATCTATCGATGCTGTTCCTTTCGGGAAACGGTTGCTGATCCCAACCGTTGGTGATATACATTCAATACACTCAAGCGAAATGAGTGGTCGGTCATGTGAGGGCCGGGTTGCAAGACGTTCTTGTTGAACCCAGTGTATTCGTCTCTAGAGATACACTATCGGCAGGTGGTCCCATACCTTGTCATGTTGGCAATCCAATCTCCAATAAGCGCCCTACGGTTTTTGATTTAATATTATATATGGAGCGTGAGATGCAAGTGTTCCACTAGATTTCTATTTATTTGATTTAGACACTATGGTAATATCACTGGATTTGATATCAAATATTTTTGGTTATCGTAAGGTAAAAACCATCCGTGTTTATGTGTGGATCGGTCTTACGATTACCATTACTTTCGAAAGGATTTTGAAAGTTAAACAAATGGTTGGAGTTTACTCACACCAGTCCCATGACTGACCCAGAGTTTATATTGTTTGTTTTCCCTAAACTCTTGGGTGCCCAAATTTGTACGGGCAGTCAAGTAGTTGGGATTTTTCAAATTTGCTTGGAGGAGCTCGAAGCAGGAGGCTTCACTTGTTAACTATAGACTATAATATTTCCGCTGTGTACTGTTTATATATCTGGAAACAGAAGTTTATTACTGTTCCAGAGATGATAGTTATGCTCTAATGATGGTACGTATATATACAGTTACTGATTTGTATTTCAAAGTTTATGTTATCTAATATATTTTATTCGTTCCGCTATGAGTTTGTGATCTTCTTTTCTTCTATTCTAAGATTTCTTTCTTTCTATTTCTCATCCTCTAACTTCTTTCTAATAATGATTTGTGTTTCTGTACGATTTGGGTTGGACGTGCTGTGTTAATAGTCGACTCAAAGAGTACGGAAATTCAGGTCGTTACGGTTGGTATCAGAGCTGAAGGTTGAGTGATAACCTTGGCTCTGTGGCGTGACTCAATAGAGATGGGGTTAGTTGTACCCAAGATTGAGTTTGAGTGTATATATATGAGCGAGTATTTGTAGATTTGATATGAAAATTGTTTTATATTGTGTTAACTGGTTTGTTGAGTGGTTTATGAATTCTGGTTGACATAAAATGTACAACTGTATCGATAGGTGTTTCTAAACTCTCAAGCAGAACAATTTGACGTAGTATTGTTTTAAAATGGGTAAATTTAGTAATTTTGCCCAAAATTATTTTGATATAAAGGGAATAATTTTTGAATTATATATGCAAGTGTTGATTGTTATTACAATCAAATGGAATTATTAAATATTGAAATGGTTATATAATTTGTATACAGATAATGTATATAAACGAGATAAACCAAAATTAAGTTCAAACCAGAATTTTGAATTTAAATCCCGAAGGACTAGAAATATTTTCTGTAGTATTTTTAAAAGTAATACAACTTTACTTTGAAAATATTTATGAATAAGAATGGTTTAAATGGATTTTAAAAGTGATTAAGCACTGAAACCACTTTAGGGGCGAGAAAATAGTATTGATAATGGGTTGCGACATTATTAGTATTCATTTTCAAGTTTCTAAGTAACGGATTGCTACCATAAAAATTTGGGAATGATAATTTGGTTTGAAAATGACAAGATGTTTTAGAAATTCAAAAGTTTTGAATTGGGTTGATTATAAATATATGGTTATAAATATATATGATTTCAAACAAATTTGAAATAAAGCCCGGGAATTTGAATTCTAAAATTAAAATTTAACTTGTATAAGTTGAATAGATTGAAATGGTAAAAAAAAACTATCTAATGAGTTGGAATTTAACTTAACTTAACTTTAAAAAAATTGGATTGGATAAAAAAATAACCCCGAAGGAAATTAAGTAAATAAAGAAATGTTGAGATTCGGGTTATTAATATTCGACCTATGTATAAACAAATTAAAAATATATCGGATGCGGTTGTTTGGAATTAAACTGTGATGGAATTGAACTCAAGTAGGATAAGGGGGTTGATTTTTGAAAACAGAACTCAGTTTGAATTGGTGAATGGAAGTGAACTAATCAGAATTTGATTAGAGTGTTAAAAGACTGGAAGTTGGGTTGATTTGAGACCAAGTGGAAATGAATATGTATGCTGAGCAGATATCGAATGGAAGCAAATGCAAGAAATAGAATTTGTGCCCGACAAAAAGGTACATGTTTACAGTGTTACTTGGGTTTGATGGTTTTACGACCTATGGGGCAAGCCGCTTGGCTTTTTGTTTTTCTTTTGAATTGGAGAAGGCCTAGAATGGCGAGTTGTGGTTGTACCGATTGAGCCGTGTAGAGGAGATGCTGCCGAATTTTTTTAGAATTAAAGGTATTAGAAAATTTTCAGAATTTTTGAAAATTTCCGTTAATAAGAATAAATCAATATTTTAATTGAAATAAATTGGTCCAGTTAAACTGAAGTTAAGAAGTGAACAAAAAGTATTTTTAACCTAGTTAATCGGGTATGTAGCGTCTTTTCCTACCTTAGCAATTTCGAGGACGAAATTATTTTAAGGGGAAGGAATGTAACGACCCGGATTTTCAGCCGTTGAATTCTAAATATTTAAATTGGTTTAAATAGTTTATTGGAATTATATATAGGAATCTATGAGGAATTTATTTAATAAAACGATATTTAAACGTATGGTTTATAATTATATTTAAAACGAGCTCGTAACGGTGCGGTAGTTCGTAATTTGGCGATTCGAATTTTAAATGAATATACATGATTCGTTATAAGTCGGATTTCTGTGAAACAAGAAACGTTGGAATCGTATTGACGACAATTTTCATATGAAAGAGGAAAATTTAGATTTCTATTTATAAATTGTTAGTTATGGCCAAATCAAAATTTGAAATAGTCGCTATGGAAATCGCTATTTAAAATACGGCCTTTAAAATAGCCGTTTTGCAAACGGACTCAGATTTCGACGAAATCAGTTTCATTGGGACCATATCGTTAAATTATTGCTGGATTTCAAAGTTTCAAGTTGTTTCGATTTATCTGGTGATCGTGAAAAATTTAAACGCGTGTTTATTTCTGGTTTTATAAAGGTAATTTTTTCAAACGGTGTCGGAATTTGACGAAACTTGTCCCATTGGGTTCAAAATACTTTTTTATACGAAGATTAGTTTTTTTATCAGTAGACAGAAGTCGACTGTGGTTATTTTTACTTGATACTTCACCGCTAAGTTTCGTTATAATATAAAATAATATTTTTTTTCCCTCTGTATATATCATCACAAGTCGAGTTCCTAAGCCCCAACTTCATTTCCCATTCTCGTTTTAACAGTATTTCACAAATTCTAAAACTTATCCTATGTTGTACTATAAATAAAATTTAAATACAATGTACTAGGCTGTGGTATAGCATGTGCAGTATTGCAACCTGCTATCAATAGCTTGGCGACAAAGTGAACTAAAAATCAATGCAGACCTACGACTACTTTACAGCTTCCCTATAGACCTAGTACTAGGGTGCCACAGAAATTTCTCCCTGTTTAAACACATTAATCCTCTTCGTTTCTTTTTCTCCATTCTAAAAACCACAAGTGCTAATTCTTTCTCACCTGAAACAGTAAATAAACAGTTCCAACTCCAAATAATTTCCAACTCCAAATAATTTCCTACGATAAAACTCAACTAATATAGCCAAGAAGATGGAGTTCAAGGTCGTTGCCAGATCGCATTCCTTCAGTGATTGAAGAGAAGTTTTCCATCTTAAAAATCAAAGTATAATCAAATTAAATCCTGAAAATTCAAAAGCTAATTCCTTTAGACTCGTGTGACTTCATTCTAGTTGAAATTGTGAAGATTTCGATTGGATTTGTGGTTCTCGACTACAACGCAGTGGGGTTCGTGAGGAGGAAACGCGAGATATTTGTAGCCTTTTTCTGGCAAAGTGCGAATCTGGAAGAGTGGGCACGACTGAGGTGGGTGCGCCTCGGAAGGACGAAGGAGGCGAAGGGTTTGCAAAGGACCCCGATGGTGGATTAAGGCAGTCGCACATGTTTGAAGAGGGACAGTATCCTGATGTTAAAACAAAATTTGTAATTTGAGTTTAACATATATATATATATATATATATATAAAGGGGTTAATTCTGTGAAAGCTTTTGGCGCAACGTCAGTTTTCATTTGGCTAAAGACTGACGAACTTGCGGCTATAACTGTGCTAGGAGGATCGGAGTCTCTTTATTGTGGAACGATGGGTGATGGGTTGAACAGTGTTGGAGTTTGTTATTTTGAAGCTGGGTTTTGGGATTTGTGGTGTTTGGTGTTTAGATAGAAGGTGGACGGTGCTACTGTGTTGAGTGAATGCTGAAAAGCGGTGTGGTGATCAGTGTGGATATTTCAGTTTCCGTTGTGGATAATGGAATGAGAGGGGACAAGACCTTTACAGTAGCGACATGATGGAGATTTTGAACACTGGGTTGGTTCATGAATGAGAAGAAGACAGTGTTCAAGTTTGGATCAGTTACATCGGTTTGGGCTACGGTGAGAACAAAAATAAAAATAAAAGATGAACTTTGAATAGAAGAGTGGGATCATTATCACGGCGTAAATCGTGAATTGCGGAGAGCTAAACCGTAATAGAGGGAATGATATGTCAAGATGTGTGATGGAACAGTTTTATCAAGCTGTTGCCAAGTTTTTGGTATCGAATGGAATACATGAAACATGAGAGATGATGTTGGAACAGTCAAGAACGAATACTAGATGAGAGCTGGCATTTTCAAGACAAAGAGCAGAAGATAGAAAAAAAAGGGTATCAGTTTTTTTTATATAAAAGAAATAATTAAAGTTAAATTAGTTATATAATTAAGGATAAATGATTTGAAATTATAAATCACTATAGCTATTGAGTTCACAAAACAGAATTGAACGTGACTGGTCACGTTGGAATTATTGCGACAAAGTCATCGTTGTGGAACTGATATGGATGAGAACAGAGCTATTGGAACTTCGTGATAAAATCAAACGTTGTTTGATTTTAAACGAAACTAAAAGCAGAATCATCAACTGCAAAAGCAAGGTGAGTAAACTCTGACTCATTTATATTTTTATATAAACGAGTTTTTAAATTTATTTTATACTGTGTGATGGTTGCTTGGTTGAATAGTTGGTAAAATTGGTTGATAGGATTTCATCGTTGATTGATTATTAGTTCTGATATTTCATATTCATGTGAAATAATATAATTGATGTTATTAACATCTGTGGATGCCGGGGAACAGGTTGGAGGGATCCAACTGGATTCCTCAACATTTTATTTACTGTTTTATTTAGTGTGATATATGATTGGTAATTGATAATGTTGTGGTTGTATTACACTGGCCCCATAATTTGGTATTTAATTACCGTAAAATATTTTGGAAGGAGAGGGAAATTTTGATATTTTAAAAAGGAAATTATTTTGAAAAATAGAAAGCAGATTTCGAATGAATTAAAAATTGAAACCTGTTAAATAAATATATCTAAAGTAGTTAGATTTATCAATGATGTTTATGAATGAAGTGAAATATCCATCATTGGAAAATGTAAAGATATAAATTCAAGTTGAATTTATATAAGTAGAGTGGAATTCGGTGTTGACACCGATGTTTGAAATGGGATTTTAACGTGGTATTTCTAAAAAGGATTTGAGTTGAGAAAAAGATAATTCAAATGGAAATTTGAATAAGAAATCGGTTTTCAAAAGGAAACGATGGGTTTTATTTAAAATTTGGAACATAAAACATTTTGAGATAAATCAAATGAATTAATAAACGATAAGTGTTAATTGAGTATAGTTCTATAAACAGAGTTTATAAGTGAAATAGAATATGATGGGGTTTCAAAATATACTCGATAACGAGAAGTAGAGCAATAATGATACTTCTAAACAAAAATCGAGTTGATTGGAATAAGCGAGTTTAGATTCCTATTAAGGAATGAAATTCAGATTTGAAAATGAATAACAATTGAAAGCAAATGTTTGCAAATGAAATGGTTCTAAAAGGTTTCGTAAATTATAAACAATGATTTTAACGCTGTCATTATAATAAATTTGTTAGTAAATCTAAATGGCAATTTTAACGCTACCGCTATAATAAGTGTTGGTAAATTCCAGACAGCGATTTTAACGTTGCTGTTATAAAAGATGTTTTGTAAATCTTAACAGTGGTCTTAACACTATTGCTATAATGAATATTCTGTAATTCTAGACAGCGGTTGTAACGCTGTTGTTAAAAGCAATGTTTTATAAATCACATATTTGGAGACAACGATTATAACGCTACCGTTATAATCAATATTTTTATGTAAAGGAGGTGTGTTCTTAGATCGAATCCAAGAGTCGCGTAAGCGACGGGTTGTTTGAAATTGTGAGCTTTGACTATTTCAAAGTTGAGAGTGTGGTTCAATTAAGGTCTGAGAGGTAATTATACCACAACTTGATTGACTTCATGATCGATGGAGGAATGATTAAGGTTCGATGGTGAAACTTGGTTAAGCAATATGGTTAGCTAATAAATGATTCGTGGTTGGAGTTATTAAAACGATGTTTTATAACATCACATTAATTTAAAAGGATTTGAAATGTTTTTCCCCAACTGAAATGAGGAATCAAGAAAAAGGGAATTGGAAATAATAATTTAATGAGAAATTAAATTAAAAAGGGGCTAGTGTTGGTTGATGCTTGATCGGTAGGATTTCCTATTGGAAATAGGACCATTTGTTGTATGGTTGTTTCTTTGATAGTGTTATCCACCTGACCGATTCATTATCAATAATTGTGTACGGGTCGGTTCTGGACATTTAAAAGAAGGGGTCGGTCCTGTAATTTTTAAGAGAGATCGGTCGTGGAAAACAGGCATCTGGTCGCTCTTGTTTCCCTGCTGACTTGGTCGCTCCAAATGCTCAAAGCCACTGGTCGCTCCAAAGGCCAATGACTCCTGGTCGCTCCAAATGCTCAAAGCCACTGGTCGCTCCAAAGGCCAATGACTCCTGGTCGCTCCAAATGCTCAAAGCCACTGGTCGCCCCAAAGGCCAATGACTCCTGATCGCTCCAAAGGCCAAAGACTCCTGGTCGCTCCAAATACAGAAGTTATCTGGTCGCTCTCATGCTGACTTGGTCTCTCAAGATATGAAAGATACGTGGGCATTCTGCTTTGGGCACAAGTTCTTGGATCGCTCCAAATACGGAAAGCAACTGATCGTTCTTTTCTAGGTCCTCTCCATCAGGTCGCTCCAGATATGGAAGACTCCCGGTCGCTCCAAAGGTCAAAAAAACCCTGCTCGTTCTTTTCCCGAGGACGATCCCATGTTTAAGAAGCCAATGTTGATATGTCTTCGTCGCCAGGTCGCTCCAGAACACAAAAGACCTCTGGTCGCTCCAGAATGCAGAAGATCTCTGGTCGCTCAAAATATGAAAGTTAACTTGGTCTCTCGCCAGCTTCTGATCGCACCAGCTAGCTCCAAAGCTTCCTTGTCAGTTTGCCCCACATCCAAGATTCCTGGTCGGTCCGCGCACTCAGAGTGTATCGCACACCAATTCCCTCATCACCTAGTCGCCTCGCTTCGCTTCCAAGCTTCCTGATCGGTCCGCCCCATGATGTGAGCTTCTAGTCGTCTTTCCTTCCAAAAAAGCTCCTGGGTCGATCGAAATGCGTAAAGTGGTACGCCAGCTGGTGACAACTGGCAGTGGCACTCTCGTAAATACCTGACAAAACCGACCAGAATCCTGAATTGAAGATTTCAGCCACTCCTTCACCTATAAATCGGACCGAACCACCATCGTTTCAAGGGGACTTTTTTTGGAACTACGAGGAGGTACTGTCAAATTGCTTTCTGAACTTCTTCAAGCATTTCACATTTCTTCTTCATAATTACTCAAAGTTCTATCAAGCTCATGATCATGGCTTCCATGGAAGGATTAGCATAAACACTTCAAGCTTTCTACCATTCTCAAACGAGTGTGAAGTCGAATGCATGTCAAAAGTTCTTTTATGGATGTATAAGCGAGCAAACATTGTAAATCATTGGGTGAATAATGAAATTCTATCTTCAAAGTGGACGTAGACTCGAATAAGAGTCGAACCACTATAAATTCTTATCTTCTTTTTGTATTTTGATGCTCTTGAATTTTAGATATGGCCTCACACGATTCTAAAGGTTTTCTAACACCCTGCCTCTGAAAAGGTGACGTGCTTTCTAAGCATCTCGCCTCCGATTAGGTGACGTGTTCAGAAATACCTCTTAGTTGTTATACCAATTTTTGGTGTAAACAATTTAGCGCCCACCGTGGGGCAGGATCAACTTTCTGACATCAAGTATACTACGAAAATCTCAAAATCTTCATGCTAAGCCTCAAAATAGCTCGCTCCAGCTTATGATTTGGACCTTCTGACGAATTCTCCTCAAAGTTCAAGTTGCATTCTGAAATAATGCCGCCGAAAGCAAGTAAGGAAGCAAGAATTAGAGCATCTAATTAGGCAAATCGGGATAAAACCCCCGCAGTTAACCGATTTGAAGTAGGTGAGACATCGAATGGAGGTGTGAATGTCACAAGAGGCGAACTTGATCAAGCCGTTGCTGGGCTTACGCAACAGCAGGAGATAGCCAATAAAGCCATCATGGCAAGGCTGGATTCACTCTTCGTTCTTCAAACCGCTGCGACAAAGGTAGCTTCAAAGCCTGTTCATGCAGAAGATGCCCTTTCCTCCTCTTCTAGTCCGAATCGGGAAAAATCTTTCCAAGAGATTTCTAATCCCGATAAAGGAAAACTTGAGAATTCAAAGCAAGCTGCTCGGAACAATAATGCAGAGACTACTTCTCGTCGAGTCGCTGATTCTGCCAAAGGGGCACTTTCCAACCAAGAAAGGCCAGGGCCCCTGGGTCGCAACCATGATGGTTTGCTTAGGCAATCTTCCGGTCAAGACAAAGGCGTCCGCCCCACAGACAGCCTCCATGAGAAGGATCGTCTTCTGAAAATGGTCCGACAGATCATGAAGGAGGACAAATGTCCAGGCGACAATGATGCTGAATGGGAATTCGCGCCATCCAAAACCCTCTCACTGAAAGAATCAAAAAGACAACTTTCCCACGCAAATTCAAACATCCTACAATCCAAGCTTACAATGGGACAGGCGACCCCAATGTGTTCTTGTTTCGATATGACCAACACATGGATGGGGCCCAAATAACTGACGAGCTTAAGTGTTTGTACTTCGCGGTGTACTTGGAAGGGGTAGCATCATTATGGTTCACTAAATTGCCTCTCAGGTCTATTGATAATTTTGCCATGCTAGCAAGATGCTTTCGGGACCAGTTCTGCCTCCAAACAACAAAGTCTAGAGATATTATGTCCCTCAACGAATTAGAACAAGCCTCGGGTGAAACGATAAGATCTTTCCTGAATCGTTTTAATGCTGCTTGCTGCTGAAGTGGAGACCCATGAGCCAAGGCTGATTCTAATGGCATTAAAGGGGGCATAGATAAACTATCTGAATTTGGAAGGTGGTTAAAGAGAGAGAAGCCCGAAACACTAGAGAAATTCTATGACAAAGCTGATGAATACATGTGTCTTGAAGATGATCCCATCTATTCTGTTGGCAAGGTCAAATCTAAGGTGAATCCGGAAAGGAAAGAAGCTTCTACGAAGGCCAATCAAGGAAATTTCGGAGAGGGGCAAAAGAGAGGAAATGGTAATGATGCTAAGAATGACAAAGATTTCAAAAAGCGACGCTTCTTAAACCAACAAGCCTTACTCCGTTGAATGATACGATTGAGCACATATTCATGGCAACTAAGGAAGCGGAAGATTACCCGAACCCGAAGCCAATAAAGGTATCCGAAGAAGCTGCAAACTCAGCAAGGTTCTTCCGGTTTCATAATCGATCGGTCATTACACAAATGAGTGTCAGCACTTGAGGAATTTAATTGAAGAGTTGATAAGGAAGAACCGTCTTCCGGAGTATCTGAAGCGTTCATCAGATACTGAGCCTACTCAGGGGCAGCAAACTCATCCAACTCAAGATGGAAGAACACATACAAGTGGTTCTCGACCTATAATCAATAGGATTAGTGGTGGACCTCATCCTGCAAGACACACTTGGGAGAAATATGGTCATGTAAACAAATGAACTGAGCAGTACTTCAAAAGAAGATGGACTCGAGGTTTGCAGTATTTCTCTTCGTAGGAAAAAGCCAAAAACATCCTGTGAAGATGTAGTATTTCGAGATCGGGATGCTGGTGGGACGCTGACTCCAACTGTTGATGCAATGGTGATCACGATCGGTTTGGGTCCAGCAATAGTAAAGAAGGTATTGATTGATAATGGGGCACCTGTAAATGTTCTGCTTTACAATACTTTCTCTAAGATGGGATTGTCCATGGATAAAGTGCGAGCTAGTAAAAATAAAATACACGGTTTCACCGGTGTACCGACTCAGCCTATTGGCGTGATCGATCTCCTCGTAGATCTTGGCGAGGGAAAGAAGCAAGTTTCCATGATGCAGCCCTTTGTTATAATTGACTCATTTTCAGGGTATAATGCATTTTTGGAAAGGCCAGCTCTAGCTGCTTTCAGGATAGCTCTTGCTCCATAGTGTCTAATGATGAAGTTCCCAATTGCGAATGGAGTTGGAGTAATCAAAGGAAATCCTCAAGGGTCAAGTGAGTGCTATATGGCGGAGTTGATTGAAGCTCGGAAATACGAAACCAAGAAGGATGTGGAGGCTCCTCTCCACATCCATGAAGCTCCCTTATAGCAATTAATGGCCTCCCCCTATGCTGGAGAATACAATGACATACAAGAGGATATGGATCCACGAAAAACCAGTATAGGGGATGAGAGGGCAGCACCAGCTGAAGCCAACATTTCTATACAAGTCCATGATAATGATCCGGATAAGGTAGTGAAAATAGGCTCTCAGTTGGACCCTTTGCTGCAAAAGGAATTAATTATTTTTCTAAAAGCGAATCTGGATGTCTTCGCTTGGAACCACTCAGATATGTGCGGAATATCTCCGGACGTAATAGTGCATAAGCTGAATATTGATCCTAGCATACATCCGTGAAGAAGAAAAGGCGGATGCAAGGCCCTGAAAGATCTGAGGCTTTGAAAGATGAAGTGGATAGGCTATTAAAGAACAATTTCATTCGCTAATCCACCTATCCCAATTGGGTGTCTAATCCAGTTCTTGTGAAAAAATCAAACGGTAAATGGCGAGTGTGTGTTGATTATTCTGATCTGAACAAAGCTTGCCCAAAGGACAGTTTCCCCCTACCTCGAATTGATCAGCTCGTTGATGCAACAGCGGGGCACGAACTGTGGTCTTTCATGGATGCATACTCTGGCTATAATCAGATCATGATGCACGAGCCGGACCAGGATAGTACTAATTTCATAACTGATCGTGGGTTATATTGTTATAAGGTAATGCCGTTTGGTTTGAAAAATGCAGGTGCCACCTATCAACGCCTAGTAAAATCAATGTTCAAAGCGCAAATTGGAAAGACCATGGAGGTCTATGTCTTTGATATGCTGGTAAAATCCAGAGAAGCAAAGAGTCATATGCAAGACCTTGACGAAATGTTTCAAATCTAAAGGAAATATGGCATGAAGCTCAATCCACTCAAATGATCATTCGACATAGCATCAGGAAAATTTCTTGGTTTCATGGTAAACGCTTTGGGCATTGAAGCAAACCCAGCACAAGTTATTGCCTTATGAGAAATGCAAGCTCCGCGGACTAAAAAGGAACTCGAAAGCTTGAATGGCAAGGTAGCAGCTTTATGCCGCTTCATTTCAAAGGCAACGGACAGGTGCATTCTCCTCTTTGATGCATTAAAAAAGGAAAGGAAGAGTTTCCTGTGGACTCCTGAATGCCAGCAAGCATTTGAGGATCGCATCAAGCACTTGGAATCCCCTCTGATGCTATCAAAACCAAAGGATGGAGAGAGCTTGTTCTTATACCTTGCAATATCATCTCATGCTTTGAGCGCATCACTCATCAGGGAGGAGGATAAAGTCCAGTGGCCGGTATACTACATCAGCAAAAGGTTTACCGGAGCGGAGACGAATTATCCAAGGATAGAAAAGCTTGCGTATGCCTTGCTTATAACATCACAGAAGCTCAGACCTTATTTTTGATCTCACTCCATTAAAGTCCTTACAGATCAACCCTTGAAACAGGTGTTGTTCCGTCCAGAAACCTCGGAGAGGCTGTTAAAGTGGAATATTGAACTCAGTCAATATGATATCACGTACCACCCTAGGAAAGCGATAAATGGGCAAGCTCTAGCTGATATTATTGATGAGTCCACTAATAGAGGAGAGGAAATGGAGGAAACTAACGAATTGGTCGCTAGATGGAAGCTTTTCGTTGATGGCGCTAAGAACGAATACTGTGCTGGGGTAGGGATAATATTCGAAACTCCAGAAGGACGATAGGTATGTTGTGCTTTGTGATTCGAATTCCCCGTCACCAACAACGAGGCCGCATATGAAGCTTTTCTTAGAGGATTGAGGGTTGCGAAAGAATTGAGCTTGAAAAGTCTACTAATATTCAGCGATTCACAGCTAATGGTTTCTCAAATCAAAGGTGAATTCCAGACTAAGAAGGGAAAGCTCTCGGCATTTCTTCTTAAGGCCAAAGAGTTCCTTGACTATCTGGAGTATTATTCTATCTCCAATATTCCTAGAGAAGAAAATTGGAAGGCCGATTCCTTGTCAAAACTGGCTAGGACCGGAGATCCCCAAATCTTCGATCTAGTTCCTGTGTAAGTTCTACCCAGTTCTAGTGTTGAAGAATCTGATGTAGACTGGGTTATGGAAACAACCGACGAGCCAGACTCGTGGATGACCCCCATAAAAAACTATATACTCCACGGAACACTTCCTGAGAAACCAATGGATCACAAGAAGCTGCTCCGAAAGTCTCGTCTGTATCTCGTCCAAGATGGTCGCTTATACAGGAGAGGATATTCGACACCTTTGCTACGATGTATAACAAAGGAAGAATCCAAAGCAATCCTGGCAGAGTTATATGAAGGAGATTGTGGAGGGCATGTAGGTGGACAAACTCTTGCCAAAAAAGTTCTTGGATATGACTACTTTTGGCCTGATGTGAACCTCGACTCTATGGTCTTCACTAAGAAATGTGACCGATGTCAGAAATTCGCAAAGATTCCAAGAGCTCCGTCAACTGAGTTGAAACAGATGTTGACTCATTGGCCATTTGCTATCTGGGGCATAGACTTGATTGGAGCATTACCTACCGCAAAATCAAGCTTCAAGTACCACGGACGGAGTAGAGCTCCCAAGGGCCCGGAATAGTGATCACCTCGGCCGCTATTTCAAATAACTTTGTATTCTTCTATGAATATTGCACATACTTTGTATGGGATTACATGAATATGAATAAAGCAGCTCTTCTTATCCTGTCTAAATTGTACATTCGCATACCTTTGATCATATATCCAAAGATGCAAAGCTATGATTACGGGACATAATAAATCTACTGGCCCGTTTTCCGATGAAGAACTCGCTACAGCTTCACTAAAGGGATCTAGTCCAAAAGCTGGCACAAATTAAACCCAAAACCTCTCCGGGGGTGCTCAGTCAAATAACTCAAAGTCAGACAAAACTTGACTACGTTATTACTGAGTCTTTAAACCCAAAACCTCTCCGGGAGTGCTCTGTCAAATAACTCAAAGTCAGAAAAAACTTGACTACGTTATTACTGAGTCTTTAAACCCAAAACCTCTCCGGGGGTGCTCAGTCAAATAGCTCAAAGTCAGACAAAACTTGACTACATTATTATTGAGTCTTTAAACCCAAAACCTCTCCGGGGGTGCTCAATCAAATAGCTCAAAGTCAGACAAAACTTGAATACGCTATTACCGAGTCTTTAAATCCAAAACCTCTCCGGGGGTGCTCAGTCAAATAGCTCAAAGTCATACAAAACTTGACTACGTTATTACTGAGTCTTTAAACCCAAAATGAAACACCCCACCTCCGTTAGGGTCACTCTCAAAGGGAATGCCCTAATTTTGGTGGAGGTTTATAAGTATAAGTCACAGATATACAAGACAGATATAAGAACACATATTTTTGAACAACGGAAAAACAACAACTTTTATTTCATAGAAGTAATACGTGTTACAACAACCATACCATAATTGTCTTACAATACTTCCAAAAACATAGCATCTTCATAACTGTCTTGATTACATTATTTAAAGAAGCATAAAGAAAACATAAATAAACTGCAAAAGTCCCATAGTTGTTGTCCAAAGCCATAGTCCAAAACGAAAAGATCCAAGCAATACATTCTCTCTCTTCAAGCTGGATATGAAGGCTGGTCAAGCTGCGGTATTCCCTCCCTGTGGACCTGGGGGGGGGGGGGGGAACGGAAGAAAAAGAAGACGAAAGAAAAGTAGAGTCAGACATAAAGCCTGAGTAAGTCTAGGACTATTCAATCTATGAATAAAGAACAAGGTATGATAAGTATAAACTAGAAATGGGAACGCACTATAAACTTAGTTAAGTTCTCTAGGGTCGAATATACTATCGTACCCCATATTAATCTCTATACCCATATAAACTAGTTCCCAACAGGCACCCCATAATCAGGGTGAAGTGATCCATTTTATGATGATCGGCTCCTACTCGCATAGTTACATGTGTCTTACGGCCCCCGATGTTGTAGTTACCTATGCTGGTCCCACCATGGGGTGTATCAAGTCCCATGGCGGCGGCCCGACACAACCCTAGAATGCACAGGTATGCTACTGGTGCCCGGTGCCTTATTTTTCTGCGCCAGAGTGAGTGCACGCCCACACCCCGTTAGAACCTACACTGCTGCACCACCGCCGTCGATTTGACCTCTTACAATCAGCCCAGTAATCGTGCCCCACCCTGCCTAGTTTCAGGGTATCATGATACCTTATAGGGTTACTGCTGAAAAGGGTCCCCCGCTACTAGGTTTTCTATTTCTAGCCAACATGCTAATTTGGTTAAGTGTTTTGTAAACCTAACCCCCAATCAGTCTGTTTAGTTTAGCATGTTCCATTTTGATTAAGTATTAATATAATTTACTTAATCCTATCAATCCTGACTCAACCTTAATTGTCTTATTTAAGCCTTGACCTCTCACATTAGACAGGTATTGTTGTGGCTGCCTGTTGCCGGTTGGGTCCGGGCAGTCTTACGCCACAACTCAGTCTAACCTCGGGTCCTTATTGGGCTCCATGTTTAACCACCCACATTGAATAGGTATTGTTGTGACTACTGGACAGCCGGGCGGTTCCGGGCAGGTTTACATCACAACTCAATCCAACCTCGGGTTAAACACATCGTATTTTCTACATTTACATATTTTGTCTTTCTTCTTTTTATATGTAAATATTTGCGGCCCATTATTCAAAATCAATTTAAGCTAATGGTGTAAAGGTTTACACCAGTCATGGGCCCAACCCATTCTTGAATTTGGGCCCATCTACTTTTATATTTTCATTTATTAATTAATTTGGCCCAACGCTATTTCCCCAGTTTAATACGTTCGTTTAGTATAATATATGTTGGGCTTAGCCTTTTTAAGCCCAACTTAGCCACGTGAAAAAGGGGAGGCTTAAAACATGATTATATACACAAAAAGGGGAATGTGAACGCATGAACTTGCAGCATAACGTTGAAACTACAAAATAGAAACTGGTGTACTTGCATTGTAGTAACATATACTTTGGTCATAAAGCATAAGTGACATGAATCAAACCATGTAAACTTGTAGTTAAGTTAAGAATCTAACTAAATTAGATATCATTATTGACACATAGTCTTAACTACAACATAAACCTATATTTTTACTTAGGCATAATGTCAAACATAAGCAAATCATGTTTATAAAATTACTATATGTTTACAAAGGTGCTTACTTTTGTTACTAATACAAAAGTATAGTTCAACTAGAATTATTCCAACTTAATCATGATTTTTAATCTATTCACATAATCATGGCACAAATATACCCAAACATGAAATCATGGTTTTTGATCTATTCATGTAATCATGGCATAAATATTCCTAAACATGAAATCATGGTTTTTACTTTATTCATGCAAACTTGCTATTGGAATGTAAATCTAACTTAGCTATGTGTCACATATATTATCATATAGTTCTTGTTAACAATATAGGCCTAACATGTTTTTCAATTAGGCATAATACCAAACATAGCCTAGTCATATTTATAAAATCAATATAAGTTCACAAAGAGGCTTACTTTTGTTTCTAATACAAAAGTATGGTTTTATACATAGATCATGATGCCAATTCCAACATAATTTCATATGAATCATAATACCCAAAATTTGATCCAATTACACAAAAAGTGATTTTTTTAACAAAAATATACATTATGTTGGCATAGTAGCAAAACCACATACTTGCATGAATCTGAATTAAACAACCACAAACATGTAGCTTCAACATGAATTACATACTTGCGAATATCCAATCGTATACTTGCATAAATCTCAAATAAACTACAGCAAACATGTAGTTTTTATCATGAATTACATAATTGCGAATATCCAATCGTTATACAACATTCCAAATCGATTAGAATCATAGCAACGCACAAATATGAATTACTATCACCACAAATCAAGTGTACTTCTCATTTTACACAAATCAAACACAGTTATTTATTCACATTGGAATAGTACTCTACTTACAATCGTGTGCCGAATTCTTCAATTCAGGAATCTGAATTCTGGATTTGGAGATGTTATTCCTTTGATGTAGGCGTTGATTTGATTTGTTTAAGTTTAACTTTTAGTTGCTTTATGCTTTAGAGTTTGTCTCCTAATCGTCTCTCAAATTGGTGGCTACTCCTAGTCGTTCCTCAGCAGCATGATGGCCTCATTCTTATTTTTGAATGAATAGATTAGGTAGAGTCTAGGGTCATTTTTATAGAGTTTATGAACTGATTAGGACCATCGATGTAGCTTGGGTTAATCGTAGCCATTCATTCGAAAGAGAGACCAATCAGGAGCTGACACCTAGCCCTCGTGACAAAGCAAGGCTCAGAAAATCGACCAAACACAGAGCAGGCCAGCCAGGGTGGGCTGGGTTCGACCTGGCTCTGGGGCCAGGTCGACAGCCCAATCGACAGCCCTGTCGACAGCCCTGTCAACATGGCTAGCCTAGGTCGACTGCCAAGTCGACCTGGGTGCCTTAGGCGGGGATTTTCCCGCCCTGGCCAATAGGGCCCGATTTTGAATTTTAAACTTGTTTTCTGAGCTGTTTTCGTCTATTTGAATTTTAACCTGAATTCTGAAACTTCCGGAGGCCATATCTTCTTCATACGGACTCCGTTTTTCGAAAACTCGGACTCTATTTCGCGTATTTTTCCGAGACGAACACAATGGCGTATCCCGTTTCCCTTAATTCTTTGATTGGAGATTAATTATACTTTAATTTGTGAACTTCACTGTTATAGAATACACGGAGTGTTACATTCTCCCCCACTTAAAAGGATTTCGTCCCCGAAATCTTCAAGTTTAGGAAAAATATATATATCCTAACATCCAAACATCCATCTACTCATCCATCAAACACGAGTATCCATTGTCCTTAAAATACTTCTAATGCTTCATGATCATATGCAAAGTGTGTGTGTACATGTACTTATCTAATGCAAAATCAGGCGATCTACTGATTCAGTTGACCTCCTTATTGCGAATTATGTAAGTGCCATGAATCCATTATGTATGCAAATTTTCCTATTCATGATTCTACATGAGTGCACAATCATTCATACAAATGCAACATCCATATGACAACACATTAAAGTTCAACCATATACGAATGCAAACATATATGCATATGCAATATGAAGTGACTGAGTCGATCTAAAACCTAGATTGTGTGTGTATATGCAACCACGAGCAACCACTAGCAATCACTTGCAACCACTTGCAACCATCATCCATAACATGTTTCAATTACATGTTTTCATCCAAAGGGTTTCTACCTAAAAGATAAGGTCGAGGAAATATACCTAAAAAGATAGATAAAAGCGCAACTTAAGGAAAAAAAAAAGATCAAGGATGTACCCTCGAAAAGAAAAGGGTAGGCAGTACGTATTCTAGCTTCAGTTTCCCAAGTCGCGTCTCCCTCGGCGTCGCTCCACTGAACATTGACGAGCTTGACTTCACGGTTGCGTAGCTTCTTCACTTCCGTTCCTAATATGCGGGTTGGAACTTTCCTCACGGTTGCTTCGCGCTCCACTTCAGCCTCTTCTAGGATATTTGGCTCTACCACTTCAGCAGACTCATGTAGACATTTTCGGAGATGTGAAACATGAAAAACGTTGTGAACTCCGGCCAGCTTTTCGGGTAGCTCTAGTCTATAGGCCATTTTCCCAATTTTCTCCATGATAGGGAATGGCCCTACGAACCTTGGTGCTAGCTTTCCTGTGGTTCCAAAACGAACAACGTTCCTTAGCGGAGATACCTTAAGAAAAACTCTGTCCCCAACCTCAAATTCAAGGTCGGTCCTCCTCTTGTCGGCGTAGGACTTTTGTCTGTCTTGGGCCGTCTTCATCCTTCTTCGTATTAAGTCTACTTTCTCTGAAGTCTCTCGGATCATATCTGGTCCAAGTATGAGCTTATCAGTAGACTCCCACCAACAAGTGGGCGATCGGCACGGTCTTCCATATAAAGCTTCGAAGGGCGCCATTCTGATGGTTGCTTGATAGCTGTTGTTGTAGGCAAATTCCACCAAAGGAAGATGGTCTTCCCACGTTCCTCCGAAGTCAAGGACGCACAGTCTTAAAAGGTCCTCCAAAACTCTGTTCACTCTTTCCGTTTGGCCTTCGGTTTGGGGATGATAGGCTGTGCTCAAGCATAACTGCGTGCCTACCGCTTCTTGCAGACTCCGCCAAAACTCACTTGTGAAGATAGGGTCTCGGTCACTAACAATGCTGGATGGTATTCCATGGAGTCGAACGATTTCCTTGAGGTAAAGAGATGCTAGGGATGAGGCAGTTCTTTTACTTTTGACAGGTAAAAAGTGGGCGCTTTTAGTAAGCCTATCCACTATTACCCAAATGCTAGTGTTGCCTCTCCTAGACCTAGGCAGCCCATCGATGAAGTCCATTGAGATGCTATCCCACTTCCACTGCGGGACTTCTAGAGGATGTAGCAGTCCGCCAGGCTTTTTCTGTTCCGCCTTAACCTGTTGGCACACCATACATTTAGAAACGAATTCTGCCACGTCCTTTTTCATGCCGTTCCAGAAGAAAGTTCTTTTTATGTCCTTGTACATTTTATCTCCGCCTGGGTGTATCGTCATCTCTAAGTGATGTGCTTCCTCCAGAACCTTCTTTACTAAATCCCTTGTCTGTGGGACGCATAGTCTTCCGTCTCGCCTTAGCAAACCCTTATCGTTGATGGAGTATCTGTTGAGGTGACTCGAAGTCTCACCCCTAATTAGCCTATCAATCGTTTCCACAAGCTGAGGGTCTTCACGTTGTGTTGTCCCAATCGAGTCCACTAAAGTCGGACGTACTTCGAGCGATGCTAGCAAGCCTGGTACAAAATCGGAGGAAGGCCTAAAGTCAAAGCTGGCTATAAACTCTAGGCTTTGTCTTTCAACGAACAACGGGCTTAGGGTCAATTTCTTTCGGCTCAACGCGTCTGCCACTACGTTGCCCTTGCCCGGAGTGTAGGAGATCTCGAAATTGTACGAGGCAAGAAACTCCATCCATCTCTGTTGCCTCAAGTTAAGATCTTTCTGCGAGAAAAGATATTTCAACGATTTATGGTCAGTGTAAAGTTCGAACTTCTCACCTACGAGATAGTGTCGCCAAGACTTGAGTGCAAAGACGATGGCAGCTAACTCAAGATCGTGGGTCGGGTAGTTCTTTTCGTGCACTTTCAACTGCCTCCCGCCATAAGCTACTACCCTTCCTTCTTGCATTAAGACGGCGCCTAGCCCTGTCCCACATGCATCTGTATAAACAGTGAACATCTTGCTCCCATCTGGCAACGTCAAAACTGGGGCTGTTGTAAGAGCCCTTTTTAGTCGTTGGAAAGCAAACTCGCAATCCAAGTCCCAATTGAACACTAGATTCTTCTTGGTCAATTTCGTGAGCGGAACTGAGATCTTCGCAAAATCCCTTATGAACTTTCGATAGAAACCTGCTAGTCCTAGAAAACTTCGGACCTCAGTTGCATTCCTTGGTGTCTTCCAATCCTGTACCGCCACTACCTTAGCAGGGTCCACTGCTAACCCTTGTTTGGATACTATATGCCCAAGGAACCTAACTTCTTCTCTCCAAAAGTGGCATTTGGAGAATTTGGCTTTTAGTTGATGGACTCGCAGAGTTTCCATGATTGCCCTTAAGTGCTGAGCATGTTCCTCTTCACTCTTTGAGAAGATAAGTATATCGTCTACGAAGACCACTACGAACTTATTGAGGAAATCTCTGAATACCCTACTCATCAGGTCCACGAAGTAAGCAGGTGCATTTGTCAAGCCGAAAGGCATGACAAGCCATTCAAAGAAGCCGTCTGGGGTTCTGAATGCCGTTTTATCGATACTATCTTCAGCCACCCTTAGCTGATGAAAACCGGTCGCTAAATCGAGTTGGGAGAAAACAGACGCTCCTATAAGCTGATCAAACAAATCGTCAATTCTGGGGAGAGGGTGCCTATTCTTTTTCGTTAGCTTGTTGAGCTCCCTATAGTCAACACACAGACGGAGTGAACCATCCGCCTTTGTAGCGAACACCACTGGAGCGCCCCATTCTGAAATGCTCCTCCTAATGAACCCCTTTTCTAGAAGCTCTTTAATCTGTTTACTGAGCTCTTTCCTTTCCCGTGGAGCCATGTGTCTAACGGGCAACGCAACGGGCTTTGCATTATCTACAAGGTATATGCGGAAGTCTATCTCCCGCTTCGGAGGCAAGCCCTTCACCTCTTCGAAGACATCCGGATATTCCCGGACAACTCTAACTGATCGCAAATTTTCAACAGAGGCATCTAGCGATTCAAGGTAACTAAGCATAACCGCATACGAGGGATTACAAGAAATTTCCAAAGTATTACCGAGCTGGGTTAGGAGCCTAACAACCCTTTTCTCACAATCAAGGATGGCCCCATAACTGGATAGCCCCATTACTGGATAGCCAATCCATGCCCAAGATCAAACCATATCCCGAAAAGCCCAAAACAAAGGCACTACATTGAAATTCTATGCTTAGAATAGAAATTTTCAATCCCAAACAGATCATAGACAAATGAGCTAGGCCCCCAATTGGGTTTGAAACAATTAAGGGGTCCTCTACCATACTAGTTTTTAGGTGCAGAGATTCTACTAAAGCAGACGAGATAAAGGAGTGTGATGCGCCAGAATAAAATAGAGTGCGAACAGGGTGATCATATAGATAAACTACACTTTCTACAGAAGTATTTATACCTCGCTGTTGCAGAGGTGGCACTTCTAGCACATGAACTTGTGCCCCTGAGGTGGATCCAGCCCTCTGCCCCTGTCCTCGTTTCTTTGGGCAGTCCTTAGCCCTGTGGCCTGTCTCACCGCAAGAAAAGCACCCACCGTTCTCCTTGGCCTTCTTTTTCCGGCAGTCTTTCACTAAGTGCCCCACTTTGCCATAGAAATTACACTTCCTCTTCTCTTTGTTGCCTTTCCCGCCCATCTTAAAGTCTGTCTTCTTAGGCTGCAAACCCTCTTTCTTCCCTTGAGAGCTTTCTGCCTTTGTTCCCTTCTTGCCCTTATCCTCTTCGTTCAGCAATGCCATTTGTACCAATCTTTCATACGTGGCTCCCATGGGTATATGGGTCATGGCCAAACTGTGTAATGGCTCATTCAACCCTTTGACGAAACGGAGAGCCTTCTTGTGCGGGGTGTTGACTAGGTCCAGCCCAAACCTAGCCAGCTCATCGAACTAATTAACATACTCTTTGACTGTCTTGTTCCCTTGCTTAAGAAATAAGAATTTTTCCAACTGCAAACTCCTTTCCGCATCTGAGAGAAATTTAGCCTCAAACCTTGCCCTAAAGTCCTCCCATGTCTCCACTGGTCTTTCTGCATTAGTGACTTCCCACCAGTAGGAAGCCTCGCCCTTTAGTAGCCATACTGCCAGTTGTACTTTCTGTCTATCTTCTACCTCAAAGATGATGAATAAGTCCTCGGTTTCTTTCAGCCAATTTCTAGCTGCCACGAAGGACTCAGTTCCATGAAAATCCTTTCCTCTCATAGCTTTAAAATCTTTACATATCTTAGCAAACGTGTTTCCCCGTGGAGGAGGTGGAGGAAGAGGTGTTGTTGCAGCTAGATGATTTCCTGCAGCTGGGGGATGAGAAACGGTAGGACCTGGCTGAGTGGCCCTTGCTTCTAAGAACCGTCTAAACCAACCAGGTATTGGTACACCCTCTGGCAAGTTAAGTTCTTCGGACATGCTGAAACAAAAAGGATAGATTCAAAACGAAGGATAAAAGATAGTACCTATGGCTTTGGGGAGTGGACTTTGCCTTTTAAAATAAAATAATATTTTATCTTTTTAAAAATGCTTCTTTAAATTTCTTTTTGAAAAATAAATTTCCAAAACTTTTTATCTTATCTGGTAAACCTATGCTCTGATACCAAGTGAAACACCCCACCTCCGTTAGGGTCACTCTCAAAGGGAATGCCCTAATTTTGGTGGAGGTTTATAAGTATAAGTCACAGATATACAAGACAGATATAAGAACACATATTTTTGAATAGCAGAAAAACAACAACTTTTATTTCATAGAAGTAATACGTGTTACAACAACCATACCATAATTGTCTTACAATACTTCCAAAAACATAACATCTTCATAACTGTCTTGATTACATTATTTAAAGAAGCATAAAGAAAACATAAATAAACTGCAAAAGTCCCATAGTTGTTGTCCAAAGCCATAGTCCAAAACGAAAAGATCCAAGCAATACATTCTCTCTCTTCAAGCTAGATATGAAGGCTGGTCAAGCTGCGGTATTCCCTCCCTTTGGACATGGGGGGGGGGGGAACAGAAGAAAAAGAAGACGAAAGAAATGTAGAGTCAGACATAAAGCCTCAGTAAGTCTAGGACTATTCAGTCTATGAATAAAGAACTGGGTATGATAAGTATAAACTAGAAATGGGAAAGCACTATAAACTTAGTTAAGTTTTCTAGGGTCGAATATACTATCGTACCCCATATTAATCTCTGTACCCATATAAACTAGTTCCCAACGGGCACCCCATAATCAGGGTGAAGTGATCCATTTTATGATGATCGGCTCCTACTCGCATAGTTACATGTGTCTTACGGCCCCCGATGTTGTAGTTACCTATGTTGGTCCCACCATGGGGTGTATCAAGTCCCATGGCGGCGGCCCGACACAACCCTAGAATGCACAGGTATGCTACTGGTGCCCAGTGCCTTATTTTTCTGCGCCGGAGTGAGTGCACGCCCACACCCCGTTAGAACCTACACTGCTGCACCACCGCCGTCGATTAGACCTCTTACAATCAGCCCAGTAATCGTGCCCCACCCTGCCTAGTTTCAGGGTATCATGATACCTTATAGGGTAACTGCTGAAAAGGGTCCCCCGCTACTAGGTTTTCTATTTCTAGCCAACATGCTAATTTGGTTAAGGGTTTTGTAAACCTAACCCCCAATCAGTCTGTTTAGTTTAGCATGTTCCATTTTGATTAAGTATTAATATAATTTACTTAATCCTATCAATCCGGACTCAACCTTAATTGTCTTATTAAAGCCTTGACCTCTCAGATTAGACAGGTATTGTTGTGGCTGCCTGTTGTCGGTTGGGTCCGGGCAGTCTTACGCCACAACTCAGTCTAACCTCGGGTCCTTATTGGGCTCCATGTTTAACCACCCACATTGGATAGGTATTGGTGTGACTACAGGACAGCCGGGCGGTTCCGGGCAGGTTTACATCACAACTCAATCCAACCTCGGGTTAAACACATCGTATTTTCTACATTTACATATTTTGTCTTTCTTCTTTTTATATGTAAATATTTGCGGCCCATTATTCAAAATAAATTTAAGCTAATAGTGTAAATGTTTACACCAATCATGGGCCCAATCCATTCTTGAATTTGGGCCCATCTACTTTTATATTTTCATTTATTAATTAATTTGGCCCAATGCTATTTCCCCTGTTTAATACGTTCGTTTATTATAATATATGTTGGGCTTAGCCTTTTTAAGCCCAACTTAGCCACGTGAAAAAGGGGAGGCTTAAAACATGATTATATACACAAAAAGTGGAATGTGAACGCATGAACTTGCAGCATAACGTTGAAACTACAAAATAGAAACTGGTGTACTTGCATTGTAGTAACATATACTTTGGTCATAAAGCATAAGTGACATGAATCAAACCATGTAAACTTGTAGTTAAGTTAAGAATCTAACTAAATTAGATATCATTATTGACACATAGTCTTAACTACAACATAAACCTATATTTTTACTTAGGCATAATGTCAAACATAAGCAAATCATGTTTATAAAATTACTATATGTTTACAAAGGTGCTTACTTTTGTTACTAATACAAAAGTATAGTTCAACTAGAATTATTCCAACTTAATCATGATTTTTAATCTATTCACATAATAATGGCACAAATATACCCAAACATGAAATCATGGTTTTTGATCTATTCATGTAATCATGGCATAAATATTCCTAAACATGAAATCATGGTTTTTACTTTATTCATGCAAACTTGCAATTGGAATGTAAATCTAACTTAGCTATGTGTCACATATATTATCATATAGTTCTTGTTAACAATATAGGCCTAACATGTTTTTCAATTAGGCATAATACCAAACATAGCCTAGTCATATTTATAAAATCAACATAAGTTCACAAAGAGGCTTACTTTTGTTTCTAATACAAAAGTATGGTTTTATACATAGATCATGATGCCAATTCCAACATAATTTCATATGAATCATAATACCCCAAATTTGATCCAATTACACAAAAAGTGATTTTTTTTACAAAAATATACATTATGTTGGCATAGTAGCAAAACCACATACTTGCATGAATCTCAATTAAACAACCACAAACATGTAGCTTCAACATGAATTACATACTTGCGAATATCCAATCGTATACTTGCATAAATCTCAAATAAACTACCGCAAACATGTAGTTTTTATCATGAATTACATAATTGCGAATATCCAATCGTTATACAACATTCCAAATCGATTAGAATCATAGCAACGCACAAATATGAATTACTATCACCACAAATCAAGTGTAATTCTCATTTTACACAAATCAAACACGGTTATTTATTCACATCGGAATAGTACTCTACTTACAATCGTGTGCCGAATTCTTCAATTCAGGAATCTGAATTCTGGATTTGGAGATGCTATTCCTTTGATGTAGGCGTTGATTTGATTTGTTTAAGTTTAACTTGTAGTTGCTTTATGCTTTAGAGTTTGTCTCCTAATCGTCTCTCAAATTGGTGGCTACTCCTAGTCGTTCCTCAGCAGCATGATGGCCTCATTCTTATTTTTGAATGAATAGATTAGGTAGAGTCTAGGGTCATTTTTATAGAGTTTATGAACTGATTAGGACCATCGATGTAGCTTGGGTTAATCGTAGCCATTCATTCGAAAGAGAGACCAATCAGGAGCTGACACCTAGCCCTCGTGACAAAGCAAGGCTCAGAAAATCGACCAAACACAGAGCAGGCCAGCCAGGGTGGGCTGGGTTCGACCTGACTCTAGGGACAGGTCGACAGCCCAGTCGACAGCCCTGTCGACATGGCTAGCCCAGGTCGACTGCCAAGTCGACCTGGGTGCCCTAGGCGGGAATTTTCCCGCCCTGGCCAATTGGGCCCGATTTTGAATTTTAAACTTGTTTTCTGAGCTGTTTTCGTCTGTTTGAATTTTAACCTGAATTCTGAAACTTCCGGAGGCCATATCTTCTTCATACAGACTCCGTTTTTCGAAAACTCGGACTCTATTTCGCGTATTTTTCCGAGACGAACACAATGGCGTATCCCATTTCCCTTAATTCTTTGATTGGAAATTAATTATACTTTAATTTGTGAACTTCACTATTATAGAATACATGGGGTGTTACACAAAACCTCTTCGGGGGTGCTCAGTCAAATAGCTCAAAGTCAGACAAAACTTGACTACGCTATTACTAAGTCTTTAAACCCAAAACCTCTCCAGGGTTGCTCATTCAAATAGCTCAAAGTCAGACAAAACTTGACTACGCTATTACTGTGTCTTTAAACCCAAAACCGCTCCGGGGGTGCTCAGTCAAATAACCCAAAGTCAGACAAAACTTGACTATGTTATTACTGGGTCTTTAAACTCAAAACCTCTTCGGGGGTGCTCAGTCAAATAGCTCAAAGTCAGACAAAACTTGACTATGTTGTTACTGAGTCTTTAAACCCAAAACCTCTCCGGGGGTGCTCAGTCAAATAACTCAAAGTCAGATAAAACTTGACTACGTTATTACTGAGTCTTTAAACCCAAAACCTCTCTGGGGGTGCTCATTCAAATAGCTCAAAGTCAGACAAAACCTGACTACGCTATTACTGAGTCTTTAAACCCAAAACCTCTTCGGGGGTGCTCAGTCGAATAACTCAAAGTCAGACAAAACTTGACTACGTTATTACTGAGTCTTTAAACCCAAAACCTCTCCGGGGGTGCTCAGACAAATAACTTAAAGTCAGACAAAATCTGACCACGTTATTGTCAAACTGAGTCTTCAAGAAGAAACATCTTCAAGAGGCATTCATTCATTCCTCGGATATCTAATACATTTGGATGCAAAGGACGGAGAATTCCAAGCAATACATGCAAAGTTCGTATAAAAAATAAAAAGCTCCAAATGTTACAGTGCAATGGCAGACACTTTTTAAATTCTAATTACAACTCAAAGCTTCTGATGCTCAACTCCACCTTCGATATATCAAGGTTGAAACAATCCACTGGTACGGGGGCATATCACATATCACATCACAAAGCCAAAAGTAGCTGTTTGATTTCTCACATACCAAAGGATCGTCACAACCATATATAGGTGGAAAATCAATAAACAAGCAAAATGTGCAAAGTGTGATGTGCAAGCGTAGCGTACAAACCACCAGAATATGCAGAAAAAAGTAATGACAAGGTTTGAAGTATAGAAACACAAAGCATTGCCACTTCACATTCAAACGCAGATTCAAGTCATAGTATTGTCAAAAATACAAATTATTCAGAACACTGCAAAGTAGTAGGCGAGGGCCGACACTCTCATATACATCCGGTCTAAATGGAGTTTGATAAATCCAAAAACTAATGAGTCCAAGCCACTACTTCTTAGAAACTCCAGACCTCAATGAAGGACCCTTAGAGGTTGGCGAGTCAATGATCTTCCTTTTGACAATACGCTTTGATGTCCCCGGCCAGAAGGAAAAATGATCTTTTTGCCTGGATCAACAATCACATCATCAATAGTTTCCTCAGAGTCATGCTCTTCGTCGTGGAGATTATGAATGTCTTGATCGAGGTTGACAACCATGTCAATTCTCACTTCCTGAGAGCCTGGTTGAGAGAGTGCTATTCCCCTAGAAGCATCAACAAACGAGCCTGTATTAAATGAAGGCAAGTCAGTTTCAATGGCATCCATCACCATGGCAGTATATCCACCAATATGAGGCAATGGTGAAAGTGAATTCATTGTATAACAGCCCGCAATCTTAGAATGTCCCATAGAGGCAAAGAGATAATCTAAGTCCAGCATGACTTGATGCAAGTCGTCTTTACCTATGGCAGGAGGGTTTATGTCAATTTCATAATCATCGAGGTTTATAGCTCCCTCCGAATCACCCTCTCCTCCAGCTGCAGGGGAATGAATTACAATATCTACATGGGATAAAGAGCTTGAGATGCTAACACCGTCGGTTAACCTGGTGAAAGTATCGTCAACAAGTATACCTGAAGCCCTAGCTCCAGATGATTCACCACGATGGATCCTAAAAGAATTTCTGCCTTCAGCCGAGGCCTCTTGATCATCTTCATCTATCAACTCAAGCTGGAGTTGGTTGTCGTCAGCACCGTCAGATCGCTTCAAAACCTCCTCCCAAACATAAGCCAGTGTATTCCCATAACCTTCTCTTAAGAAACGGAGGCTTCCCCCACACATGACGCTACAAACATAAAACTCCAGAAAGGTTGCTTCGTCCTTTTCTTTAATTTTGCGGGCCTGGTCTAGAGCTTCTTGTTTTCCTTTCACCAAAGAAGAGGACTTGGCGGTTTCAACAACAAGCTTGTTACGAAGGGATGCAATTTCCGATTCTCGAGCAGACAAGGTCCTTCTCTCCAGAGCCAACTAAGATTCAGCCTCCTCTTGTGCTTTTAAAGCATCTTCGGCCCGCTTTTTCAGTTCGGCCTCTATTTGCTTGGCAGCCTCAAGTTCTTTGCGCAGCCGTTCAATCTCAGATTCTAACTCATTGACCCTAGAGCCCATTTCTAACACAGAAATCTTTGCCTCCTGGGCCTTCACGACTTGGATAAGCTGAGCTTTTTCATCCTCCAAGTTCTTTATGCTCTCAATCCGCTTGGTATTAAGATTCTGGAAATCATAACCAATTCATTGCCATGTTGAAAAGCGTTGGTCAATAGATCTGCGGACATCATCCAGAATCCCCTGAGCCTTTGCTACCTTCTCAATCTTCTCCCGTTTGTCTTCGGGACTGAGATCTAGGTCGAATTGCATCCCTCTCATGTCCCAATCCCTGAATCTGTGTGCAAGAGGAGGGCTGGGGCGTCCAAGTTGCCTTTTCACGTCAAGTACTTCGCGTGGCCTCGACATGATAGCTTGAAGCTCGACTTGGGTTGGATAAGGAGGAACATATCCTCGAGCACGCTTTTGAGGGACCTCCATGATTTGATCATCTCCACTTCTTTTCTTTTTCTGAGACTCCTCTCTTTTCCGCCTCGCCTCATCTTTCGCTGACTGTAAATGGTCATGAAGCCATGCTCTTTGTTCTGGAGTCTGTTCATAAGTGGAATGTGAAGGAATGGGGTGATGGTCGTATGATTTCTGAGATTGAGAAGGGGCATGCTTAGAGCGTTTCTTCAAAGGATGGGCAAGAGTGGAGGAAGACTGCCTGCTCTTTCGGAAATTGTCAATAAATGAAGGCTTCATTGCCGTAAACATAACAGATTCTTTTAGCACTTGAGAACATGTGAATAAAGCAGTATATGGGGAAAGAAGATAAAAGTGCGACACTGAAAGCAAGCTTAGTCCTAAAAACAAAACAAAAACATGCCTAACAAGCCTATGTCGGATTCCGATCATAAGTTTATCCTCGCATCTGGAACTGGTTCAGGAATTTCCTGAGGGTTGGGATTAGGCTGAACATTGGGAACTATGGAACCTGAAACAGGGTTATTATCTTTGCTAAGTTATTGTGCGGACTCTAAATCAGGAAGTCCGCCAAAGGTACCCACGGAGTCTCCATCTTGGGTACCTGGCATAATTGGATCCTCAAGAACATCTACAATGTTCTGTTCAATATTTAAAGCAGTTTCCACAACCGCGAGTTTCTTACCCTCCCACTGTACAAATTCTTCTCCAATATTTGAGGGAGGCAGGGTTTCCGTAGTTTTTTCTGGGGCTTCTGGAATAACGGCTTATTTTTCAGAAACAACCTCTGCAGCTCCCTGTAGAACCGTTAATGCATCGGTCTGTTTTTTTAGAAGAATCTTTATGTTTCTTGGATGTGCCCGAAGGCTTCTTACTACTGCTTCCCCTGTCGGCTTGTGCACATTTATTTAAGTATTTCTTGGATGTTCTCTTCGCCGTCAGGGTACGAGATGAGGGAAGCAGTTTGTATTGTCGAAGGAACTCTTCATAAATCAAAAACTGTCTACTTCTCTAAGTTTCGCTTACGGTTAATAGTGACTCTAGTAGAGATTCATTCATATCTGTGTCTTGATCAGAAGGAATTTCTGTAAGAGAAAGAAAAGTCAGTAAACGATCATGGGAGGTAAAACAAAATTCTTATGGACATTTACCTCCTTCGGTCCATCGGCCAAAAATGTTGTTGGGACACCGCACATAGAAAAACTGATCGGGAAATCCTTTGATACTCTCCAACAAGCCGGTTATGACCCTGGATTTCCTGCTTTCCATGAAGACAAAGGAAGGAAGGACGCTCTTTCTTTCACTTCTTAAAAGAATATAACGAACATATGTCTTTGAAAGTTGGCTCACGCTTTAAAACTCTCATGAACAGCACATACTAACATGTAACAATAAAATAGCCATTGGGGGCCAATTGTTAAGGAGCGATAGCCAAATTTTTTAGAATCATTTCTAGGTAATGGTTGAAAGGAGGCATCGCTCCACTCTGAAGCATCCCCTTAGTAACTGTAACATATCCAACGGGGTGGTGATCAGATAGGTCATCTCTTTCCGGGAATTTGACTTTATCTTCGGAAAGGCTAAATTGTTTGCATATTTAATGATATAAATCAACCTCAAGCTTCGACACGCAGCTATCGATTGGTGTGTGAGTAAGAAACCGAGGTCTTGGGAAGCTCTGAGTAACATTCATCTCAGTGATAGCAGTCGAAGAGGTTTCGATGTTCCGATCAGAGGTCTCAGTCTCTTTAGTTGGTGAGGTTCCCTCAACAGTTTTGCGAGGCCTTCGTTTGGTTGTCATTTCTACAAAAACAAGCATGTTGGAAGAACAAGCCACAATAATATTAATAAAGCTAAAAACAAGGTCGGCCTTGGCTAGTAAAAAACCTGGTCGCTCTTAAAACAGTAAACCCCTAGTCGCTCAAAAATGGGTAAAGGATCTGGTCGCCCTAAAATATTAAAGCTTTGATCACACAAAATCAACCATTTCTTGGTCGGGAAAATCATTTCAAGGAAAAACAATACCAAAGACACTTGGTACCTCAAAACTGATAAAGTACCTGGTCGCTCTAACCCAGTCAAGCCCCGGTCGCTCAAAACTGGAAAAGCATCTGGTCGCTCTAACCCAGTCAAACCCTTGTCGCTCAAAACTGGAAAAGCACCTGGTCGTTCTAACCCAGTCAAGCCCCGGTCGCTCAAAACCGGATAAGCACCTGGTTGCTCTAACCCAGTCAAGCCCCGCTCACTCAAAATTGGAAAAGCACCTGGTCGCTCTGACCCTGTCAAGCCCTGGTCGCTCAAAACTGGAAAAGCACCTAGTTGCTCTAAACCAGTCAAGCCCCGGTCGGTCCAAAACAAAAACTAGGGCTCTGGTCGCTCTGTATCAGATTCACCTAAAATTGGTTGAACATTCACCAAAACCCTGGTCGGTTTTAAAAGAGGGTCGGTCTTTGAAGCGAAATACATAGAGAATCAACCCGAATCGATCGCATATATTAAAGCAAATGCAGTTGTTATTGGAAGAAAGCAATATGAATGCATAATCAAAAACATCGTGAAGTAGCGGATTGAGCAGAAAATCACGCATGCAACAACCATCCAAACATACACACGAACACATTGTAGTTATCATCGCAATGAAGAAAAAACCACCAGAATTCTCATCATATTGAAATCATATTGTAAACATCTACAAATTCAAGTCAAATTCTACATCGCTGTCAAACATATCAATTCACAAAGGGTTCGGATTCGAGAATTTTACTACAAATTGCAATCATACCCCTAAAACCAGTCCAATTACATCCTAACCCAAAAGAGTTCAGTCGAATTCAAAACCAACATTGATCGTTCTCAAGTTAACAAGGAAATAGAAGCATATACCTGTAATCAAATCGACTATACGAAGGTGTTTGGATCGGATTTTCAGGCCTTGATGAAAATCTGAATTTGAACGGTTGAGATTCGAATGCTTGACGAGGAATAGAGATGAGTGATCGTGATTGGGTTGAGTCAGATTGATGAAGCGAAATGGAGATTAAAGAATTTTCTTCAGAGGATTGCCGCCATTAAAATAAAAAAACTTTCGTAGTTGGAAAAGTGAGGAAAACGAAGAGGCCAAGAAGTATATATACAGCCAAAACCGATCGGTCTGGCCCGTTATTATCTGAACTGGATCCACTTGAAGAAGAAATACCGACCCCAGCAAGCCACGTCCAAGACTGATCCCTAGTTGAACCTGATCGATCCACTAATGTTTCAAATGATATTTCGAAGTCCAAAATTTTCCTTAAAAATTATGGAACTCCGAGGGGCAAAATGTTATCCACCTGATCGATTCGTTATCAACAATTGTGTACGGGCCGGTTCTGGACATATAAAAAAGGGGTCGGTCCTATAATTTTTAAGAGGGATCGGTCGTGGAAAACAGGCTTCTGGTCGCTCTCGTTTCCCTGCTGAATTGGTCGTTCCAAATGCTCAAAGCCACTAGTCGCTCCAAAGGCCAATGACTCCTGGCCGCTCCAAATGCTCAAAGCCACTGGTCGCTCCAAAGGCCAATGACTCCTGGTCGCTCCAAATGCTCAAAACCACTGGTCGCTCCAAAGGCCAATGACTCCTGGTCGCTCCAAATGCTCAAAGCCACCGGTCGCCCCAAAGGCCAATGACTCCTGATCGCTGGAAAGGCCAAAGACTCCTGGTCGCCCCAAATACAGAAGTTATCTGGTCGCTCTCATGCTGACTTGGTTGCTCAAGATATGAAAGATACGTGGGCATTCTGCTTTGGGCACAAGTTCTTGGATCGCTCCAGATATTGAAAGCAACTTATCGTTCTTTTCTAGGTCCTCTCCATCAGGTCGCTCCAGATATGGAAGACTAACGATTGCTCCAAAGGCCAAAAAACCCCTGCTCGTTCTTTTCCCGAGGACGATCCCATGTTAAAGAAGCCAAAGTTGATATGCCTTCGTCGCCTGGTCGCTCCAGAACACAAAAGAACTCTGGTCGCTCCAGAATGCAGAAGATCTCTGGTCGCTCAAAATATGAAAGTTAACTTGGTCGCTCGCCAGCTTCTGATCGCACCAGCTAGCTCCAAAGCTTCCTTGAAAGTTTGCCCCACGTCCAAGATTCCTGGTCGGTCCGCGCACTCAGAGTGTATCGCCCACCAGTTCCCTCATCACCTGGTCGCCCTGCTTCGCTTCCAAGCTTCCTGATAGGTCCGCCCCATGACGTGAGCTTTTGGTCGTCTTTCCTTCCAAAAAAGCTCCTGGGTCGATCGAAATGCGAAAAGTGGTACGCTAGCTGGTGATAACTGGCAGTGGCACTCTCGTAAATACCTGACAAAACCGAACAGAATCCTGAATTGAAGATTTCAGCCACTCCTTCACCTATAAATAGGACCCAAACTCCATCATTTCAAGGGGAATTTTTCTGGAACTAGAGGAGGTGCTGTCAAATTGCTTTCTGAACTTCTTCAAGCATTTCACATCTCTTCTTCATAATTACTCAAAGTTCTATCAAGCTCTTGATCATGGTTTCCATGGAAGGATTAGCATAAACACTTCAAGCTTTCTACCATTCTCAAACGAGTGTGAAGTCGAATGCATGTCAAAAGTTATTTTATGGATGTATAATTGAGCAAACATTGTAAATCATTGGGTGAATAATGAAATTCTATCTTCAAAGTGGACGTAGACTAAAATAAGAGTCGAACCACTATAAACTCTTGTCTTCTTTTTGTATTTAGATGCTCTGGAATTTTAGATATGGCCTCACATGATTTTAAAGGTTTTCTAACACCCTGCCTCTGAAAAGGTGACATTCTTTCTAAGCATCTCACCTCCGATTAGGTGACGTGTTCAGAAATACCTCTTAGTTGTTATACCAATTTTTGGTGTAAACAGATAGTTAAATCACTGACTATCAAAGTTTTGATTTATTTTATACCTTTGTTGTCAATGCGGAGAGACCGGGATCGGATTTAATATCTGAAAATCACTCCGTATTGGCATAAGCGTTATAAAGCAACTTATTCTGAAGATAATTGAAGACGGAGTAAAGTGCAAGGACTATTCTGTTAATCCTAGATAGAAATTGCCAAGATGGATTTATAGAACGGTGCCTTCGGTTTGTCCAGACCCAGGACAACTTGTAAGAACGATTGTCTGACAGAGTATTTCCAAAGGGATTACGTACGTTGGTTCCTTCAAACGTACGAAGTTGGTGGCATAGAAGGGAAACTTCTTTAGCCTAATAATCTGAGTATTTTTGTGGGAATCAATTAGTGATTTCCGATGGATCTGACGATGTGGCATTCAAAGTAAATGGTGGCCAGATGTTCTGGAATCAAACCTCAAGCCTCACAACCCGGAATTTGACAAAAATCGGACAGGCAGCATGGCTATGTGGGTCACACCCATTAGGATGTATAATCACCTATCTAGAGAAATTCCATTTGTTCTTTAATCTATCGATGTTGTTCCTTTCGGGAAACGGTTGCTGATCCCAACCGTTGGTGATATACATTCGATACACTCAAGCGAAATGAGTGGTCGGTCATGTGAGGGCCGGGTTGCAAGACGTTCTTGTTCAACCCAGTGTATTTGTCTCTAAGATACACTATCGGTAGGTGGTCCCATACCTTGTCATGTTGGCAATCTAATCTCCAATAAGCGCCCTGTGGTTTTTGATTTAATATTATATATGGAGCGTGAGATGCAAGCGTTCCACTAGATTTCTATTTATTTGATTTAGACACTGTGGTAATATCACTGGATTTGATATCAAAATATTTTTGGTTATCGTAAGGTAAAAACCATCCGTGTTTATGTGTGGATCAGTTTTATGATTACCATATCTTTCGAAAGGATTTTGAAAGTTAAACAATTGGTTGGAGTTTACTCACACAGTCCCATGACCGACCTAGAGGTTTTTTGTTTGTTTTCCCTAAACTCTTGGGTGCCCAAATTTGTACGGGCATTCAAGTATTTGGGATTTTTCAGATTCACTTGGAGGAGCTCGAAGCAGGAAGCTTCACCTGTTAACTATAGACTATCATATTTCGCTGTGTACTGTTGATATATCTGGAAACTGGAGTTTATAACTGTTCCAGAGATGACCATTGTGCTCTGGTGATGGTATGTATATATACAGTTCTGATATGTATTTCAAAGTTTATGTTATCTAATATATTTTATTCGTTCCGCTGTGAGTTTGTGATCTTCTTTTCTTCTATTCTAATATTTCTTTCTTTCTATTTCTCATCCTCTAACTTCTTTCTAACAATGATTCGTGTTTCTGTACGATTTGGGTTGGACGTGTTGTGTTATTAGTCGACTCAAAGAGTACGGAAATTCGGGTCGTTACAGGGATTTTCACAGAAATCAAATCAATGTATAATCGATATAAATTTCTGTATTAGACTATTAATATAAATGGAATAACGACAAAGCCTTTTAAATTCCATATATATTAATGGCCTTCTTTTACAGGAGCTCATATCGATTATTATTAAATCGAATTCTCTTCAATTCCAATTTATTATATTAAATTGGAAACTTTACTTTGGGAAAATTTCATTTAAATATTATAAAAAGATTAATAAATTCCAAATTATATTTTCACAGTTAATTGGGTTAAAGAACGAATGTCGTTTAAAACACAGTTCACAATAAACCCAATTCACATTTCATTTTATTCCAATTATATATTAATTAATTGGTAAACTTCTCTAATCTTATTTAAAAGATTTATTCTTTTCTCGACTGGGTTTAAGAACACTGTTATTTAAGACACCATTCATGACAAACCCAAAATCCAGTTCTTTTATTCAATTCCAATTAAATATTTATTTATTGGAAAACTTTACTAAATCTTAAATAAAAGATTTATTCTAGTTAATAACTAGTTTATTTTGATAAAAATATATTTTTATCTTTTCAAATATGGAATTTTCCATCTAAAAACTTTCCAAACTATTTATTATGATTTTACATAATTTATTAATATTTTTAATAATTTTATCAAGGCCCGTACAGTCGGTTTCCAATAACGGCCACCGAACTGCATCCATAGCGACTTTTTTCGAATTTGATTTGGAAATAATTCCAAATCCTACCGTTAGATTTCAAAACTCTTGTATTCATTGGAAATCTCTTTTCGATACAAACTTAACGGTTCCGAATTTAGGAGAATCCGACGGTCGGATCTCCCGTTATGTCAATTTAAAAGGTAATGGCCGAAATTCGCTAACGGTCGCTGCGCGGCACGTTCTATTCAGGCCATTAAATAAATATATATAATATATATCATCGATTTCTGTTCAAAACATATTTTATAACGTATTTATAAATTCATTTTAAAACGATTTTAGCTTCATTTCAATTTTAAATGAAAATTGAATATTCTATATCTTTATCATATTATAATATTAATATTTACAAAATATTAAATTTTGAAATCATTTCTTTTTTATATTCATTATAAAATAAATAAAATCGATCGATACACCCGTTCGGGTTAAAATGGCGTCTGCTACTTAACTCGGCTTCACATTTCAATATTTTTGTGTCCATCCAAAAATGGATATAAAAATCTTAATTTTGTTTTTCATTGAATATTATTTTAAAATATTTGTTATTTAAAAATATTCTTTGTTTGAAAAATATTCTTTATTTAAAAATAGTTTTTATCTAAAAATATTCTGAATCAGTATGCGACTCAATCAATTACCATATAATTTCAGTTATATGGATTTCATACATCGCATGTATATAACCATAATGTTAAATAATCATTAAAACAATCCATTCAGACCCAGAGTGAAATTTACCACCGTGTGAGCAATAAAATAAATAAATAACGCTCATCACAGACTGTCAATCCATCGATTGACATACAACTAAATATTAGGACTAGTGAATGTCAAATATCATCCTAATACCCGTGTGGGGTTTCCAAGCAACAACAAATCATCCAAATAAATCATAGGATAATGAATTTAACCAATTCTAATTCCGCTAACATGTTGATGATAATTAACAAAACACATGATTATCTTTCTAATATCGCTAACATGTTAATGTTAATGAACATAACATATTATTATATTTCTAACTTCGCTAACATGTTAATGTTAATGAACAGAACATGTTATTATATTTCTAATGTCAAATAAAAATGTATTTTACTCGCTTAATTTCTCTACATGTTTCTAATGTCAAATAAAAATGTATTTTATTTGCATACATGTTCTAATCTTCTAATGACAAAAAAATAAAAGACAATTTTGTCTACAGACATGTTTACAAATTCGAGTGACAAAATGAAAAGATAATTTTGTCAACATACATGTGTTCTAATTCTAATGACAATATGAAAAGATAATTTATTTACATTGCATGGTTTAATGTCCTAATGATAATATAAAAAGATAATTTATTTACATGACATACTTTAATGTCCTAATGACAATATAAAAGAAGTATTATTTATTTACATGACATGTCTAATGTTTTCTAGTGACAAATAAACGAAAGTTTTTATTCGACAGCAATTCTATTTTTAACATAACAAATAAAAAGGATAATTTTATTTGTATAAAATTTCAATATTTAACTTGACATATAAAAATGAATATTTTTATTTGTATATGATTTCAATGTATAACATGACAAATAAAAAAATGTCTATTTTAATTTGTATACAATTTCATTATAGAACATGACATATAAAAATGTTTATTTTTATTTTGTATACAATCTATTTTTAACATAGCCAATAAAAGTGATATTTTATTCGTGTATACATTTCCTACTCTTAACATGTCGAATAAACATGATATCTTTAATATATCAAGTATAAATGATATTTTTTTAATATGACAAATAAAAATGATATTTTTATTCGTACGCAATTCTATTTCCACAAAAACATATAAAAAATGATGTTTCTATTTTGCTGACAACTCTATTTCAACAAAATGATATTTTTATTTTTCATACAAATTTATTACAGCTAAAATGATCTTTTTTGTTTTCATATAAATCTACGATAATTTTATTTTCATGCAAATCAATTACAACAAAAATGATCCTTTCGTTTTTATATAAATCTATTTCAACAAAATGATATTTTTATTTTAATATAACAGTTTCTAAACAAATGACATTTTTATTTAACATGACATTATTCGAAATAAATGAAATTTTTATTCTAATATAGCAATTCTAACAAAAATGACATTTTATTCTAATATTACATTTATAACAAAAATGACATTTTTATTCTAATATAACATTCCTAACAAAAATGACATGTTTATTCTAATATAACATTCCGAACAAAAATGATATTTTTAATTAACATAACATGATTCTACAAAATGATTTTTTTATTAATATAACATGATTCTACAAAATGATATTTTTTTAATTAACATTACATGATTCTACAAAATGATATTTTTTTATTAACATAACATGATTCTAAATTTTTTTTTATTATCATAAAATGATTCTACAAAATGATATTTTTTTATTAACATAACATGATTCTACAAAATTATATTTTTTTATTAACATAGCATGATTCTACAAAATGATATATTTTTTATTAACATAACATGATTCTACAAAATGATTTTTTTATTCTTTAAAATAAATGACATATTTATTCTCTAACATAAATGACAAATTTATTTTCTAACATGAATGACAAATTTATTTTCTAATTCATAAAATAAAATTGTAATTTTTATTTCATGAAACATTATCAAACAAGGATGACACTTTTATTTCAAGATTATATTTTGATCTTACAATGATATAATTCAGCAAATCATCACAACCACAATCAATTTAATTATATATATATATATATATATTTCTATAAATATATATATATATATTATTTTTATTTTAAATTTAAATTGAGAAATCTCACCTTGATCGGTTTCAGGAATTGTTTATATAACGATTAGTTTTAATGAAATTAAACTTGCATTTAATTTTATTAGAAATCCAATAGTTTGTGTTTCAGTCCTAGTCAGTTCCATATTGTAGATATCGTCAACACGAGTCCAACGCAATTTGTTTCATTGCATTCTGATTTCGATTGCAAAAGATATGATTATTTAAAGATTTGATTACATAAATAAATAATTATTGTATAATTAACACTAATTACATTTCCAAAATTGGCCTTAATCCCGTTCCATCGTTCGTTTTTCTCCTGGAAACCGAGAACCCAACATCGCTCCTCCCATTCTTCACGTCGCACCTCCTAGTGTTGATCAGAAGCCGATCTACTGCTGCCACACGAACGCCAAGATCACCACCTCCCTCCGACGTGAAGCTTGGTGAACTCGAAGGGCCCACCGCCTGGGGAAATGCATTCAAAAGTTGTGCCTTACTGCACGAAAATTGGCCAAACCGTGACGTGAAACATCATCACAACCGTTCATCTTGAAGAGCTCGAAATGGTCTTGAATTCTTGTATTGAAATCCCAATTTAATTCTCTATAATTTGAGGGAAATTTGGGGGATTTAGTGTGAGCTTCGTGGCCATCGAATAGGAATGGAAACAGCTGAATTGAAAATGGGATTAGGGTTTAGGTCTAGGTTATTTATAATAAAATTATATTAAATTCCTTAATTTCTTAGTTAAAGCATGTTAACCCTTGATAGCTCCAAATTCAGCCCAACGAGAGATGCCCCTAGCCAAATATCCCCGTTCCGGACACAATGGGCAAGGTCGCATCAGCCCGTTTGATCATTTTTGGCTTGTTTTCTTCAAATTAAAATATAAACCATTTAATTATTTAATTCGGTTGTACATTTAAATTTACCAGGGCCACATACGAACTCCAAAAATTCCAGAAAAATTATTTTTGGTTATGTTTTGACGATACGGTCCTAACAAAATTAATTTCGTCAACTTTGGAGACTGTTTGAAAAATGGCCTTTTTCAAGTCCATTAAATTTGACTAAAACTGACAAAACACATTTTCTTTTGCCATGCTCACATATTACCCAAAAAGTATAAAAATTAATACATAGCAATAATTTCACATTCCGGATCAAACAAAAGTGGTTTCGCCGAAAACGGAGGTCGTTTGTAAAATGTCTATTTTTAATAGCTTTATTATTATTAAAAATGAAAATTTAAAATTCTGACACATTTTCTATTAAAATTTCTTAAAATAAAAATTTTAAATTGGTTCTGATTTTCCTGGTTGTTACACCCGTGTGGGGTTTCAACCATCAGATAATAATAAATATTTGTGCACTTGGACGATGTGTAAAAATTATCATCCTAATCGATATCACAAAAATAGGCGAGCATAAACAAGTCGCCCGACTGGTAAATGGATGTATATTCTTATTTTTAACTACCATATAATATTTTAACATTTTTATAACATGTTAAATATTTATAAAACTCAATCTTTTTATTTTTCATACATAAGCTAAAAATCATATTTTTAACTTCTAATAATTTTTCTAATATATTTTAGAAAATTTCCGAAGCATAACGGCGCGATATTAAAACCGGAAAAAGGTATAGCCTTATCCCTCCCCTAATAATGGCTCGGCCATATACAAACCAAATCTCATCAAATCTATACACATCCTAAATCAAAACTCAAATGATTTCTTAGGGTTGCCAAACCCTATTAAATAACAATCAATCAATTCAAAATCAACCAAACGTCCATGGTTTCATACAAAAAGTAGCGTCAGGGGCTACTCATCCGCGTCTGCAACCTAGGATATAATAACTTAATTAAAGGTTGAGTGAGGAAACGATATCACCTTGGGTTTACACTCTGCCATTCTTTCCATGCGAAGAAGACGAGTATCAGTTGACTACACTTAAGCGAACATGATATCCTACATGATTGATTTTTATTAGTAATAGACATACGATAAAAATCATACTTTCACACAACTAAAAAACATATTTTTACGTAACTAAAAATCATAATCTTATTTAACTAAAATTCATGTTTTTACATAACTAAAAATCACGTTTTTACATAATTAAAAATCTTATTTTTACATACTTGAAAATCGTATTTTAACATATTTAAAAATCTTATCTTTACAAACTTAAAAATGGTATCTGTACATAATTAAAAAATGTATCTTTACATACTTAAAAATCGTATCTTTACATAATTAAAAATCGTATCTTTAACTGGCTAAAAATTAGATTTTTATATACTTAAAAATATGATTTTTAACTTACTAAAATCAGATTTTTATATAGTTAAAATAACCGTATTTTTAACTTACTAAAAATCATATTTTTTATTTACTTAAAAATAGTATTTTTGACTTACTAAAAATCAAGTTTTTAACTAACTAAAAGTCATAAAAACTTACTCATTTTTTTTCTTTTAGGATTCCATTTCGAAGCTCGTTGGTGGCCTCAGCGAAGGCAAACTGCCGGTGGCACTCAGGGTGGTTGTGCGCTTCTCTCTGGCGGCAGTTGGTTGCTGATGTGGATCAAAAGGGGGCTGCGGGTTTGAACTGGGAAAGGGGGTGCTTGCGCGGTTGGTATTGGAGGAGCAGGCGGAGGAGGGGAAGTCACGGGTGCTGGCGGCGATGCTTGGCTCGCAGTGGTGGGTGGAAGGGCGACGCGGATTTGGGATTGCGGTGGTGGCTCGCACGGTTTTGGTTTTAGCGATGGAGGGGTGACTGGAGGCGAAGGTTACAGGGTGGTGGATGATGGAAGCGGCGATGGGCCGGAGGGAAGGGCGACGTCATCGCCACTTCGATTTGGAAAAATCGATTTTTATTTCTGAACGGGGAAATGAATTGAAGAGGGAGGGTTTAAGTGTTAATATATATATTTTATTATTATTATTTTCTTTTCACCAAAAATGTTGACTTTTCTTTTGAACTCCAAACGAGACCCAATGACTGTCGCCCCTTGATAAGTAACCCCATTCCAAACGCAATGGGAAATATTTTGTAAGCCAATTCGGCTGTTTCGATAGGTTTTTATAAAATTTAAAATATTAAATAATATACATTTTAATTTTGAATTCAACGTGCGTTTTAATTTAACAGGGCCACATACTGACTCAAAAATTATGAATTTGGATTCTCGCTATGTTTTGATGATACGGTCCCATAGGAACATGTTTCATCATATTACGAGCCCGTTTGCAAAATGGCCTCTTTTCAGTCGACTGAATTTACAACTGAAAGTGAAGGTGCCTTTAAGTGTGCCACGCTCGCGTATTAGTTACAAAAATTATGGAAATTGAAATCTAGCAATAATTTGACATTCGGATCCATAGAAAGTGGTTCCGTCTATTTCGGAAGTCGTCTGCAAAATCTAGCAATAATTTGACATGCTAGTTTTGATGATGATTGTTCGCAAGATTATTTGTGAATTAAATGACATGATGCAAGTTTTACACACTTGAGTTTAGACCTATGACATGTACAACATATGCAAGTTTAACCCTTCTGAGTAGATCTATGACATGTACAACATATGCAAGTTCAACCCTTTTTATTAGATCTATGTCATGAATAACCTATGCAAGTTACCCTCTTTATGACATATATGATTCATGCAAGTTTAGGATTGTTGCCTATGTTAGTTGGGTTCAACAATATGATCATACATGCAAGTTGACACTTTCTAAACCCATGATATTGCAAAAGTTATGCTAGTAATGTTGTTAGATCCTTTGTGATGTAGTTTCCATTTTAGACTAATTGATAGTCTAATATACATACATGTATGTCATGTTAAGAGAACGAATTACGTGGGGACGATGGGGTTAATAATATACATGTTAAGATAAATTGTGGTGAAATTGGTATGATTTTGCATACCATAAATTGATGCCCATAATTGAGTCAATTATGGACATCGCTAAAATTAATACATTGGATAGGGAAAATTAATTCAAATTGTGGGGATGATTAATTAGGTGTAGTTAATCGTCTAAGACACGAGGTTGGACTCTTTTGTAGCGTAAGACTGCCCGGAACCGCCCGGCAAATCCAGCGGCTACAAATGTCAGTCCAATGTGAGGGGTCTTAGGCATAAATAAATACGTGACAATTGTAAAGACACGGGTTTAGGCTCTTTTATGGCGTAAGGCTGCCCGGACCCACCCAGCAAATCCAGCTGCCATAAATGTCAGTCTAATGTGAGAGGCCTTTATAAGGTCGCGGTCTTAATGAATTAAGAAACACTTAACCAGATAAGCATGTAGTGGGGCATGAGGGGTTAAGTGGGTGCCTTGGGTGGCATGTGGAAATCTAGTGGGTGCCTTGTGTGGCAATTGAAATACGATTAGAATACTTAACCAAAATTCCAAACATGTAAGTGAACATGACTAAAGGGATAAGTGGGATACACTAGAGGGGGGCCGAGCTTAGGTGGAAAACTTGTGCCAAGTGATAGGGGCCCATTTCAACCAGTAACCCATACATATTTTTGTGAGCTCGACCCATGTCGAAGACAAGACACGCATACTGGGTTTGACTATAAGAGGCCAAAACGGATTAGCGGTGGCAACGCAAGTCCAACGGGTTCATATGCGTGTGTGTGCCTGGGCTGGTTGGTAAGACGTTGTTGCATCGTGTAGGTACAAGCCGTGCGTAGTTGGTGGTATCAGGTTTCCACTTTGGGGAATGATACACCTCACTGTGGTGCCAGCACGGGTATCTATGTTAGGGAGCCGATCGCATGGGGGTAGTGGGTACACCTAGTGGAGATAGGGGCAGACGACACCTATGTAGTCAGCTAGGGGTACACGAAACTACTAGCAAAATTTCTAAGTCCATTAGTGGGATCAACCTTTAGGAGTAACTTGTGTGGTGCAGTGTAGTAATTATCTTTTGGTAGTTGGGTGCGTCTTTACCGTTATCTTCGTTCATCCTATGTCTAGTGGGCTGCTTAGTGTAGCCGTTTATCCCCAGTCGTCACCGTATACCAAGCTTATGTCTTACCCTAGTTACTTTAATAATTGTATTGTTAAAGTTATAAGACTCGCTCAGACTTATGTCTGACCCCTTTGTTTTCTATCTTTTTTCCCCTCATGTCCTCAGGGTGGACCTAGCACTAGTGGAGTTTGATTAGACTGCTTTATCTCTCTTTTGGAGCTTGGACTGCTGAAGTAAAGCCTAGCTTACCATTTTCTTTTTGGCTATTAGTTATGTAATGGGATTATGTATTTTGTTTTTATCAAGATCGGTATTATGTACTTGACTTTGGTTTATGGTTTTTGATATTGTAACCAAACATGTTTACCTTCTGCTGCAATGAAATAATGTTTTAAATTTTCAAATATTATTTATATATGTCTTGTTGTGATTTTCTGTTCTATATTCACTTAAAAATGCTCCACCGAAGTTAAGGCATTCCCTTAGTGAGTGACCTTAATGGGTGTGGGGTGTTGCACGTGGTATTAGAGGTGAAGGTTACCAGAACAGATAGAATTTTTCAAAAACTATTTTTCTAAGAACATTTTTGAAGGAGTATTTTCAAAAACATGTCCTTTTAAGAGAAAAGTTTTTGAAAAAAAAACATAATCCCCAATAGCCATATCTCTATCTTTTGAATCCTCCATTCTGAATCTTTCCTTTTTCGTTTCAGCATGGCTGAAGATCTTAACCTTCCTGAGGGTGAACCGGTGCCAGGATGGTATAGGAGGTTATTAGAGGCTAGGGCCACCGCTGCAAGTCCAGCAAATGTTCCTCCACCACCAGTAGCACCCGCTCCTCCTCCTCCTCCACCACCTCCTCGCGTAGATACTTTTGCTAAGACTTGCATGGAATTTAAGGCTATGGGTGGAAAACCTTCTCAAGGGTCAGAAACGTTTGTGGAAGCTAGGGATTGGCTTAAGGAGGTGGAAGAATTGCTAGAACTCTTTGAAGTAGAAGAAGGAAAGAAAGTCAAATTAGCTACTTGGTTAATGAAGGGAGAGGTCTCGTTCTGGTGGGAGGTCACTAATGGGGAGCGTCCTGTTGACTCTTTGGCAGATTTCAGGCGTAGGTTTGAGGCAAAATTTCTCTCACGAGCAGAAGAGAATCTCTAACGGTGAAAGAGTATGTCAACAGATAGCAAGGTTTGGCTTAGAATCGGTGAACACGCCAGAGAAGAAGGCTCTGAGGTTCGTTAGAGGCTTGAATGAACCATTGCAAGGGTTGGCTATGACCCACATCCATATGGGGGCCACCTTCGAGAAGCTAGTAGACATGGCCTTCATGCATGAGGAAGAGAAAGGCCCCAATACTAATAAGGCACCCGAGAAGAAAGGGGATCAGAAGAGACCTCAACAGCAACAACAAAACAAGGGTGGGAAAGGCAATAATGGAAAGGGAAAGAAGAAGTGCTTTAACTGTGGGACATTAGGCCACCTAAGCAAAGATTGTAGGCAGAAAAAGAAGACTGGCTGTTTCCACTGTGGCGAAGCGGGACATCTAGTCAAGGACTGCCCAAAGAAGGGGCGGAGGGCAGGGTCTACCTCAGGAGGACAGGTGCAGGCTCTTATGGCACCGGGGCAGGCAAGGGGACAAGTTCATGCTCTCGCTGTCCCACCACTGCAAGAAAGAGGTAGAACAATTTCCATTGAAAGTCTAGTTTTCCTGTTTGATCATCCTGTCCGTACTTTATTTGACTCTGGTGCATCGCATTCATTTATCTCTACATCATTAGTTGAATCACTGCACTTAGACACCAGTTTAGTAGAAGATCCCTTGGTTGTTTCAAACCTAATTGGGGGCTCAGCTTATTTGTCCATGATGTGTTTGGGTTTGAAGATTTCTATACTTAGCGTTGAGTTTAGATGTGATACTTATGTTTTGGGCTTCACGGGCTATGGGTTAATTTTAGGAATGGACTGGTTATCCAGTAATGGTGCCGTTCTTGATTGTGAAAGGAGAGTAGTTAGGCTCATGACCCGCCTTGGTAACACTCTCGAAATATCTTGTAATCCCATGAATTCTGTTATGCTAATTTATCTTGAATCGCTTGACGCGTCGGTTGAGAACATGCTATCTGTTAGAGTGGTCCGGGAATACTCGGATGTGTTTGAGGAGGTGAAGGGATTACCTCCGAAGCGGGAGTTAAACTTCCGAATATATCTTGTAGACAATGCAAAAAAAGTATCTTTACCAGTGCGCCACATGGCTTCTCGTGAGAGGAGGGAACTCAATAAGCAAGTAGGGGAGTTGCTTGAGAAGGGGTTCATAAGATGTAGTATATCGGAGTGGGGTGCTCGAGTAGTACTTGCCACGAAGGTGGATGGGTCCCTCAGATTTTGTGTGGACTATAGAGAACTTAATAAACTTACAAAGAAGAATAGACACCCACTACCGAGGATTGACGATCTCTTCGATTAGTTAGTTGGCGCTCAGTGTTTTCGCAGTTGCACTTAGCCACTGGGTTTCATCAGTTGAGAGTGGCTGAGGATAGCATAAAAAAGACTGCCTTTAGGACTCCGGACGGTTTCTATCAGTGGCCTGTGATGCCCTTTGGTTTAACAAACGCCCCAGCATACTTTGTTGACTTGATGAGTAGGGTGTTTAGGGAGTACCTTAATAAATTCGTGGTGGTCTTTGTGGATGACATCTTGGTCTTTTCTAAGAGAGAGGAAGAGCATGCCTTACATCTTAAGGAAGTGTTGGAAACCCTTCAAACGCACAACCTTAAAGCTAAATTCTCTAAATGTCACTTTTGGAGGAAGGAAGTGCGATTCTTAGGGCACGTGGTCTCAAAAGAAGGGATAGCTGTGTATCCCGCAAAGGTAGTGGCCATCCAAGATTGGAAGGTTCCTAAAATGCTACCGTGGTGAGAAGTTTCTTGGGGTTGGCTGGCTACTTTAGGAAGTTTATCAAGGACTTCGCGAAGATATCAGCCCCATTAACACGATTGACGAAGAAGAACCTAGATTTCAAGTGGGACGTAGATTGTGATGATGCGTTCCCATGTTTAAAGAGGGCTTTAACCTCAGCTCCAGTCTTAGTGCTGCCAGATGGGAGTAAGCCATTTACTGTTTATACCAATGCTTGTGGGACCGGACTAGGCGCAGTCGTAATGCAAGAGGGAAGGGTAATAGCCTATGGGGGAAGGCTGTTGAGAGTGCAAGAGAAAAATTACCCTATGCATGACCTAGAATTGGACGCTATTGTTTTCATGCTTAAGTCTTGGCGCTATTATATTCTTGGCGAAAAATTCGAAATATTCACCGAACACAAATCTTTAAAATACTTGTTCTCTCAGAAGGACTTGAACTTAAGGTAGCAAAGGTGGATGGAATTATTAGCATCCTACGATTTCGAAATTGCATATACCCCTGGCAAGGGTAATGTAGTGGCAGACGCCTTAAGCAAAAAAAGGTTGTCCTTGAGTCCATTGTTCATTGAACGACGAAGCTTAGAATTTATTTCGATGTTTGACTTTAGGCCTTCTGTTGACTTTGTACTTGGTTTGCTAGCATCCTTAGAGGTTAGACCTACACTTTTGGGATGGATTGGTGAGGCACAGCGAGATGACCCACAGTTGGTTGAGTTAGTAGAAAAGCTCATAAGGAGGGAGTCGTCCAGTCATTTGAGTAGGTATAACCTAGATGATAACGGTTGGTTACGTAGGGATGGTAGGCTTTGTGTACCACAAGACGAGGGTTTGAAGAAGGCTATTCTTGATGATGCACATCGTTCGAAGATGACCATTCATCCCGGCGGGGACTAGATGTACAAAGACATGAAGCGAGTTTTCTTTTGGGCCGGTATGAAGAAGGATGTGGCCGAGTATGTCGCTAGATGCTTGGTGTACCAACAAGTAAAAGCGGAGCAAAAGAAACTTGGTGGGTTGATTCACCCATTGGAGGTTCCACAATGGAAGTGGGATAGTGTCTCGATGGATTTTGTCGATGGGTTACCAAGATCGAGGAATGGCAATCCGGGAATTTGGGTTGTGGTAGACAGACTTACTAAGAGCGCCCATTTCATACCCGTGAAAAGTAAGAGGACTGCTACATGGCTAGCTTCAGTATACATTCGAGAGATAGTTCGATTGCATAGTGTTCCTTCTAGCATAGTGAGCGACCGAGATCCTATCTTCACTGGCGAGTTTTGGAAGAGCTTGCAAGAGGCGGTAGGGACTCAGTTATGTTTGAGCACCGTATATCATCCTCAAACGGACGGCCAGACGGAGAGGGTGAATCGTATTCTAGAGGACCTTTTGAGGCTATGTATCTTAGAATTTGGAGTTACATGGGAAGAGCCACTTCCATTGGTGGAGTTCGCATATAATAACAGCTTTCAGTCTAGCATTGGCATGGCACCTTTCGAAGCTCCTTATGGAAGGCCTTGTTGTTCACCTACATGTTGGTGGGAATCTACGGATAAGGTCTTGCTTGGGCCCGATATGATTAGAGAGACTTCGGAAAAGATCGACTTAATTCGAAGAAGGATGAAGGCGGCGCAAGATAGGCAAAAGTCTTATGCGGACAAGAGGAGGACAGATCTTGAGTTAAATGTTGGGGACATGGTCTTTAACAAGGTGTCTCCATTACGGAATGTTGTTCGCTTTGGGTCTGTTGGGAAGTTAGCACCAAGGTTCGTAGGGCCGTTTCCTATTAAGGAGAGGATTGGACAAATGGCATATAGAGTGGAGTTTCCCGAGAGACTTAGTGGTGTACACGACGTATTCCATGTTTCACATTTGAGGAAGTGCCTACATGAGACAGCAGAAGTAGTGAAGCCGAACTTGCTTAGAGAGGTCGAGATAGAGCGTGAACAAATGATTCGACAAGCTCCTACGCGCATTCTTGGGTCAGAGATTAGGAAATTGAGAAATCGAGAGGTTAAACTAGTCAAAGTGCAATGGGGAGATGATGAGAGCAACGCTACTTGGGAGACGGAAGAGAAGATGCGTTCATTGTACCCTTTTCTTTTTGAGGGTATGTCCTTTAAATTTCTCCTTTATCGCCTATCTTGTACTTGTCTTATCTTTAGTGTGTCCTCTCGCTAGTATTCTTGACCTTTAGATAGGGTAATCCTATGGTTGAAACATGTGTTTGAGACATGTTATGTATGATGGATGCGTGTGGATGCAAGTGTTTGCTAGTGGTTGCTCGTGGATGCATGTACACACACTTTAGGCACTAGGTCGGCTCAGTCACTTCATATTGCATATTGCATATAAATGGATGTACTTAGTTAAATGGATGTATGGTGGATATAAATGGATGTATGTTGCATTTGAATGAATGGATGTGCACACATGTAGTAATGATATGTATAGGGGCCTTTGCACACATGATGGATACATGGCACTATCATTATTTGCATTGAGGAGGTCGACTGAATCAGTGGACCGCCTAATTTTGCATTATATACGGACATATACACACACTGTGCATATAAACATGAAAGCATTAGAGGTCTTTAAGGACAATGGATTCCTGTGTTTGATGGTTGAGTAGATGGATAATTGGATGGTAGGACTTACATTCTTCTTGACTTGAAGATTTTGGGGTCGAAATCCTTTAAGAAGGGGAGAATGTAACACCCCGTATTTTTGTTAACACTAAAGTTGCTAATTAAAGAATAATCAATGTTTATTATAAGAATTAAGTAAAATGGGTTGCGCTATTATGTTCGTCTCGAAATTTCGGGTCAAGATAGACATTTGGTATGCACAAAACAGATACCTTATGAAGATGTTATTAAGCCTTGAAGTTTGTATGCATATGAGAGAAATATATATATATATATATATTGTAACACCCCGTGAATTCTATAACTGTGAAATTCACAAATTAAAGTATAATTAATTTCAAATCAAAGAACTAAGGGAAACGGGATACGCCATTGCGTTCGTCTCGGAAAAATACGCGAAATAGAGTCCGAGTTTTCGAAAAACGGAGTCCGTATGAAGAAGATATAGCCTTCGGAAGTTTCTGAATTAAGTTCATAATTCAAACAGAATAAAACAACTCAGAAAAACAAGTTTAAAATTCAAAATCGGGCCCAATTGGCCAGGGCGGGAAAATTCCCGCCTAAGGCACCCAGGTCGATTGGGCTGTCGACCTGGGCTAACCAGGTCGACAGGGCTGTCGACCTGGTCCAGAGCCAGGTCGAACCCAGCCCACCTTGGCTGGCCTAGTCTATGTTGGTCGATTTTCAGAAGCTTGCTTTGTCATTAGGGCTAGGTGGCAGGCTCTAATTGGTCTCTCTTTCGAATGAATGGCTACGATCAATCCAAGCAACATCGATGGTCCTAATCAGTTCCTAAACTCTATAAAAATGACCCTAGACTCAACCTAACCTATTCATTCAAAAATAAGAACAAAGCCATCATGCTGCTGAGGAACGACTAGGAGTAGCCACCAATTGGAGAGAAGATTAGGAGGCAAATTCTAAAGCATAAAGCAACTTAGACAAATCAAATCAACGCCTACGTCAAAAGTAGTCGCATCTCCAAATTCCTAAATTGGAGAATTCGCCACACAATTGTAAGTAGAGTATTATTTTGGTATGAACAAATAACTGTGTTGGTTTGTATACTTGATTTGTGGTGATAAAGTAATTCATATTTGTGCGTTACTATGATTCTTATCGATTTGGAATATTGTATACGTTTGGATATTCTCAAATTATGTTATTCATTATAAAAACTACATGTTTGCGGTAGTTTTATGCAAGTATACGTTTGGATATTCGCAAAGCATGTTATTCATTATAAAAACTACATGTTTGCGGTAGTTTTATGCAAGTATACGTTTGGTATATTTGCAAATTATGTAATTCATGTTGAAGCTACATGTATGTAGTTGTTTAATTGAAATTCATGCAAGTTTGGGGTTTTGCTACTATGCCATCATAATGTGTATTTTTATACAAAAAATCATTTTGTGAGTAATTGGAGCAAATTTGGGTTATTATAATCCATATGAAATTATGTTGAAAATTTGGCATCATGATCTATGTATTAAGCCATACTTTTGTACTAGAAAACCTCTTTGTGAACTTATGAATATGACTAGGCTATGATTGATATTTTGCATAATTGAAAACCATGTTATGTCTATATTGTTAACAAGAATTATATGATGACATATGTGGTACATAACTAGGTTAGATTCAAAATCCCATTTGCAAGTTTGCATGACTAAAGTAAAAATCATGATTTCATGTTTAGAAATATTTATGCCATAAGTATATGTGTGCCATGGTTATGTGAATAGGTTTAAAGTCATGATTTAAGTTGGAATAATTCAAGTTGAACTATGCTTTTGTATTAGTAACAAAATTAAGCCCCTTTGTAGACATGTAGGAACCTTATGAACATGATTTGCTTATGTTTGACATTATGCCTAAATAAAAACATAGGTCTATGTTGTAGTTAAGACTATGTGTCAATAATGATATCCAATTTAGATTCTTAACTTAACTACAAGTTTACATGCTTTGATTCATGTCACTTATGCTTTATGACCAAAGTATACATTACTACTATGCAAGTACACCAGTTTCTGTTTTGTAGTTCCAACGTTATGTTGCAAGTTCATGCATTCACATTCCCCTTTTTGTGTATGTAATCACGCTTTAAGCCTCCCATTTTTCACGTGGCTAAGTTGGGCTTAAAAAGCCTAAGCCCAACATATATTATAATAAACGAACGTATTAAACGGGGGAAAATAACGTTGGGCCAAATTAGTTAATAAATGAAAATATAAAGTAGAAGGGCCCAAATTCAAGTATGGGTTGGGCCCATGATTGGTGTAACCTTCACACCATTGATCTTGAATAATGGGCCGCAAATATTTACATATAAGAAAAATAAAGAAGAAAGACAAAATATGTAAATGTAGAAAATACGATGTGTTGAGTTGTGATGTAAACCTGCCCGGAACCGCCCGGCTGTCCAGTAGTCACAACAATACCTATCCAATATGGGTGGTTAAACATGGAGCCCAATAAGGACCCGAGGTTAGACTGAGTTGTGGCGTAAGACTGCCCGGAACCAACCGGCAACAGGCAGCCACAACAATACCTGTCTAATGTGAGAGGTCAAGGCTTTAATAAGACAATTAAAGCTGAGTCAGGATTGTTAGGATTAAGTGGACCAAAGGCTTAATCAAAATGGAACATGCTAAACTAAACAGACTGATTGGGGGTTAGGTTATAAAACACTTAACCAACTTAGCATGTTGACTAGAAATAGAAAACCTAGTAGCGGGGGACCCTTTTCAGCAGTAACCCTATAAGGTGTATCATGATACCCTGAAACTAGGCAGGGTGGGGCACGATTACTGGGCTGATTGTAAGAGGTCAAATCGACGGCGGTGGTGTAGCAGTGTAGGTTCTAACGGGGTGCGGGCGTGCACACACTCCGGCGCAGAAAAATAAGGCACTGGGCACCAGTAGCATACCTGTGCATCCTAAGGTTGTGTCAGGCCGCCGCCATGGGACTTGATACACCCCATGGTGGGACCAGCGTAGGTAACTACAACATCGGGGGCCGTAAGACACATGTAACTATGCGAGTAGGAGCCGATCATCATAGAATGGATCACTTCACCCTGATTATGGGGTGCCAGTTGGGAACTAGTTTATATGGGTTCAGAGATTAATATGGGGTACGATAGTATATTCGACCCTAGACAACTTAACTAAGTTTATAGTGCTTTCCCACTTCTTTTTTATACTTATCATACCCAGTTCTTTATTCATAGACAGAATAGTCCTAGACATACTCAGGCTTTATGTCTGACTCTACTTTTCTTTCGTCTTCTTTTCTTCCGTTTCCCCCCCAGGTCCACAGGGAGGGAACACTGCAGCTTGACCAGCCTTCATATCCAGCTTGAAGAGGAAAAATGTATTGCTTGGACCTTTTCGTTTTCAACTATGGCTTTGGACAACCACTATGGGGCTTTTGCAGTTTATTTATGTTTTTTTATGCTTCTTTAAATAATGTAATCAAGACAGATTATGAAAGTGTTATGTTATGTTTTTGGAAAGGATGTAAGACAATCATGGTAATGTTGTTGTAACACGTATTTGCTTTTATGAAATAAAGGTTGCTGTTTTTCCGTTGTTTACAAATATGTGTTCTTATATCCGTCTTGTATATCTGTGACTTATACTTATAAACCTCCACCAAAATTAGGGCATTCCCTTTGAGAGTGACCCTAACGGAGGTGGGGTGTTTCACTTGGTATCAGAGCATAGGTTTACCAGATAAGATAAAAAGTTTTGAAAATTTATTTTCAAAAAGGAAATTTAAAGAAGCATTTTTAAAAGATAAAAATATTATTTTATTTTTAAAGGCAAAGTCCACTCCCCAAAGCCATAGGTACTATCTCTTATCCTTCGTTTTGAATCTATCCTTTTTGTTTCAGCATGTCCGAAGAACTTAACTTGCCAGAAGGGGTACCAATACCTGGTTGGTTTAGACGGTTCTTAGAAGCAAGGGCCACTCAGCCAGGTCCTACCGTTCCTCCTCCCCCAGCTGCAGGAAATCATCCAGCTGCAGCAGCGCCTCTTCCTCCACCTCCTCCACGGGGAAACACGTTTGCTAAGATATGTAAAGATTTTAGAGCTATGGGAGGAAAGGATTTCCATGGAACTGAGTCCTTCGTGGCAGCTAGAAATTGGCTGAAAGAAACTGAGGACCTATTCATCATCTTTGAGGTAGAAGATAGACAGAAAGTACAATTGGCAGTGTGGCTATTAAAGGGCGAGGCTTCCTACTGGTGGGAAGACACTAATGCAGAAAGACCAGTGGAGACATGGGAGGACTTTAGGGCAAGGTTTGAGACTAAATTTCTCTCAGATGCGGAAAGGAGCTTGCAGTTGGAAAAATTCTTATTTCTTAAACAAGGGGACAAGACAGTCAGAGAGTATGTTAATCAGTTCGATGAGCTGGCTAGGTTTGGGCTGGACCTAGTCAACACCCCGCACAAGAAGGCTCTCCGTTTCGTCAAAGGGTTGAATGAGCCATTACACAGTTTGGCCATGACCCATATACCCATGGGAGCCACGTATGAAAGATTGGTGCAAATGGCATTGCTGAACGAAGAGGATAGGGGCAAGAAGGAGACAAAGGCAGAAAGCTCTCAAGGGAAGAAAGAGGGTTTGCAGCCTAAGAAGACGGACTTTAAGAAGGGCGGGAAAGGCAACAAAGAGAAAAGGAAGTGCAATTTCTGTGGCAAAGTGGGGCACTTAGTAAAGGACTGCCGGAAAAAGAAGGCCAAGGAGAATGGTGGGTGTTTTTCTTGCGGTGAGATAGGCCACAGGGCTAAGGATTGCCCAAAGAAACGAGGACAGGGGCAGAGGGCTGGATCCACCCCAGGGGCACAGGTTCATGTGCTAGAAGTGCCACCTTTGCAACAGCGAGGTATAAATACATCTGTAGAAAGTGTAGTTTATCTTTATGATCACCCCGTTCGCACTTTATTTGATTCTGGCGCATCACACTCCTTTATCTCGTCTACTTTAGTAGAATCTCTGCACCTAAAAACTAGTATGGTAGAGGACCCCTTAATTGTTTCAAACCCAATTGGGGGCCCAGCTCATTTGTCTATAATCTGTTTGGGATTGAAAATTTCTATTCTTAGTGTAGAATTTCAATGTAGTGCCTTTGTTTTGGGTTTTTTTGGGGTATGGTTTGATTTTGGGTATGGATTGGCTATCCAGAAATGGGGCCATCCTTGATTGTGAGAAAAGGGTTGTCAGGCTCCTAACCCAGCTCGGTAATACTTTGGAAATTTCTTGTAATCCCTTGTATGCGGTTATGCTTAGTTATCTTGAATCGCTAGATGCTTCTGTTGAAAATTTGCAATCATTTAGAGTGGTTCGGGAATATCCGGATGTCTTCGAAGAGGTGAAGGGCTTGCCTCCGAAGCAGGAAATAGACTTCCGCATATATCTTGTAGATAATGCAAAGCCCGTTGCATTGCCTGTTAGACACATGGCTCCACGAGAAAGGAAAGAGCTCAGTAAACAGATTAAAGAGCTTCTAGAAAAGGGGTTCATTAGGAGGAGCATTTCCGAATGGGGCGCTCCAGTGGTGTTCGCTACAAAGGCGGATGGTTCACTCCGTCTATGTGTTGACTATAGGGAGCTCAACAAGCTAACGAAAAAGAATAGGCACCCTCTCCCTAGAATTGACGATTTGTTTGATCAGCTTGTAGGAGTGTCTGTTTTCTCCCAACTCGATTTAGCGACCGGTTTTCATCAGCTTAGGGTGGCTGAAGATAGTATCGATAAAACGGCATTCAGAACCCCAGACGGCTTCTTTGAATGGCTTGTCATGCCTTTTGGCTTGACAAACGCACCTGCTTACTTCGTGGACCTGATGAGTAGGGTATTCAGAGATTTCCTCAACAAGTTCGTAGTGGTCTTCGTTGATGATATCCTTATCTTCTCAAAGAGTGAAGAGGAACATGCTCAACACTTAAGGGCAATCATGGAAACTTTGCGAGTCCATCAACTAAAAGCCAAATTCTCCAAATGCCACTTTTGGAGAGAAGAGGTGAGGTTCCTTGGGCACATAGTATCCAAACAAGGGTTAGCAGTGGACTCCGCTAAGGTAGTGGCGGTACAAGATTGGAAGACACCAAGGAATGCAACTGAGGTCCGAAGTTTTCTAGGACTAGCAGGTTTCTATCGAAAGTTCATGAGGGATTTTGTGAAAATCTCAGCTCCGCTCACGAAATTGACTAAGAAGAATCTAGTATTCAATTGGGACTTGGATTGCGAGTTTGCTTTCCAACGACTAAAAAGGGCTCTCACAACAGCCCCAGTCTTGACGCTGCCAGATGGGAGCAAGATGTTCACTGTTTATACGGATGCATGTGGGACAGGGCTAGGCGCCGTCTTAATGCAAGAAGGAAGGGTAGTAGCTTATGGCGGGAGGCAGTTGAAAGTGCACGAAAAGAACTACCCAACCCACGATCTAGAGTTAGCCACCATCGTCTTTGCACTCAAGTCTTGGCGACACTATCTCCTAGGTGAGAAGTTCGAACTTTACACTGACCATAAATCGTTGAAATATCTTTTCTCGCAGAAGGATCTTAACTTGAGGCAACAGAGATGGATGGAGTTTCTTGCCTCGTACGATTTCGAAATCTCCTACACTCCGGGCAAAGGCAACGTAGTGGCAGACGTATTGAGCCGAAAGAAATTGACCCTAAGCCCGTTGTTTGTTAAAAGACAAAGCCTAGAGTTTATAGCCAGCTTCGACTTTAGGCCATCCTCCGATTTTGTACCAGGCTTGCTAGCATCTCTCGAAGTGCGCCCAACTTTAGTGGATTCAGTAGGGACAGCGCAACGCGAAGACCCTCAGCTTGTGGAAATGATTGATAGGCTAATTAGGGGTGAGACTTCAAGTCACCTCAACAGATACTCCATCGACGATAAGGGTTTACTAAGGCGAGACGGAAGACTATGCGTCCCACAGACAAAAGACTTAGTAAAGAAGGTTCTCGAGGAAGCACACCACTCCAAGATGACGATACACCCAGGCGGAGATAAAATGTACAAAGATATAAAAAGGACTTTCTTCTGGAACGGCATGAAAAAGGACGTGGCAGAATTCGTTTCTAAGTGTATGGTATGCCAACAGGTTAAGGCGGAATAGAAAAAGCCTGGCGGACTGCTACATCCTCTGGAGGTCCCGCAGTGGAAGTGGGATAGCATCTCAATGGACTTCATCGATGGGCTGCCTAGGTCTAGGAGAGGCAACACTAGCATTTGGGTAATAGTGGATAGGCTTACTAAATGCGCCCACTTTTTACCTGTTAAAAGTAAAAGAACTGCCTCATCCCTAGCATCACTTTACCTCAAGGAAATCGTTCGACTCCATGGAATACCATCTAGCATTGTTAGTGACCGAGACCCCATCTTCACCAGTGAGTTTTGGCGGAGTCTGCAAGAAGCAGTAGGAACGCAGTTATGCTTGAGCACAGCCTATCATCCCCAAACCGACGGCCAAACGGAGAGAGTGAACAGAGATTTGGAGGACCTTTTAAGACTATGCGTCCTTGACTTCGGAGGGACATGGGAAGACCACCTTCCTTTGGTGGAATTTTCCTACAACAACAGCTATCAAGCAACCATCGGAATGGCGCCTTTCGAAGCTTTATATGGAAGACCGTGCCGATCGCCCACTTGTTGGTTGGAGTCTACTGATAAGCTCATACTTGGACCAGATATGATCCGAGAGACTTCAGAGAAATTAGACTTAATACGAAGAAGGATGAAGACGGCCCAAGACAGACAAAAGTCCTACGCCGACAAGAGGAGAACCGACCTTGAATTTGAGGTTGGAGACAGAGTTTTTCTCAAGGTATCTCCACTAAGAAACGTTGTTCGTTTTGGGACCACAGGAAAGCTAGCACCAAGGTTCGTAGGGCCATTCCCTATCATCGAGAAAATTGGGAAAATGGCCTATAGATTGGAGCTACCTGAAAAATTGGCTGGAGTTCACAACGTTTTTCACGTTTCACATCTTCGAAAATGTCTACATGAGTCTGCTGAAGTGGTAGAGCCAAATATCCTCGAAGAGGCCGAAGTGGAACGCGAAGCAACCATAAGAAAAGTTCCAACCCGCATATTAGGAACGGAAGTGAAGAAGCTACGCAACCGCGAAGTCAAACTCGTCAAAGTTCAGTGGAGCGACGCCGACGGAGACGTGACTTGGGAAACTGAAGCTAGAATACGCACTGCCTACCCTTTTCTTTTCGAGGGTACATCCTTGATCTTTCTTTTTCCTTAAGTTGAGCTTTTATCTATCTTTTTAGGTATATTTCCTCGACCTTATCTTTTAGGTAGAAACCTTTTTGGATGAAAACATGTAATTGAAACATGTTATGGATGATGGTTGCAAGTGGTTGCAAGTGATTGCTAGTGGTTGCTCGTGGTTGCATATACACACACAATCTAGGTTTTAGATCGGCTCAATCACTTCATATTGCTTATGCATATATGTTTGCATTCATATATGGTAGAACTTTAATGTGTTGTCATATGGATGTTGCATTTGTATTGAATGATTGTGCACTCATGTAGAATCATGAATAGGAAAATTTGCATACATGATGGATTCATGGCACTTACATAATTCGCATTAAGGAGGTCAACTGAATCAGTAGACCGCCTGATTTTGCATTAGATAAGTACATGTACACACACACTTCGCATATGATCATGAAGCATTAGAAGTCTTTTAAGGACAATGGATACTCGTGTTTGATGGATGAGTAGATGGATGTTTGGATGTTAGGATATATATATTTTCCTAAACTTGAAGATTTCGGGGACGAAATCCTTTTAAGTGGGGGAGAATGTAACACCCCGTGAATTCTATAACTGTGAAATTCACAAATTAAAGTATAATTAATTTCAAATCAAAGAACTAAGGGAAACAGGATACGCCATTGCGTTCGTCTCGGAAAAATACGCGAAATAGAGTCCGAGTTTTCGAAAAACGGAGTCCGTATGAAGAAGATATAGCCTTCGGAAGTTTCTGAATTAAGTTCTTAATTCAAACAGAATAAAACAACTCAGAAAAACAAGTTTAAATTTCAAAATCGGGCCCAATTGGCCAGGGCGGGAAAATTCCCGCCTAAGGCACCCAGGTCGACTGGGCTGTCGACCTGGGCTAACCAGGTCGACAGGGCTGTCGACAGGGCTGTCGACCTGGTCCAGAGCCAGGTCGAACCCAGCCCACCCTGGCTGGCCTAGTCTATGTTGGTCGATTTTTAGAAGCTTGCTTTGTCATTAGGGCTAGGTGGCAGGCTCTAATTGGTCTCTCTTTCGAATGAATGGCTACGATCAATCCAAGCAACATCGATGGTCCTAATCAGTTCCTAAACTCTATAAAAATGACCCTAGACTCAACCTAACCTATTCATTCAAAAATAAGAACAAAGCCATCATGCTGCTGAGGAACGACTAGGAGTAGCCACCAATTGGAGAGAAGATTAGGAGGCAAATTCTAAAGCATAAAGCAACTTAGACAAATCAAATCAACGCCTACATCAAAAGGAGTCGCATCTCCAAATTCCTAAATTGGAGAATTCGCCACACAATTGTAAGTAGAGTATTATTTTGGTATGAACAAATAACTGTGTTGGTTTGTATACTTGATTTGTGGTGATAAAGTAATTCATATTTGTGCGTTACTATGATTCTTATCGATTTGGAATATTGTATACGTTTGGATATTCTCAAATTATGTTATTCATTATAAAAACTACATGTTTGCGGTAGTTTTATGCAAGTATACGTTTGGATATTCGCAAAGCATGTTATTCATTATAAAAACTACATGTTTGCAGTAGTTTTATGCAAGTATACGTTTGGAATATTTGCAAATTATGTAATTCATGTTGAAGCTACATGTATGTAGTTGTTTAATTGAAATTCATGCAAGTTTGGGGTTTTGCTACTATGCCATCATAATGTGTATTTTTATACAAAAAATCATTTTGTGAGTAATTGGAGAAAATTTGGGTTATTATAATCCATATGAAATTATGTTGAAAATTTGGCATCATGATCTATGTATTAAGCCATACTTTTGTACTAGAAAACCTCTTTGTGAACTTATGAATATGACTAGGCTATGATTGATATTTTGCATAATTGAAAACCATGTTAGGTCTATATTGTTAACAAGAATTATATGATGACATATGTGGTACATAGCTAGGTTAGATTCAAAATCCCATTTGCAAGTTTGCATGACTAAAGTAAAAATCATGATTTCATGTTTAAAAATATTTATGCCATAAGTATATGTGTGCCATGGTTATGTGAATAGATTTAAAGTCATGATTTAAGTTGGAATAATTCAAGTTGAACTATGCTTTTGTATTAGTAACAAAAGTAAGCCCCTTTGTAAACATGTACGAACCTTATGAACATGATTTGCTTATGTTTGACATTATGCCTAAATAAAAACATAGGTCTATGTTGTAGTTAAGACTATGTGTCAATAATGATATCCAATTTAGATTCTTAACTTAACTACAAGTTTACATGCTTTGATTCATGTCACTTATGCTTTATGACCAAAGTATACATTACTACTATGCAAGTACACCAGTTTCTGTTTTGTAGTTCCAACGTTATGTTGCAAGTTCATGCGTTCACATTCCCCTTTTTGTGTATGTAATCACGCTTTAAGCCTCCCCTTTTTCACGTGGCTAAGTTGGGCTTAAAAAGCCTAAGCCCAACATATATTATAATAAACGAACGTATTAAACGGGGGAAAATAACGTTGGGCCAAATTAGTTAATAAATGAAAATATAAAGTAGAAGGGCCCAAATTCAAGTATGGGTTGGGCCCATGATTGGTGTAACCTTCACACCATTGATCTTGAATAATGGGCCGCAAATATTTACATATAAGAAAAATAAAGAAGAAAGACAAAATATGTAAATGTAGAAAATACGATGTGTTTAACCCGAGGTTGGATTGAGTTGTGACGTAAACCTGCCCAGAACCGCCCGGCTGTCCAGTAGTCACAACAATACCTATCCAATGTGGGTGGTTAAACATGGAGCCCAATAAGGACCCGAGGTTAGACTGAGTTGTGGCGTAAGACTGCCCGGAACCAACCGGCAACAGGTAGCCACAACAATACCTGTCTAATGTGAGAGGTCAAGGCTTTAATAAGACAATTAAAGCTGAGTCAGGATTGTTAGGATTAAGTGGACTAAAGACTTAATCAAAATGGAACATGCTAAACTAAACAGACTGATTGGGGGTTAGGTTATAAAACACTTAACCAACTTAGCATGTTGGCTAGAAATAGAAAACCTAGTAGCGGGGGACCCTTTTCAGCAGTAACCCTATAAGGTGTATCATGATACCCTGAAACTAGGCAGGGTGGGGCACGATTACTGGGCTGATTGTAAGAGGTCAAATCGACGGCGGTGGTGTAGCAGTGTAGGTTCTAACGGGGTGCGGGCGTGCACACACTCCGGCGCAGAAAAATAAGGCACTGGGCACCAGTAGCATACCTGTGCATCCTAAGGTTGTGTTAGGCCGCCGCCATGGGACTTGATACACCCCATGGTGGGACCAGCGTAGGAAACTACAACATCGGGGGCCGTAAGACACATGTAACTATGCGAGTAGGAGCCGATCATCATAGAATGGATCACTTCACCCTGATTATGGGGTGCCAGTTGGGAACTAGTTTATATGGGTTCAGAGATTAATATGGGGTACGATAGTATATTCGACCCTAGACAACTTAACTAAGTTTATAGTGCTTTCCCACTTCTTGTTTATACTTATCATACCCAGTTCTTTATTCATAGACAGAATAGTCCTAGACTTACTCAGGCTTTATGTCTGACTCTACTTTTCTTTCGTCTTCTTTTCTTCCGTTCCACCCCCCCACCCCAGGTCCACAGGGAGGGAACACTGCAGCTTGACCAGCCTTCATATCCAGCTTGAAGAGGAAAAATGTATTGCTTGGACCTTTTCGTTTTGAACTATGGCTTTGGACAACCACTATGGGGCTTTTGCAGTTTATTTATGTTTTTTTTATGCTTCTTTAAATAATGTAATCAAGACAGATTATGAAAGTGTTATGTTATGTTTTTGGAAAGGATGTAAGAGAATCATGGTAATGTTGTTGTAACACGTATTTACTTTTATGAAATAAAGGTTGCTGTTTTTCTGCTGTTTACAAATATGTGTTCTTATATCCGTCTTGTATATCTGTGACTTATACTTATAAACCTCCACCAAAATTAGGGCATTCCCTTTGAGAGTGACCCTAACGGAGGTGGGGTGTTTCATATATATATATATAAGAAAATAATAAAATAAAATAAATAAATATGCAAAAAAGGTTCAAAACGGCGAATTGGGAGGGGGAATAACTGAAGCGGCCCATTTCGAGGTCGACCCGAGACCCGCTGGGCCGACTAGGGATTAATCTAGGGTGTTTGGCTGTCAATCTGTGGGCCGATTCGCTCAAATGCAGATTTTGCATCTGATTGGTTCTCATGGTTCAGGGTTAATCCAATGGTCCTAAACAACTTCCTACACCTATAAATACATCCTAATCCTAACCGTAAACCTCATTAAAACATAACCAAGGCCGTCATGCTGTCTCTATGCAACCTAGAAGTAGCCGCCGCAAATTAGAGGAAGATCAAAGCTAATCAACTCAAACTAATTCAACTATAGAGCTTCAACAACGAATCGAATAGCGTCGCTACAACAATTCTACATCAAGTTTGATTTATTGTTCATAATTCTCTAAACCACGAAAGATGAGTTCTATGTCTTTAATAACCCAATTGCTAAATTAACTAAGATACGATATAAAGAGGTTATATGGTTATGTTTGTGGATCAATGGAAAATATGTTAATTTGTGAATACATGCTATTTGTTCATGATGCTAGTCATTTGTGAATCCCTCTTTATATGTGTAAATTACTATGTTTAACATTGATCCATTATGACACCATGTTATGCAAGTTTGGGTGTTAGATTACATGCTAGTTTTGATGATGATTGTTCGCAAGATTATATCTGAATTAAATGACATGATGCAAGTTTTACACCCTTGAGTTTAGACCTATTACATGTACAACATATGCAAGTTTAACCCTTTTGAGTAGATCTATGACATGTACAACATATGCAAGTTCAACCCTTTTTATTAGATCTATGTCATGAATAACCTATGCAAGTTACCCTCTTTATGACATATATGATTCATGTAAGTTTAGGATTGTTGCCTATGTTAGTTGGGTTCAACAATATGATCATACATGCAAGTTGACACTTTCTAAACCCATGATATTGCAAAAGTTATGCTAGTAATATTGTTAGATCCTTTGTGATGTAGTTTCCCTTTTAGACTAATTGATAGTCTAATATACATACATGTATGTCATGTTAAGCGAACGGATTACGTGGAGACGATGGGGTTAATAATATACATGTTAAGACAAATTGTGGTGAAATTGGTATGATTTTGCATAGCATAAATTGATGCCCATAATTGAGTCAATTATGGACATCGCTAAAATTAATACATTGGATAGGGAAAATTAATTCAAATTGTGGGGATGATTAATTAGGTGTAATTAATCGTTTAAGACACGAGGTTGGACTCTTTTGTAGCATAAGACTGCCCCGAACCGCCCGGCAAATCCAGCGGCTATAAATGTTAGTCCAATGTGAGGGGTCTTAGGCATAAACTAAATACGTGACAATTGTAAAGACACGAGGTTAGGCTCTTTTATGGCGTAAGGCTGCCCGGACCCGCCAGCAAACCCAGCTGCCATAAATGTCAGTCTAACGTGAGAGGTCTTTATAAGGTCATGGTCTTAATGAATCAGGAAACACTTAACCAAATAAGCATGTAGTGGGGCATGAGGGGTTAAGTGGGTTCCTTGGGTGGCATGTGGAAATCTAGTGGGTGCCTTGTCTGGCAATTGAAATATGATTAGAATACTTAACAAAAATTCCAAACATGTAAGTGAACATGACTAAAGGGATAAGTGGGATACACTAGAGGGGGGCCAAGCCTAGGTGGATAGCTTGTGTCAAGTGATGGGGGCCCATTTCAACCAGTAACCCATACGTGTCTTTGTGAGCTCGACCCATGTCGAGGACGGGACACGCATACTAGGTTTGACTATAAGAGGCCAAAACGGGTTAGCGGTGACAACGCAAGTCCAACGGGTTCGTATGCGTGTGTAGGCCCGGGATGGTAGGTAAGACGTTGTTGCATCGTCTGGGTATAAGCCGTGTGTAGTTGGTGGTATCAGGTTGCCACTTTGGGGAATGATACTCCCCACTGTGGGGCCAGCACGGGTATTTACGTTAGGGAGCTGATCGCATGGGGGTAGTGAGTACACGTAGAGGAGATAGGGGTAGATGGCACCTATGTAGTCAGCTAGGGGTACACGGAACTACTAGCAAAATTTCTAAGTCCATTAGTGGGATCAACCTTTAGGAGTAACTGGTGTGGTGCAGTGTATTAATTATCTTTTGGTAGTTGGGTGCGTCTTTACCGTTATCTCCATTCATCCTATGTCTAGTGGGCTGTTTAGTGTAGCCATTTATCCCCAGTCGTCACCATATACCAAGCTTATGTCTTACCCTAGTTACTTCAATAATTGTACTGTTAAAGTTATTAGACTCGCTCAGACTTATGTCTGACCCCGTTGTTTTCTATCTTTCTCCCCCTTAGGTCCTCAGGGTGGACCTAGCACTAGTGGAGTTTGTTCAGACTGCTTTATCTCTCTTTTGGAGCTTGGACTGCTGAAGTAAAGCCCAACTTATCATTTTCTTTTTGGCTATTAGTTATGTAATGGGATTATGTATTTTGTTTTCATCAAGATGGGTATTATGTACTTGACTTTGGTTTATGGTTTTTGATATTGTAACCAAACATGATTACCTTCTGCTGCAATGAAATAATGTTTTAAATTTTCAAGTATTACTTTATATCTCTCTTGTTGTGATTTTCCGTTCTATATTCACTTAAAAATGCTCCACCGAAGTTAAGGTATTCCCTTAGTGAGTGACCTTAATGGGTGTGATGTGTTGCAGAAACTACTAGCTGACCGTGTGGAAAATAAGGGCACCCAGAGTTTAGGTTAAAACAATAAACTCTAGGTCGGTCATGTGACTGGTGTGAGAACTAAAACAATTATTTAAAACTTTATTTTAGAAATAAAGCAAATCAAGGGACCATGCCGTACAACACAGAACGGGTTTCCTCGCAAGAATACCAGTGCATAAAACAAACAACACAATGCTAAATAAAGAACAATGCAGCTATTATAAGACCCAGGTCCCATCACACAATGCAACGCGAGCTGGAGGATAGCGTTTTTACATTATATAAGCCAAATAATTCTTGATACGTGAAATTTAATCTTTTATTATTACTATAAATGAAGAAATCAACTTCGAATATAAATGTATCAATCATAGACAGCATAAGTCACTATGTCGCCATACTAGTTCTACAATGAGAACCGAAAGGTGTCATATTGGAAATTGGATTCCATCTGTGAACCAGGGCAAGGGATCATCCTTACCGAATTCGAGACTCTCTGACCCGAGCCTCAGGACACGTACTCTGTCAAGTCCTTGGAGCGAGAGGGACGACCCACACTTAATGGGTTATCAATACCATAAACTATATGCTAATCTGCTATATGGGGCATAAATGAGCCAGAAACTCAATATCCATTGGCTCCCGCAGTAGACGATATATCCGAGGCGCCTTGCAACTCATCAACCACATATGTAAAAATAATATAAATGTCAGGTCTTGCAAAATGCTAACGCCACCTCTAGCTAGAAACCAGCCTATGTCGATTTCCCTGAGGTCCTCTCCCGTTTCTGGTTCACACTGGGTGTGAGGTTTGCGAATTAATGCTATACACAAAGCGGTGCTATAATAAAGATATGCTTTGATCATCAACCGCAAGACTCTGCTTTTCAACAGAAGCCTTGATCATCTGCTACTTAGGCATTCCACACAGGCAATTCACGCCATGTGATTGATATCCATCAATATATAACCTCTAAGCTCATACGTCTTTGCGAAGCGTGATAAGACCACCAAATAGATATATATATTTAATAGAAATCGATCACACAGAATAAAATCCCATATCAGACACACGGTCCAATTACAAGTTCGTTTTGGGTTTGAACGAAACCAGAGGCACCTTATTCCTTGTCCCATAAGTCCAATACAGGAGAGAGGCCCTCGCATATCCAGTCGATCTCCAAGTAAGTCTGGACAGTCACCACTTATTACCTCGTCTTGGGAGTACAACCCAATCAAGACATCAATAATCATCCAAACCATGTGAAGACCTCCGGTCTTCAACCACCGTCTTCATGGTCGACTTATCGTCGAAACAGTTATTCAGAATGGGTATAAACCCGACCTTTCTGAATAACTCGCGTATATTATAAACAAATGATATAAATACACAACATACGCGTCATTCCAATTCAGATTATTCTTTTATTCAAATACTCTTCTCTTAGGGAAAGGTTTCCATTAATTTTATCAAAGATAAATTCTTTTAAATTTATTCTTTAATCTTCCTTTGGATATCAAACCAAATTAAGGTTTATCCAAACTAGTCAGGACTAGCGAACCAAACCGAAGTAATCATTTATTTTATTTCCCAATCCCAGCCAATTCATCCCATGGAGCAAAACTGGTAGTACTCCATATCTAACACAATGGTGTTATTGGTAAATATTAATTACCATTTCACATTCAAATCTAATTAAAGATTTAACTATAGCTTAGAGAAAATCTTGTGATAATCCATTCTTGATCATTTCCCAATTTCGATAATTTAAATTATCATATTCACATTTCAATATAATTAAAGATTCATTAAAACTCGAATTCAATTTTAATCTTGAAATCATTCTTAATGATTATTCAAATCTAGGAAACAAATCCTTTCTTTAACTGGGTTAAAGAACCAATGTCATTTAAAACACAGTTCAGGATAAACCAAAAGCCACATTCCATTAATTATGGAATCTTCATGGAAAACATATCAATATATATAATCGATATAAACTTTCGTATCCAACCAATAATATAAATGGAATAACGGCAAAGCCTTTTAAATCCCATATATAGTAATGGTCTTCCTCCACAGAAGTTCACTTCGATTATTACCAAATCGAATTCCATTCCATTCCAATTTATTTTATTAAATTGGAAAACATTACTTTGGAAAATTTCTATTAAATCTTACCAAAAGATTTATAAATTGCAAATTCCATTTCACTGCTAATTTGAGTTAAAGAACGAATGTCGTTTAAAACACAGTTCAGATAAACCCAAAATCAACTTCTTTTATTCAATTCCAACTAAATATTAATTAATTGGTAAACTCCATTAATTCTTGATAAAAAGATTTAATATTTTCTTTATTGGCTTTAAGTATAGTGTTAATAAAGACACCATTCACGACAAACCCAAAATCCAATTCGATATTAAATGCAAGGCTCTGAATAGAAATTATATCGGCTTATATTTAATATCAAATTCTGAAACTAACGGATATCACATTGGGAATAGTGATATCTGTTTCTTTCAAATTCCCATAACACTATCCATATAATCATGGAATCCAATACCAAAATATTCCGAAGATTATTTCCATTCCAAACCATTCCAATGTATTTGTTGACGTTAAAACTTGGTTACTAGTGACAGTCAACCCCCAATTGTGCGATGAACACACGAATAAAGATTATAAAATGCAAAAGTAAAGTAAAAGAACGGGGAGAACACACAGAATTTTTATAGTGGTTCGACAAATACAGTGCCTATATCCACTTTATATATTATTTCTCTTTCTTGATTACAAATACAATACTTTTTCTGTTTGCCGAAAAGAAAGGTGATGACTATTTTCTCTTCTTCTTTTTGAGAGAGATTGAGAGAAGCAAACACCAAAAGGATGTAATGGAGTTTTTGAGAAGTCTAGAATCTGAAGTCGTCAAAAAAGTCCCTTTGTTCTTCAAGCTTAAATGTATTTATAGGTGGAGAATGCAGCCTGGGCTATTGCGATATGGTCCCGCCATTCCGGGAAAGCCTGGACACGTGGAATCCATCTGTTGGCCTGAATAGTAGCTTGAAGACTGATTCCACTATTCATAAATAGTATCCTCGAAAGTTGTGGCTGATGTGGCATCCATGGAGAGGTATATCAAAAGTAGAGCTTTGTCCGGTTATGGTTGACCACTTTTATTACCTTGAGAGTCAGGATATTTAGAAGACTAGCTCTGCAGAAGATTTCCACGCTGGCCCGAGATAATTGGTCGACTCGCTCTGTTTCGAAGCGAGATATTCGATCGAGTAGGAGAGCGATTCTTCCGGAGCGAGCAGTGAATCTGACTAGGCTGGACTTGGGCCGATATGTAACTGCTTCGGACTGTGTTTCTGATGGGATTCCTAAAGCGCGACTTATATTTGTTTGCGCGTTTGGCCTTTGGTCTGGCTCGTTGAAACTCTTGCCAAAAAGAGGGTTAACACTTTTCCCCTCAGAATGCATCTTCATCGATAGATGGAGGTTTGTTCTGAAATCTGAACCGAAGCACAAACGCTCGAAAAGTTGTGGTCATGCTGGACAATATTAAGGCCAGAAAACCGATGGTCCCAATGTTGTATAAGGCCAGAAAACTGACGACCATGCCAGGTCGTATTAAGGCCAGAAAACCGACAAATATCGAGAACCGTATTAAGGCCGAGATGATGATCGCCATTTGTATGAGAGTCGATTCCTGCAAATACGAAATAAACCATCCTCGTTTCGGAGGAGGGCGATGGGTCGAGCATTTTATTCCACTTGGCTTTAGAGGGTGGCGAGCATTAACCATGCTCGGCTTAGTGGCGAGCGCTAACCTGGTTCGGCTTAATGGTGAACGCTAATCTGGTTCGGCTTAATGACGAACACTAATCTGGTTCGTCTTAGAGAGGTGGCAAGTATTAACCATACTCGGCTTAGGGCAAGTGTTTTTTATGCTCGAACCATATTAAATTAGTTTGTCCAGCGAGCTATGAATGGTCATGGGGTGAAAAAGAGAGAGTATAATCTATACTCGTGTTTAGAAAAGATGACCTCACTCACATGGAGGAGTAGGTGTTTAAAATGGTGGTGGGCTCTCGCGATGACCACACAAATCAGAGGGGCGAGCGTTATCCATGCTCGGCTTAGAGACTTTTAAACATGATACATGTTTACAAAAGAAAATTCATGACTGCTAAATAACTATTACAAAGAAAAGGAATCTTAAAGGGACAACCGCGATTCCAGAGCATGCCTAGGAGCTAAATCCTAACCCCATACTTGTGTACATCAAGGTTTCCTTATTATCGAAAGAAAAACATCAAGAGAAAAACTAATTAATGATAATGCCGGGAGTGCTAGTCTTAGGGTCCTTTCCGTTTCTAAGAGCTCAAGGAGCAGCTTGAGGAGCTTAGGCAGATAACTGCGGCGGCTTGGTCGGGGCGCGACCTTTGACATATTCGGGAAGTTCTCCTTTTCTGACTCGTCCTTCGATGAGATCACGCAGATGTCGGCATTAATTTGTGTTATGTCCAGCTACGTTGTAGAATATACAATGTTTGCCGGAATCGAGTTCCATCTGGGTCTATTCTCGTCGAGGTGGTTTCGGAGTTGGTAAGGACTCGCGTATGTCAAGATAGATATCGAGCAAAGAGGAATTAAGCTCGGTGTACTGGTCGTACTTGTTTTCGTTTCAAGGTTGCACATTGGGCTCGTTCTTCTTCGGGGCCTTTCCTATTCCTTTATTCTGGCTGTTGCCGTTGAATGGACCTTGTTGCTGGGCTACTAAAACCTCGAGGCTCTCCATTTCAAGGCTAGCATCCTCTTATCGGAGGAATCTCTCGGCCTCGGAGTAAAAGTCGTCTATATCTTTGGGAGGATCTCTTGTTAAGAAGTTTCTGAATTCTGATCTTTACTAGACTCTTGCAATGGCGACCATTAGTACCATCGATGGCTCAGGCCGATCGACAGATGTTACGGTTGAGTTGAATCTCTCAAGAAAGGATTTGAGCGTCTCTCCGGACCACTGCTTGATGGTAGATAAGAACATGACACTTTTCGGTCGAGAGATATGTACTCGAAATTGCTCGATGAAGCGAGTGACCAGAGTATTCCAACTGCTGATCGACTTCGTTGTTAGTTGCCGAAACCACATACCGGCTATATCTGTGAGAAAGAGGGGAAAACACTTAGCCATGAAGCTGGTCGATGCACCAAGTACTTCCATATGTTGCATGTATCGCAAGAGGTGAATTGTCGGGTCAGTGCGACCATTGTATGGCTCAATAGCTCTGAACTTGAAGTCCGGAGGGTTTCGGGAATTTCGGATTTCTCTGGTGAAGGGGATGCGATTGACATTATCTATGTCTTGCTGTGAAGAGCTGCCCCGAGTGAAGCGTCGGATGATGCTTGCAAGCTGGCTCCCATCTCCGAGGAGTCGTTGCCATGAGTTTAGTTTTGTATTCTGAGAGAGTTATGCGCGGGGATCTGGCAAAAGCATGCTTGGAAGGGCGGCTATTGATTGAGCTCGTCCTCCGAGAGTTGAGTGAAGGTGCGAGGGAAGGTGATCCACAGTTGGTGGTTCGGGGCAGAATGGCCCCTCTTTAACCTGATGAGTTGTGGGTCGAACTGTACCCGCATTAGAGGGCCTCGGCTGACCCAGTATAGCATGTGATGTTCGGAGCTCGGGGTTGCCCCCGTTAGGAGTGAGGTCAGGAGGATCTACGGTAGCGTTTTCTTCTTCCACTTTAAGGACCGGCATAGGTGGGTTGCTTCCCTCGTTCGAAGGGAAGGTTGCGCCATCTCTTCGTTGAAGGGGAAGAGTGGTTAGTCTGGTTTGCGATGAGACTTCGGGTTGTAAGGGGAATGGCATTGATTCTCACGGACCCAGTGGTTGCTCGACTAATTCGATAGGTCGAGATGTTCCTAAGAGTGGAGGCATATTTGCCAGACGACTTAGATCTCGATCGCCCGCCTCCTGAGGTTTCGTGGCCACAACTGCAGTGGTCCTTGGAAGCGATACTCCTGGTTGTGCTTAATTGGTTGGTGGGACCAAACCAGGATGAAATAAAGGTGTAGCACGATCGGTGGCCTAATTTTGCACAAACTGGAGGTCAGTAGATACCCCAGTCCCGGCCAGTAGAGGAATTGATGTTGAAGCATTAAATCCTGCATCCAGTCGACCGAGAAGGTGATCCATCAACTGCTGTTGTCGTTCGAGGACATTACCCTGAGATGTCATATGGTCTCTGAGCTCGGCCGTAATTTTATCCATGTCGCCCCGAGTAAGGAATCGAGACATGTCGTCATAAGAAAACTTCGTGACTTTCTTCTATAGCACCAGTATCGGCTGCATTGGTGTTCGCGGGACGATAGGATGTTGCATCTTTTTTTCGCATGTTCGCCATAAGCAGAAGTGAGCAGAGGTTCCAACAGAATATCGACACTCTCCCCCTACCTGGCGCGTCAAAGTGTTAACGTCAAATGTTGGTTACTAGTGACAGTCAACCCCCAATCGTGCGGTGATCATACGAATAAAGATAATAAAATGCAAAAGTAAAGTAAAAGAATAGGGAGAACAAACAGAATTTTTATAGTGCTTCGACAAAGACGGTGCCTACGTCCACTTTGTATTTTTTTTCTCTTTTTTGATTACAAATACAATGCTTTTCTGCTTGAAGAAAAGAAAGAAGACGATTATTTTCTCTTCTTCTTTTTGAGAGAGATTGAGAGCAACGAACTCCAGAAGGATGTAATGGAGTTTTTGAGAAGTCTGGAAAAGAGTCCAGAATCTGAAGTCGTCAAAAAAGCCCCTTTCTTCTTCGAGCTTAGAGGTATTTATAGGTGGAGAATTGGGTTGTCGCGATATGGTCCGGCCATTCCGGGAAAGCCTAGACATGTGGAATCCATTTGTTGGCCTGAATAGCGGCCGGAAGACTGATTCCACTGTTCATAAATAGTATCCTCAAAAGTTGTGGATGACGTCGCATCCACGGAGAGGTATATCAAAAGTAGAGCTTTGTCCGGTTATGGTTGACCGCTTTATTGCCTTGAGAGTCGGGATATTTGGAAGACTGGCTATGTAGAAGATTTCTACGCTAGCCTGAGATAATCGGTCGACGCACTCTTTTTGGGAGCGAGATACACAGTCGAGTAGGAGGGCGATTCTTCCGAAGCAAGTAGTCAATCTGACTAGGCTCGACTTGGGCTGATATGTGACTGCTTCGGACTGTGTTTCTGTTGGGCTTCCTAAAGTGCGACTTATATTTGTTTGCGCGTTTGGGCTTTGGTCTGGCTCGTTGAAACTCTTGCCCAAAAGAGGGTTAACAGTATTCAATGGAGTTTTCTGGTTATATTAAAACCATTCATTAATCCAATTTATTTTATTTAAAAATTATTGGATTTCTTTTCTAGTTAATAACTAGTTCATTTTGATAAAAATATATCTTTATCTTTTCAAATGTGGAATTTTTAATCCCAATTCTTTCCAAATCATTTATTATTATTTTACACAAATTATTAATATTTTTAATAATTTTATCAAGGCCCGTACATTCGATTTCCAGAAACGGTCATCGAACTGCACTTACAACGACCTTTTTCAATTTTGATTTGGACATAATTCCAAATCCAACCATTAGATTTCAAATTTCCCATATTTATTGGAAAGTTCTTTCCGATACGAACCAAACGGTTTCAGTTTTAGGGTAATCCGACGGTCGGATCTCCCGTAACGTCAATTCGAAGTCAATGGTCGAAATCCGCGAACGGTCGCTGTGCGGCGCATTCTATTCAGGACATTAAATATATATATTATATATTCATCGATTTCTATTTAAAACGGATTTTATAATTCGTTTTAACTTCGTTTTAAAAACGATTCCAAATCCATTTTCAATTTTAAATCAAAATTAAATATTTTATATCATTAATATATAAATGATATTTTCAAAATATCAAATTTTGAAATCACTTCCTTTACGATATTCATTATAAAAATGAATAAAATCAATATAAATATCGTTCGCGTCAAAATGGCACATATCTAATCAACACGGCTTTATATATTTCAATAGTTTCGTGGACATTATTATCAGATTTTAATCCTTTATTGAATATTGTTTTAAAATATTCCTTATTTTAAAATATTCGTTATTTTAAAATATTCCTTGTTTCTGAATTGGAATCAGACACTGTAAATTACCATATAATGTGATTTATATGGATTTCATACGACACATGTATATAACAGCAACGCTAAACAATCAACCATCATCCAAAGTGCACTTCTCCACTGTATAAGCATTAAGTATAAATATTTAATGCTTACAACAGCCTGTCAACCAATCGATTGACATACCACAAAACAACTCGGATTAGTGTACATCAAATATCTTCCCAATACCCATGTGGGGTTTCTATCAACAAACACATATTTTATTTGTGCGGTTGGGCGATGTGTAAAATTTATCGTCCCAATCCATATCAGTCAAATGGGTGTACATAAACAAATCGTCTGATTTGTAAGTGAATATTTTATTTTATTCGTATACACGTTAAAAATTATATTTTTAGCTACAAAATATTTATTCCAACACATGAATATTTTATTCCACATCACAATCAATTTTCACAACACAATCAAATCAAACAAGTCGTCCACGGTTTGTGGACGACGGGTGTCGGGTGCTGCTAAGAACCGCCTGCATCCTAGTATATATTTAACTAGAAAATAAAATTTAAAATGAGATGTTCTCACATTGGTTTCCACTCCGTCGGTGTTTATCTAGTGAATTCAGCACCGTTCAAGTATGAATTTGCCTTAAATTCTAATCAGCTCCAAATTGGGCCCGGTCAGTTTTGATTTGAAGCTCTCTGTTCCACGATCGCAACGGATCCAGTTTCACGCGATTTGGACCTCGTATGAAAAATTTATTGCGTTAAAAACAGTGGATAGTAAACGATATAATTAAGGAATAATTACAAATTAATTACCCTCTTTAATTTATCTTCCCCCGTTCAAAACCGTAATCCTCCTTCAACGCAAAACCTTCCTCCGTCGCTGTAACAGCGTGATTTTTGATATAACTAATAGAACAGAAGAGTAAGAGAACATCAGAATCTCACAGGAGAATTTCACAAAATACATAATATACTATATAACAGGGTCTGATACATCATAGTACATCATCATAATACATTACCATAGTACAACAGCATAATTATACATCATGACTACGATAATACAGATATCTAAAACCGGATACATAAATATAGATATGCTACTAGACTGGTCTTGACTTGAACTTCTTACTGTTCCACTTGCCTTACCTGAATTACTTGCCTACTCATAATAATTATTATGAGTACCTAAGAGTTTAGGAAACACAGAAAATAAACTCTGGCTCAGTTAAAGGACTGGTGTGAGCAAATATAGATTGTAAAGAGGGTAATAAGGAACAGGGTTTCCCATATTGAATAGATTCATTTACTTTAGATATCTTTAGACCAATCCATAACTAATATATGGATAATGACCCAATTATTTTATATCAAAACGTTTGCTATTACGATAGTTTTTATCAAATAAATAATCATCTAGTGAAACGCTTGCATCTCACGTTCACGTATATAGTATAAAATCTAAAATCGCACAGCACTTATTAGAGATTGGATTCCAACAGATAAGTTATGGGAGCACCTACCGATCAGTGTACTTTAGAGAGGAACACTGAGGTTCAACAAGAACGTCTTGCAACTCGGCCACACATGACCGTCCACTCATTTAGCTAGAGTGTAACGAATATATTATCACCTCCACGGTTGGGAATGACCCACCGATTCCGAAGGTAAAAGCAGCGAAAAAGAGATTAAGAAGTTAAATATGGAAGTTCTCTAGATGGTTATAATATACCCAGCTTGGGTATGACCCACCTAGCCAAGCTGCCTAGCCCAACTTTTGTTACTTCCTGGTTGTGAGGCTAGAAGTTACATTTATCCTCCTAATAGATTATTTCTTCAATTTCTTTGAATTCCACATCGTCGTATCTGTCAGAAACACCCATTTGATTTCCCAAATATATTGCGGGCAATAAAGCTAAGAGAAACGAATTTCTACGCCACCAACGTAATATACTTACGTAAATTCGATGTGTAGAATCGAATTGTTATACATTGTCAGACACTCGTCCATTCGGGTTTGTTCTGGGACTGGACAGACCGAAGGTATTATTTAAAATAGTCCTTGCATATCTCTGTCTTCACTAATTCTGACATGCGTCGTATAAGTTGAGTCGAAGTGGAATATTTATTCCAGACTCTTTTAAACGATGTACGAAATGTCTTTTATAGTCGATAAATAATTATCTGCTTAACATGATCATAATCCATTTTATACGTTCTATATTTATGGTTTCATTTAACATAACAGTATATATCTACTTTGTTCATATCTGGATATTATTTTTATTTTTTGAAAATGAATAGTTAAAGTGTGTGCACCGCACACGGTATTTTATTCAGTTTTGACAAATATTAGAAAATAGCAAATAAAGCACGTGCGTCGCACACGGTATTTTGTTTCGTTCATCATCGATGTTTATACGATGTTTAATACTCCAGTTCTTCTGGTAAATTATTTTATTTTTTCAAATATATCTTAAATAAATTAATTTAATAATTTATTTAAATTGTTTTCTTTGCATTTCAAATTTTCAAACTCGTTGAACTTCTTCGGTCAACTTCTATACTTGGTCTTCTTGCCATTTTCCTTATTCCACTTGCCTATGCCAAATTAAATAAAAATTCTCTTTTTATTGAATTTTTTTTAATTTTGTTTAATTTCTGTTTAATTTCGAACTTCGTTTTATTTTAAGACTTTGTTCAAAAACTAGTTTTTAAGCGTATTAGCTAAAGTGCCAGTTTGCCAAAGTACCAGCTCTAAAACACTATGATTTTGCTTCAAATCCTAAGGCTGCGCACGCGTTTTCCAAAGTACCACCTAATACTTTACCAAATACCAAGTACCGAAGTACCAATTTCCAGAACACCGCATTTTCTCTTCGAAATCCAAGGCTGCGCTCGTGTTTTCCCTCCTTTGCCAAAGTACCACCTGGCACTTTGGCAAATACCAAAGTACCAAAGTGCCAGATCTTCAGACGCCGTGTTCTGCCCCCAAAACCACACGCTGCACCCATGTTCCTGGATCTTACCAAAGTGCCACTTGGTACTTTGCAAAGAACCAAGTACAACTTCCCAGAACACATGCGCCAGGCCAAAATCTCATGCCTGCGCCCACGATTTCTGCTCCGTCCAAAAGTACCACTTGGTACCTTGCAATGCACCATGTACCACCTCGCCCGCACACGTGTTTTCCCTTTAAAACCTGATGATGCACACACGATCCTCCACCTTGACAAAGTACCACCTTGTACTACCACCCCCAAAGTACAAGTTCAAAACACCATATTTTGCTTGCCAGATCACCCTAAAACACCACGCTCCAGCAAAAGTACCAAGTGCCACCTGGTAGTTAGCAAGTACCAGCTCTCCAAAATACCATGCTCCACCTCCAAAATTGAATGCCGCACTCGTGACTCTTACTTTGCCATAATACCACTTGGTACTACCAAGTGCCAAATTACCAACCCTCAGGCACCCATGTTTTCTTCTCCAGAACTGATGCTGCACTCACGATCTTCTCAACCATGTTGTGCCGTTACACTGCACACTTGTGCACGCTGTGCACCTGCACAGTTCAAGCTTCTGCTCTATCGACTTCGCAACCATCTACCCCACTCACCTTCCACCTCCTGAACATGACTCCGTTACCATTTCTGATCAGCATCGACCCACTGTCACACTCCGATCATCCCTTCCGAAATACCATCATCCCACCGAGCTTTAACAAACAGTTAGAAGAAACCTCCACCTTTTCTTGTTTTCCTACACCATACCACCATTGCATGGTTGCCATTTGAAGCCTTCAATGTTTGAATGCAACCAATACATACTGGGAAGCCATGTACTCCTTTTCTTTTTATTATTTAAATATGGACGTCACTGAACTATACTTGTTTTCACCCATCAGTAGTATAACTTCCATGTATGTATCCCTTTTCCAGCTTCCTTTTTCTCTTATTCTTTGCGTCCCCTTCTGTTTTTTCTTCTTCCAGCTTTGGGATTTTATACCCTTTCCATTTGTTAATCACAGCCGCTATCTGTATATACATAACATACACGGCCTTTACCTCCTGCTCCTCCCATATCTTCGCCAGTTGACCCATGCAAATCCCCTGCACCTAATCTTCTTTCTGTTGCCAACTTCCTATTCATTAATCACGTCCACCCAGAAAACATAAGGAAACCGATCACCCCCTCTCCCCCATACATAGTTCACTACTTCTGTTCATACCTTTTTTTTGTTTCTTTAATGTAATTTTTTTTCCATCCCTGTCCTATTCTTTCAGCACTGTCTTCATTACTTTATATTTGATCTAAATTTGGAATATGGTTTCTCAGTGAATCCAATCATCCGTAGTTTACAGAAAAATCCAAAGTTTATTTGGTCTATTGTTTTATTGGTTACATAGTGCTTTCTTTATGTTTTTACTATCTGTCTATACTCTCTCTTCTGTTCTTTCTTCACTCCGCTTATAACAACCTCAACCACATCTACTACAGAACTGCTATGCATCAACATGATGCACCGCCTTTGCCTAGTCTCTCTTTTTTTTCAATAAAGTTTTCAAAATATAACGATTTAATCTGAACCGAAGGAAATTTCACATTTCCTAGGTCTCCTTATAAGTTTTGGAAAGTATGTTGATATGGATTGAAGAAATGATTGGATGAACTGAATTAGCTGATCACTCTAATTGATGTAAGATCATCTTTATATTTATTTGTGCTCGTTTTGTTCGTACATTACACTTGACTATTGTTTTTGGTGCATGTCATGATTACTTTCTCACGCTTAAACTAACTAAAAACATAAATGATATTGTGTGCTTACGTTTTGCTCTAGTCTCCAAACTAAGTATGATATTAAACTGAAGACTAAACTTTCCCTTAATCCAATGCATAGCCAACATGCGTATTACTACCTATTGAAATACAAAAACGTGCTAAGCAATACTTCGAAAACTTATAATAGTATATACATAACTGACTACAGGTTAAAGGTTTAAGATATCCTACTTACCGATTTCATTATATGTTTTATGATCTAGATTCTAATAGGGCTCTACTACTCACAGTTTGTCAAAACTTGATATATTAGATATCTGAAAACACTGGCAAGCCTTCCACATTCAAATATATATCCTTCTAACTTGCATTCAGCATTTACCTACCCAAAATTTGGAGTGACTACTCACTGTTTTATATTCTCTGTCTCACTTTTTCTTCTCTGTTCATATTCCAGGTTTTGCTTTTTTTGTTTTATATATGACATATAATTTTTTTTCTAGAACATAGATTTACATCATATAAGATATATAAAATCAGTAACCAATGGGAAAGTTTACTCACCACTTATAATAAACAGTAAATCTAAGGGAATGGGTTATAGTTTGGTTCCAGTTTTGTATAGGAGTATAATAACACATAAACAAGTATTCATGTATATGTTTAGTGCTACTACATATGTATAAAAATCATAGAAAAGGAAAGTTTACTTACTAGATTGCTTTCCTCTTTTCCTGGAATCTGCAGCTCTTGTTTATCTCTCGGTTCTAATGAATTTTGTGTGCGGAAAATGGTACGACTTTAAAGTGATATATATAGAAGTTTCCCCTTATTGAACATTCTTTTGTTTCCTTATTTTAACGACCCTAGTCCCTCTTTAACTAGTTACAATAAAAACTTAATAGACTTACTCCTTTGTTCCCTATCCTATGCAACTTATTCCAAGAATTCATGCATTGAAGATTTAATAGTTTAACTAAGATATTTCCTATTCTCTTGTCATTGTCTCCCCTTCTAGAAGCTTTTCACATTCAAAGTCATGATTACGTTAATTTCTACGAATGGCCATATATTTCCCAGATCTTGTTTGCAATATAAAATGTTTCGTATGCTTGATATTTTTGCTTAAATGACTTTCTATACCAAAAAGATTGTATAGTCTTATCTTTAGGTAAATGGTTGATGCCTATATTTGCTATACTATTCATTGTTTAAATCACATTTAATGATACTGACTTCGGCTGCTTTTCTTTTGTTCGTTTCTTGATATTTTACTTAGAGTAATTTCATCAAACACGTCGTTCATGTCCATTTATATGTCTATGTATGTTGTTATTTCGGCCAATTTTTTTCCTGCACATATATATTTGTTTCAAGGTCTTCTTCCATTTCTAAAGCAATAGATGCCCCCTTGTTTACAATTTGTATGTGAATAATTTTTACTTTATATTCATGTTCTTTGTATATATATGCAACACGTCCATTAACATATATATATATATATATATATATTGTTATACTCTCATGTATATGTTTTAAGGTTTTTGTGTTGGATCTAAATTAACCCTAGAGGGGGGTGAATAGGGTTTATCACATTTTTTCGCTGAGCTAAAAATTTACGGGATATTAAAATAATAAACAGATCACAGAATATAGCAAAAATAGAAATGCAGAAAGTAAATGACACATAGATTTATCCATCTTCGGCAAAACCCTGCCAACTGCTGCATTCCTAAGGTTTCTACTAGGTAATAGAACAGATCCCGCATACAAGACCATGTACACTCGCAAACCCCTCGCTCCTATTCTAATCCTAAGCTCAAAACCCTAGACTGATCTAATACCCTAGATCAGATTTCCCCAGATTACAAACCCCGTAACCTGTAACCCTACTTTTTACAGACTCTAGTAAACTGCCATTTAACACCCTAACTGGTTTCCTAGATTTTACATACCTAGGAATTGTTTGAATGGTTTACAAAGAAGACAGAATTAAAAGACAATACAAAATAAAATAAAAACAAGCTAAACCCTAGGATTTAAAATAGAAGGGTCATCCCCTTTTCAATTGGAAAACTTGGCCGGCCCACTTGTTATTCCCTTTTGCCCGTTTGCTCCTCTTTACTTGAAAATGGCGGCGGCTAATCTGAAACTAGGATTTCTTGCTTTCTCCACAAATCAGATCGGTGTTGTGATGAATAGCTTCTGGAAATGATTCTCCTTGTCTTCAACGATTACACCGTTGCTTTCTCTGTCTTGCTCGATCCAATTTGGTGCTAATTGAATTCCTAGAAAATTGTGAGTTCTCTAAATTAATTCTATGCTTGTATTTGTTGTTGTGTGGATTCGATGATCCTAAAGTCGATGATGATAGGTGTATAATATAGGATTATAAAATCCTAATTAATGATCTGATTTCCCATATTAACATGACTAATTTTCGTGTTTCCCTCTTTTGATTCCATGGCTTTAATTTGCTTGCGTCTATTTCAGTCTTGTTTCCCTTGAAAGAAATAGTGAATTTATTCATTCCTGAAACATTTGTGGTCCTTTGAAATTTCTGCATTTCAGGAAACAAATTTGAAATAGAAAAACAAAAATGATTTCCTGATATTTGAAACCGATTAAACCATTGCCAAGTATTCTCTTGTGAGATTAAAAAAAATTGTTGACAGATTAAAAGAATTTCCACGAATCATTTGAAAACATATTCATTTCTGGAAAAAGAAATTGCTTTGAATTCTTTTTCCTAAGAACTTGCTCGGATTTGTTTTCTTTAATGCACAAATCATTGCTGCATTCACCATGAAATGTTGACCATGCCAATTTATCTTGCTGCATATAAATTGTGGCTGGTCCCTTACATTTCTAGAAATATATTGAAGAACAGTCAGATGTTTTCATGCCCAAATATTAAACTATGATTTCATAATTCTAGAAATCAATGCATGGAGAAAAAATTCTGGCCAATATTGCTTTGCCAACTTTAAACTGATTTTGCCTAGTCACCATGGATATATCTGGAGAAGAGAAATTCAAGTTTGAAAGCATTAAACACTTTCCTGAATTTCATATGTTACATTCTTTTGGCTTGTGTATGTGAACTGCTGATAATTTGATAATACAAGCTTGTATAATGTGTATACATCCTTGCATGTTGCCATTGTGAATGCAGCTTTATTATACATGCTCCTCGATTCATTTTTGAACTTAAGCTTGCACTTGAACATATGAGATTTGTTGTTGCACCATATATTCATAGTTGCATCATGTATGTATATCCATGCAGCTGCACTATATTTGCACACCCATACATGTCTTTACTGCTTTGTATATGATTGGTTTGTAAACGCCTGCATTGCTTTTCCCATTGTAAAAACTGCTACTATGTTCACTTTCTGCTTTTTCTATGTGTACATCATGCATTGATTCACAACATTATTTGCTCCTCCATACATGCACATGTTTTGATCATTTTGCATGAAAAAAAAACTACATGTTTTACCACACTGTATATATAAAACTTCCTTATACAACTGCCTGTATAAGTGTTTCTGTCTTGATCCATTCATGAAAATGTTGACCTGAAAGCTACCCTGACTTGTGCACACCTCTTGATATGTTTGTGTGATATTCACCATTATTGTTGGCCACTTGAATTGCTATTTCGCCATATATGCTGTGCCACGCTTTCTAAACCTTGCAAACTGATTTGCAATGTGCAACCATGCTTGAACTCATTTACCATGTATGCCAAACAGTTTGGGCTAAAAAGAATAATCTGGACTCTGCACACATGCAATTTATACTTGTATCACTTCTCAACCTAAACTGGAACATGCTTGAGTGCCATCCATGTGTTAGCTGCAGCATCAATGTATCTTGAAATGCTGAGTTGTTTTCATGCTACTCATAAACTTGTCACCTGTTTGCTTGGAAACTTCATGCTTTAACACTTGCATGTATCTGCATTGTCCATGTCGTGCTTGTTGCATTTGAATTTGATCAATTCTTTGCTAGGCTCTCCTGCTGACATGTGCTCGACCAATTGATATTGTGTTTACTTGTTTTCATGTTATGTTTGACCATTTGCACGTTGATTTGCATTGTGCATCGGGTCAAGATGGTCCATGTGGATACTCCTAGTTGCACGCTGATTGGCGAGGCAGTGCACACATGTATATCTATACACGTGTGTATATGCAGCCATCAGACAAGATTCCCTGTCCCTGTACTATACATATACAAACTGACTAGACACATATAGGATCAAGTCATGAAAAATGATGAGAAGCACACCAGAAATCTGAGGCAAATAAAAAAATTTAAAAATAAAATTTATATTTGCATGAATTTTGAATATTATATCTGTTCCGTATTCTGTGTGTGTTTCTGTATATGACAGGTATGAAGACTGGACTGACTGAAGAATGCTGTGAAGACAGAAGATGAAAGACAGAAGACAGTGAAAATAACAGTATATGAGTTAATGAGAGTGTCTGTATAAACATAGTTGTATAGAGTGAATGACAGAGATGTAATAAGGATATTTGTATATGAATGAAATGAAGTATATCAAATAGAGGAGTTATAAAAGACGTACTGTTTGAAATTGAAATAAAATATATCTATTTAAATAAAATACTGTGTGAATATTTAAATTGTTGTAGGTTGTATTTGATTTAAATAGAAATAATATATTCCTGTCTGTTGTAATATAACAGTACAGTAACAAACACATTAATAATAAAATATATTTGGTTGTTATCGTCAAACAAAAATCATATAATTGTGTACACAACACAGTTATATACAACAATCTTCCCTTTTTGATGATGACAAACAAATATTAGATTTTGAACACAATAAATGTGTTTGACAACGAATATTGAACTCTCCCTATTTATTAGCTCCCCATACAACAAAAAACCTACAACAAAAACTCCCCTACAACAAAAAAACTACCTCTACAACTGTGCATGAGTGAAAAAAATGAATTTCATGAATTTCAAAATTAAAAATATTTATCAAATATTCACTCATAAATCAAAATCTCAATCCATTCTCCCCCATTTGTTATCATCCAAAGGATACAGAATTTAAAATACAGATGAAAAAATGACTAAAAAAATATAATTTCAGCTTAACAGGATTAACGATCACCATAAATCTCAATAAGTCAAACAAAAATCACAATATTCTGAGAACATGTGGCAAATTTCACATTGTAGAGAATGACGGATTTACAATGAATTTTATATAAAATGGAGAGAGTTACAAAAATATGATTTCCAATTTTTTCAAAAGATTTTTGTAAAATAGAGCACAAAAACAGTGATGGATTTGGACTATTATTAATAATTCAATTTAAGTGACAAAATCGTATAATCTCAAATCCCAATACCTATCAATCAACAAATCATAATACTTCATAGGATTTGAACACATTTCACAAATAGAAGATGGATTGAAATGCTGATTTTTATACACCAAGGAGAATTTCGTATTAATTTTAATTTATAGCACATCATTTCCTTTTTATTTTTATTTTATTTAAGAGCACACTGACCACGCATAACCAGAGCTTGGATTTTTAAATGAGGTCAGTCACAACTTAAATTATAAGTCGTCTCATAAACCATGCATAACCAAAGCTTGGATTTTTAAATGAGGTTAGAGACACATTTGTGTATTAATTACATATTTTATCATTTTCATCTTTAAATATAAAAACTCCTCAGTATATACAACCAATATGAATGATAGAAACGTGATAGGTACAGAAATGGACTGTGAAATAAATTTCTAAATTAATTATATTATGAAATATGATCAACTCTACCGATATCATTGAAAATTTTCAGTTATCATTAATTCTGAATAATAACGGAACCATAATTCCATCACAAATATTTTCACTATTTATTCAAGATGATTTTAAAAAAAATATATATATTAAGCTCTCCACATTAATATAAAAAACATGATGGATGGCAGTATAATGGTAGATAAAGAAGATGGTCGTGAAATAATCGTCAATTCAAAGATATTATAATAAACGTTCAACCATCATGAAATTCTAAAAATCTCCTTTTGTTGTGAAAAATACTGCAGTCACAATTCATCACAATTTCAAGTCTGTTAATAATTTTGATGAATTATAAATATAGTTCAATTTGGATATTGATTTCAATTTCTTAATGAATAAAAATAAGTAATTTTGAAATTGAAAATTAATCACAACAGGAATATGAAGAGCTATACAGGAAAAGAGGGAAAAAATATATAAAAAAAAATCAGCACATCTGATACCAATTGGTGTCCTTATTAACAAATTTTAATCACAAAGCCCAACCAGACAGAATTAACAAATTTGACATATTTATCAGAACTGCAGACAAGAACAAGCAGTTATTCGAAGAACAATATCAGAGCAGCCAACAGTTCATAAACAGGCAATTTCCAACATATTTTCAAAACAATATCAGAGCAGCACGAGATATCAGTTCAAATCAGACTTGTCAAGATGACACTCACATAAGATGATTTATGATCCGATGATTAAAAATACCGTTTATTTGAAATCATTTAAGGAATACGAAACTTCTCAAGATTCAGTGAATCAATCACACCAGATTATTAAATTCAGATTCAAGATAAGTGTGAGATTCAATAAACCAATAATTTCAAATGATTTTAAACAAACAAATATTTATATCAAATAACCATAAAATAATAGAGAGATTTAAGGCCATCTTTTCAAAGAATTTTAAAAATTATCTCTGACAATCAAAAGAGAAATTTCATATCATTTACAAAAAGATTGAGTAATAATTCATGATCCAAAAATAATGGTTTATTCGAAATCACTTGAACAAATGTAAATCATGAGATACAATGAATCAATCACACAAGATTAATAATTTCAGATCTGAGAGGTGTGTGAGATTCAAAATATCATAAATTTTCAAGTGATCGCAAACAATTAAAAAACCAAACTAGATGATCATGAATAACATTGAATTTCAAGATATAAACATTGATTCAAGACCAAACAAAATATCCAAGCCAATCTGAAAAAACAATGAAATTTTCACAATGGAGAAGTAGCAGTGTGTTGTAATTAGTATAATATTTCAAGCTTTTCTAAAATGAATTAGAAGAAACTCAAAAATAGCATAGGTGTGTGAAACTCCATTAATCTTTCAAATCTTCGAAAATTTAGAATTCAAATTAACAGTGTTCAAGATATGACAAGAATATATCAACACTATTATGAATTCAGAAAACAGAAAATAAACTTTAAAACAATTGCATATATTTACAAAATTATATTCAAGATCAGGAAAAGATTAAAACATCAGAGTTTTATGTAAAAGAAGCAAATTTCCAGAAAATATGACTTCTGCAATTGGAAGATAATGAAGCTCAAAAAGGAAACAACAAAAAAGTGTGGCAGTGGCAAATCAAAGAAAAAGAAGAAGAAGAGGTAGTAGGAGGAATACACAAAGAAAAAAAGAAAAATATTTACAAAGATGAGTTTTGAGGTTATACCTGAAATCGATGTAAACAATAGAATCTCTAACTCATCAGATCTTGGCTAAAGGATCTGTAAATGATACAGAATTATAGTCCGGCTTAATTTCAAATTTCCTTTCAGCACAGCAGTTCCCCAGCCTCCTCTGGTACCTAACTGTTTAGATGATTGAGTGGTCTAACAAAAGCAGTAAAACCACTCATAGTTGTATTTGTATGTTTTGGTATCCAAACCTGCTTATATAATAAACCATTTGGATCTATCTTTGTACCTTTAGGAACCCAGATCTGTTTGAATTTAACTGAATTCATTTTGTTTCCTCTTGGATTCCCAAAATGATTAAATGGTTTATTATAAATCACGTTTTCATTTTGTTTCAAAAATCCTTTGGAATTTTCAGAGTTTATATTTTCATGTCTATCCTTTTCAAAATAGTTTGGAGGATTTTTAAGCTACTTGAATATCGTCTTCCAAAAACATTATTTCCCCTGAATCCAAGGCCACATTTATTTCCAACAGAATTTTGGTTTTGTAACAACATATTCAACGATTTTTCCCCATTAGAGAATTTATCCAAGTTGATTCTAATCGCTGAATTTTGGATTTAAGATCACCGTTTTCTTTGATTAAATTTGAAAAACGATTATTAGTGATCTTCCTTTCAGTATCATGTTGTTTCAAAATCAAATTTTCATATTCAAGTAATTTGATTTTGGCTTTGGACTCAGAGATCTTAGATTCAAATCGTTTTTTTTTTTCAAATTCAAATTTCTTGAGATTCTCAATTTCCTCCTCAAGCTCACTTAAATTTGAATCAGTTTTCAGTTAACTCTCTTGTTCAAAAAATTTATGATTGGAATTAATCTCAACCATCTCCTTTTGCAAAGTATCGTTCTTATGAATTAGCTCATCCTCATTTTGCTTTAAAGCCATACTTACATTTTCAAGTTTCATAAGATTTTCATTGAGATGAGCTGGATCAGCTTTCAAATTTATACAAATTTTGCAATCGGAGTTATCAAGTTTTAATTTCAACATATTATTTTTGCGAGTGTAATAACCCGGAAATTCTGAGCCAGTTTAAAAATTTTATTTTGGCAATTTTAGCGAATTTTGAATATTTAAAATAGATTATTTTAAATAATATCAACGAGAAAATTTATTTTGAATATATTTAGAACGTATATATTATATACACCGTCGTTAGAATATAAATATTTATATATAATTATAAATAGAATTGAAAATGGCGCGGTAGTTCGAAAATTCGATTTCAAACTTCAATTGAATGTACCGGGAGCAAAACAATCCGGATTTTAGTGAAACCAAAAACATTAGGATCTAATTGATGATATCTTTCCAACGAATCCGGAAAATCAAGATTTCATATCAGGAATCAAAAGATATGTCCAGTTGAAAATTCTGAATAGTCGCTATGGAATTCAGGCCCTTAAAAATGGACATTTTGCAAACGACATCGGATTTCGACGAAACCAGTTTTGTTGGGTCCGCAGTGTCAAGTTATTGCTAGGTTTCAAATTTCATAATTTTTCGAATCAATATGGCAGCGTGGCAAAGGAAAACGCGTTTGACCGGTTTCAGCTGATTTTAATCGACTGGAAATTGACCATTTTTCCAACGGTCTCAGAATTCGACGAAAATAGTTTTGTTAGGACCGTATCGCCAATACGAAGCTAGGAAATATTTTTCAGGAATTTTTCTAGTTAGTATGTGACCCCGGTAATTTGAAATGTACGTTTAAAATTCAATATAATGATTTAAATGTAAATTCAACAGAAACTGATCAAAACAATCGAATCAGCTTGCGATGCATATCCCATTGTGTTCGGAATGGGGGTTAAACGCTATGGACGACAGGCGGTGGACCTCGTTTCGAGGTCGTATATAAAAGTCAACCCTTTGAAAATTAATTAATTAAATAAAAAAAAAACTCTCTTCCCTTAACCAGCCCCCCCCCCCCCCCCGTTTACTTATTCGATCGAATGAATTATTAAAAAAAAAAAAAGAAGAAGAAGAAGAAAGGAGAGATCGGAGGAAGCGCCTCCGACTGGAGGAGCTCAACGCCGCCGCCCTCCCCAAGGGCCACCGCGCCTCATCGGGGACCCCCCCCCCCTCTTCCACCTCGACCGCAACGCGCAAGCACCCCCCCCCCCCCCCCAAGTCGGCAATCGAGCACCGCACCCCCAGGAAAACCCTAACCCTAGCCCTCCCTTCCCGTCGCCATCTTCCCCCCCCCCCCCCTTTCGAAGCTCAACAGCGAAGCCACCCCCCCCCCCCCCCCCTTCTTTTCTTCGATGCGGTAAGTTTTTTTTCCTTCTTTACTTTATTTTATTTTATTTTTATTTGCAATTCTGAAAAACTGATTTGTTTAGAATTTTAAAAACTGTAATTTAAAGAATTTTAAAAACTGTAATTTAAAGAATTTTAAAACTGTATTTTAAGAATTTAAAAAAAAACTGAATTTTTAAAATGAGAATAAAAACTGATTATGTTTAAAGTTAAAAACTGGATTTTTAAAAGTATAAAGACTGGATTTTTAAAAGTATAAAAACTGGATTTTATAAAAGAAAGTAAAACTGATTTTTTTATAATAGTAGAACTGATTTTTTTTTTTTTTATAAAAAGTAAAACTGATTTGGTTTAAGATATAAAAACTGATTTTATATAAAAGATAAAAACTGAAAACATATTTACTTTAAACTGAAAACTTGTTTATTTTAATTTGAAAAGCTATGATTTTTATATGTAGAGAATAAAAAGATTAGATTTTTATTTTATACATGAAGCGACAGAGAAGATTGAACTTTTCATATGAAGTGATATCGAGATAAAAATCATATTTTTATATATAGAAAGTCGAGATAAAAATCATATTTTTATATATAGAAAGGCGAGATAAAAATCATATTTTTATATATAGAAAGTCGAGATAAAAATCATATTTTTATATATAGAAAGTCGAGATAAAAATCATATTTTTATATATAGAAAGTCGAGATAAAAATCATATTTTTATATATAGAAAGTCAAGATAAAAATCATATTTTTATATATTGAATAGCATCGTAAAAATTCGATTTTTACATATGTAGTGAAAGCAGACAACGAAAGCGACGAAAGGCGAGTTGGCGAAGATCTCTACAATAGAAGTGTCGTGAAGTTGGATAGCTTTCGGTGAGAACTTCTCACCTTTCAATTTCTTTTCTAGATATATTCATATACTAGGATGCAGACGGTGCTTAGTAGCACCCGACACCCGTCCACAGACCATGGACTTGTTTAATTGGTTGTGTAGTTGGTTAGATTATTTGATTTGGATTGGATTGTTTTGGTGAAATTGAAATTGATATGATTGATGTGTGAATGGCGTGGGCCTTCACTAGACCGGGGATAAGGCTAGGCCTTGTCCCGTTTCTAGTATCGTGCCGTTATGCCGCCGAAATTTTCTAAAATATGTTAGAAAATAAAAATATCATTTCATTGTGTAAATGAATTGAATAGAAATTCATAGGTTGAAATAAAATGTTTTATCGTTAAAAATATAATTTTTAACGTGAATGTGAATAAATGAATAGTTATAAACAAATCGGCCGATTTGTTTGTATATACACTGATTTGACTGATATTGATTGGGTCGATAAATTTCACACATCGCCCAACTGCACAAATAAAATCTGTGTTTGATTGTTTGAAACCCCACACGGGTGTTGGGATGAAATTTGAAGTTCACTCATCCTGATTGAGTAAATATGTCGATCGATTGATTGACAGGCTGTTATAAGCGTTAGATATCTATATTTGATGCTTATACAGTGTAGTGCACTTTGGTTGATGGTTGATTATTTTTCAATGCTATTATACATGTGTTGTATGAAAATCCATATAATTAACTTTATATGGTAATTGATTGGGCCTCATTCCAGTTTCGAAAAGAAATATTTGAAAAAGAAATATTTGAAAATAGAATATTTGAAAAAGGAAATATTTGAAAAGAAATATTTGAGATAGAAATATTTGAAATAGAATATTTGAAAATAGAAATTTATGAAGCCGTGTTGATTAGTTTGACGCCATTTTGACGTGAACGATATTTATATCGATTTTATTCATTTTGAAATGAATTGAATTGAAAACGATTTCGAAATGAATTGAATTGAAAACGATTTCGAAATGAATTGAATTGAAAACAATTTCGAAATGAATTGAATTGAAACGATTTCGAAATGAATTGAATTGAAAACGATTTCGAAATGAATTAAATTGAAAACGATTTCGAAATGAATTGAAAACGAATTCAAATTGAATTGAAAGCAAATTGAAATGAATTCAAATGGAATTGAAATTTGAATTGAATAGAAATGAATTTTAAAACGAATTTATAGAGAAGAATTCAATTTTGATTTGAATTGAAACGGAAGTTGAAATTGCTTTTGAAACGAATTTAAAACTATTTATATAATTCGTTTTAAATAGAAATCGACGAAATATATATTATATATATTATATATAATATAATGGCCTGAATAGAACGCGCCGCGTCGCGGCAGTTCGCGAATTTCGACCATTTATTTCGAACGGACATTACGGGAGATCCGACCGTCGGATTCTCCTAAAACCGGAACCGTTGGGTTCGTATCGAAAAGAGCTTTCTAATGAACGTTAGAAATTTGAAATCTAACGGTTGGATTTGGAGATACGTCCAAATCAAATTCGAAAAAGGTCGTTGTAAGTGCAGTTCGATGGCCATTGATGGAAATCGACTGTACGGGCCTTGATAAAATTATTAAAAATAGCAATAATTTGTGTAAAATCATAAGAAATGATTTAGAAAGAATTGGGATGAAAATCTCCATATTTGAAAAGATAAAAATGGATTTTTATCGAAATGAACTAGTTTTGAACTAGAATTATAATTCTATTTATTTTTAAATAAATAAATTGAATTCGAAAAGGGTTTTAAAAATAACCAAAATTTCCAATGATTGCATTGGAGTGGATTTGAATCGAAATTGTCTTCGGAATATTTCGATGTTGGAATTCGTGATTATACAGGTGTTGTTATGGAAATTTGAAAGATATATATTGATATCGTTATTTCCAATACGACATTTGTTAGTCGTAGAATTCGATATTGAATATAAGCCGATATATTTTCTATTCAGAGCCTTGTATTGAATATCGAATGTGATTTGGGTTTGTCGTGAATGGTGTCTTCACTAACACTATTCTTGAACCCAGTTGAGAAAAGATTAAATCTTTTTATTTAGATTTAATGAAGTGTACCAATTAAATAATATTTAATTGGAATTGAATTGATATTGATTTTTGGGTTTATCGTGAACAGTGTTTTAAATAACACTTGTTCTTTAACCCGATAATTAATGGAATGTGATTTTGGGTTTATCGTGAACCGTGTTTTAAATGACACTGATTCTTTAACCCAGTCGAAGATTAAAACTAAGTGGAGTTTTAATGAATCTTTAATTAGATTGAAAAGATCGAAAATGGAGTATCACCAGTTTTGCTCCAGGCGATAGTTAAATCTTTAATTAGATTTGAACGTGAAATGGTAATTGAATTTACCGATAACACTGTGGTGTTAGATATGAAGTATTACCAGTTTTACTTCATGGGATGAATAGGTTGGGATTGGGAAATTAAAACAAATGATTACTTCGGTAAAGTTCGTTAATCCCGATTAATTCGAATTGATATTCAAAGATAGATTAAAGAATAAATTCAGGAATTTATCTTGGATAAAATTAATGGGAACCTTTCCTTATGAATGTGAAATTTAGAAACTAACTGTCGGTTAGCTAAGCAGAATGGTTTTCTGGATATTGATCTGATGTTGGTTTCGGCCTTCGGGGTTAATATTCGGGGAATTATTCTCTTGATTAATTTACGGTTAGTGACTAATGAATTGGAATGAGGCGTATGTTGTGTTTGTGTAACACTTTTATAATATATACGCGAGTTATTCGGAAAGACCGGGTTTATCCCATTCTGAATAACTGATACGACGATAAGTCGAAGATGAAGACGATGGTCGAAGACCGGAAGTCTTCACGTCGTTTGGGTAATTACCGATGATCTTGATTGGGCTGTACACCCAAGAAGATGGAAACAGTTAGTGATCGTCCAGACGTACTTGGAGATCGATGGATATGCGGGGTACTAGGTGCCTCCGGTTTCGTTCAGACCCAGAACGGACTTGTAAATGGACTGTGTGTCTGACATCGGATTTCATTCTGTGTGATTGATATCGGTTGCATAGGATGGTTTGCCTGTGTGGCATGCTAAGATGCAAATGATCAAGGCTTCTGTTGAAAAGCAAAGTCTTGTGGTTGATGATCAAAGCACGGCCTTTGTGGCGTAGCTTTGTGTAACGTTTACCTCGCGTGTTTCACACCAGGTATGAACCAAAAACGGGAGACGGACCTCACGGAGGGCCTGCGTTTCCTCCTAGCTAGAAGTGGCGTCAGTGGTTTTACACGCCCTGACGAGTTTGACTTATGTGGTTGTTGCTGTTGCGAGGCGCCTCGGTTTGATCGGACGATCCGGGTCCGATGGAGTCATTCGTTGGCTCATTTACGCCCCAAAGGGCGGGGAAACGCAGTGTTCAGGCATTTTAATCCACATCGGTGGACCGGCCCTGACGATCCAAGGGTCACTCGAGCTCTGATCCTGAGACTCGGGCTAGGCAGTCTCGAATCGGTTGAGGACTATCTTTTGCCTCGGTTCATAGATGGAAATCCAATTTCCAAATACGTGACATTTGCGGTTTTATTTGTAAACCTATACATGGCGACATAGTGGCATGGGACGCTCATGTCGTCTATGATTGATACTTATGATTTGAAGTTGTTTTATACACTATGCACTCATTATAGTATCAAATGATTTATTTTAAGCGTATCAAGCATTCTTTGGCTGTTATAAGGTAAAAACCCTATCCCCCGGCTTGCGTTGCATTGTGTGATAGGACCTGGGTCTTATAACAGCTTCATTTTTCTTTATTTAGCATTGCGCTGTTGTTTTATGCACTGGTATTCTTGGGAGGAAACCCGTTCCGTGTTATACGGCGTGGTCCCTTGATTTACCTAACTTTGAAATAAAGATTAACTGTTTTAGTTCTCACACCAGTCACATGACTGACCTGGAGTTTATTGTTTTAACCTAAACTCTGGGTGCCCTTATTTTGACACGGGCAACTAGTAGTTTTGGTTTTGCAGATTTATATTCACAGGATCCTGGTTTACAGCTGGAACGATATCCGGAAAGCTTTGTATCCGTATATCTCTTCTAGTTGTGTATTGTATTATTTTCCGCTGCTATGTATTTAAATGTAATTTAAATCTCTGATATTTCTGTGTAATATTCATTTTTACTCTGTATATTCTTGTAATCTGATGCACTGTGGTAATATATAGTGAAATGTTCTTCTGTATTTGTTCTGTTGTGGTTTGTTCTCGAACTATCCGACGCTTTCCTTTACGGGGAAGTTACGGGTCTTCACAGTTGGTATCAGAGCTTTGGTTTACAAAGCTAGAGAACAAGACACATTAGAACCATACGAAAGAATTCATCAGATATTGGATTAGTAAAATCCAATGGGAATGACTCATTAGAGATGGGATCAGTAGTATCCTAGAACGAGTGTGAAGAGTAAATTTTTAAAGTGAAAACAAATTTGTGTTTTGAAAATTTAAATCAATTATTCGTATTTGATTATCTATTTATATTGAGTTGGACAGTCCAGTATATAAAGATTTTGCATATACGCCTTGCAAACGTGTATTTGAAATTTTAATATACTGGATAGATATAGAATCACATTCTAGACACCCGGAGATGGTTCTGATGATTGATCGATCATCATCAGAATCTATGTTCGTGTTTTGAAGATGTGATATTTATATATTTCCTATTGATTGGTGTGAGAACCAAAATTAGATAGGGCTTATTGTTGTGATTTGGCATCAAAAATCTGATTTTTGTATATGTATCAAAATTATGAATTTGAAGCTCTAATTCACTAATTGATTGATGTTTGTGTAGTTTGTTTGTTTGTTTGATAATTTAGTGCCATTATGCCTAATGTGATCGAATAATGAATTATATTGAAATTTGGTTGCGTTTGCTAGCATATGCATATATATCGTTGAACAGGTCATAGCAAGGAGGCTAGAGCAGAGAATAAAATTTGTTTGCCCGACAAATAGGTACATGTTTACTACATAATTTCCTGTTTTGTTTGGGTGATGATGATTTTGTGAGCCTATTGGCTAGCCGCTTGGCTTTTTCTTTTTCTTTTTGAGATCTGAAGGACCGGGGAAGCTATTTGAAATTCCCCGATGCTCCCGGTGCAGGGGAGGTTATGGCGAAATTTTTCGAAAATTTAGGGTGTTAGCCAAATCTTTGAAATTTTGAAAATTCTCAGAAACTGAAAGGTTGGAGAATGGAAGCCTGATCGATCGTAGAGTTGATTAATCAAACCACTTTCGACTTTGTTCCTTTTCGGGGACGAAAATTTTTAAGTGGGGGAGATTGTAATAACCCGGAAATTCTGAGCCAGTTTAAAAATTTTATTTTGGCAATTTTAGCGAATTTTGAATATTTAAAATAGATTATTTTAAATAATATCGACGAGAAAATTTATTTTGAATATATTTAGAACGTATATATTATATACACCGTCGTTAGAATATAAATATTTATATATAATTATAAATAGAATTGAAAATGGCGCGGTAGTTCGAAAATTCGATTTCAAACTTCAATTGAATGTACCGGGAGCAAAACAATCCGGATTTTAGTGAAACCAAAAACATTAGGATCTAATTGATGATATCTTTCCAACGAATCCGGAAAATCAAGATTTCATATCAGGAATCAAAAGATATGTCCAGTTGAAAATTCTGAATAGTCGCTATGGAATTCAGGCCCTTAAAAATGGACATTTTGCAAACGACCTCGGATTTCGACGAAACCAGTTTTGTTGGGTCCGCAGTGTCAAGTTATTGCTAGGTTTCAAATTTCATAATTTTTCGAATCAATATGGGAGCGTGGCAAAGGAAAACGCGTTTGACCGGTTTTAGTTGATTTTAATCGACTGGAAATTGACCATTTTTCCAACGGTCTCAGAATTCGACGAAAATAGTTTTGTTAGGACCGTATTGCCAATACGAAGCTAGGAAATATTTTTCAGGAATTTTTCTAGTTAGTATGTGACCCCGGTAATTTGAAATGTACGTTTAAAATTCAATATAATGATTTAAATGTAAATTCAACAGAAACTGATCAAAACAATCGAATCAGCTTGCGATGCATATCCCATTGTGTTCGGAATGGGGGTTAAACTCTATGGACGACAGGCGGTGGACCTCGTTTCGAGGTCGTATATAAAAGTCAACCCTTTGAAAATTAATTAATTAAATAAAAAAAAAAACTCTCTTCCCTTAACCAGGCCCCCCCCCCCCCCGTTTACTTATTCGATCGAATGAATTATAAAAAAAAAAAAAAAAAAAAAAAAGAAGAAAGGAGAGATCGGAGGAAGCGCCTCCGACTGGAGGAGCTCAACGCCGCCGCCCTCCCCAAGGGCCACCGCGCCTCATCGGGGACCCCCCCCTCTTCCACCTCGACCGCAACGCGCAAGCACCCCCCCCCCCCCCCCAGTCGGCAATCGAGCACCGCACCCCCAGGAAGACCCTAACCCTAGCCCTCCCTTCCCGTCGCCATCTTCCCCCCCCCCCCCCCTTCGAAGCTCAACAGCGAAGCCACCCCCCCCCCCTTTCTTTTCTTCGATGCGGTAAGTTTTTTTTCCTTCTTTACTTTATTTTATTTTATTTTTATTTGCAATTCTGAAGAACTGATTTGTTTAGAATTTTAAAAACTGTAATTTAAAGAATTTTAAAAACTGTAATTTAAAGAATTTTAAAACTGTATTTTAAGAATTTTAAAAAAAAACTGAATTTTTAAAATGAGAATAAAAACTGATTATGTTTAAAGTTAAAAACTGGATTTTTAAAAGTATAAAAAATGTATTTTTAAAAGTATAAAAACTGGATTTTATAAAAGAAAGTAAAACTGATTTTTTTATAATAGTAAAACTGATTTTTTTTTTTTATATAAAAAGTAAAACTGATTTTTTTATAATAGTAAAACTGATTTTTTTTTTTTTTATAAAAAGTAAAACTGATTTGGTTTAAGATATAAAAACTGATTTTATATAAAAGATAAAAACTGAAAACATATTTACTTTAAACTGAAAACTTGTTTATTTTAATTTGAAAAGCTATGATTTTTATATGTAGAGAATAAAAAGATTAGATTTTTATTTTATACATGAAGCGACAGAGAAGATTGAACTTTTCATATGAAGTGATATCGAGATAAAAATCATATTTTTATATATAGAAAGTCGAGATAAAAATCATATTTTTATATATAGAAAGGCGAGATAAAAATCATATTTTTATATATAGAAAGTCGAGATAAAAATCATATTTTTATATATAGAAAGTCGAGATAAAAATCATATTTTTATATATAGAAAGTCGAGATAAAAATCATATTTTTATATATAGAAAGTCGAGATAAAAATCATATTTTTATATATTGAATAGCATCGTAAAAATTCGATTTTTACATATGTAGTGAAAGCGGACAACGAAAGCGACGAAAGGCGAGTTGGCGAAGATCTCTACAATAGAAGTGCCGTGAAGTTGGATAGCTTTCGGTGAGAACTTCTCACCTTTCAATTTCTTTTCTAGATATATTCATATACTAGGATGCAGACGGTGCTTAGTAGCACCCGACACCCGTCCACAGACCATGGACTTGTTTAATTGGTTGTGTAGTTGGTTAGATTATTTGATTTGGATTGGATTGTTTTGGTGAAATTGAAATTGATATGATTGATGTGTGAATGGCGTGGGCCTTCACTAGACCGGGGATAAGGCTAGGCCTTGTCCCGTTTCTAGTATCGTGCCGTTATGCCGCCGAAATTTTCTAAAATATGTTAGAAAATAAAAATATCATTTCATTGTGTAAATGAATTGAATAGAAATTCATAGGTTGAAATAAAATGTTTTATCGTTAAAAATATAATTTTTAACGTGAATGTGAATAAATGAATAGTTATAAACAAATCGGCCGATTTGTTTGTATATACACTGATTTGACTGATATTGATTGGGTCGATAAATTTCACACATCGCCCAACTGCACAAATAAAATCTGTGTTTGATTGTTTGAAACCCCACACGGGTGTTGGGATGAAATTTGAAGTTCACTCATCCTGATTGAGTAAATATGTCGATCGATTGATTGACAGGCTGTTATAAGCGTTAGATATCTATATTTGATGCTTATACAGTGTAGTGCACTTTGGTTGATGGTTGATTATTTTTCAATGCTATTATACATGTGTTGTATGAAAATCCATATAATTAACTTTATATGGTAATTGATTGGGCCTCATTCCAGTTTCGAAAAGAAATATTTGAAAAAGAAATATTTGAAAATAGAATATTTGAAAAAGGAAATATTTGAAAAGAAATATTTGAGATAGAAATATTTGAAATAGAATATTTGAAAATAGAAATTTATGAAGCCGTGTTGATTAGTTTGACGCCATTTTGACGTGAACGATATTTATATCGATTTTATTCATTTTGAAATGAATTGAATTGAAAACGATTTCGAAATGAATTGAATTGAAAACGATTTCGAAATGAATTGAATTGAAAACAATTTCGAAATGAATTGAATTGAAACGATTTCGAAATGAATTGAATTGAAAACGATTTCGAAATGAATTAAATTGAAAACGATTTCGAAATGAATTGAAAACGAATTCAAATTGAATTGAAAGCAAATTGAAATGAATTCAAATGGAATTGAAATTTGAATTGAATAGAAATGAATTTTAAAACGAATTTATAGAGAAGAATTCAATTTTGATTTGAATTGAAACGGAAGTTGAAATTGCTTTTGAAACGAATTTAAAACTATTTATATAATTCGTTTTAAATAGAAATCGACGAAATATATATTATATATATTATATATAATATAATGGCCTGAATAGAACGCGCCGCGTCGCGGCAGTTCGCGAATTTCGACCATTTATTTCGAACGGACATTACGGGAGATCCGACCGTCGGATTCTCCTAAAACCGGAACCGTTGGGTTCGTATCGAAAAGAGCTTTCTAATGAACGTTAGAAATTTGAAATCTAACGGTTGGATTTGGAGATACGTCCAAATCAAATTCGAAAAAGGTCGTTGTAAGTGCAGTTCGATGGCCATTGATGGAAATCGACTGTACGGGCCTTGATAAAATTATTAAAAATAGCAATAATTTGTGTAAAATCATAAGAAATGATTTAGAAAGAATTGGGATGAAAATCTCCATATTTGAAAAGATAAAAATGGATTTTTATCGAAATGAACTAGTTTTGAACTAGAATTATAATTCTATTTATTTTTAAATAAATAAATTGAATTCGAAAAGGGTTTTAAAAATAACCAAAATTTCCAATGATTGCATTGGAGTGGATTTGAATCGAAATTGTCTTCGGAATATTTCGATGTTGGAATTCGTGATTATACAGGTGTTGTTATGGAAATTTGAAAGATATATATTGATATCGTTATTTCCAATACGACATTTGTTAGTCGTAGAATTCGATATTGAATATAAGCCGATATATTTTCTATTCAGAGCCTTGTATTGAATATCGAATGTGATTTGGGTTTGTCGTGAATGGTGTCTTCACTAACACTATTCTTGAACCCAGTTGAGAAAAGATTAAATCTTTTTATTTAGATTTAATGAAGTGTACCAATTAAATAATATTTAATTGGAATTGAATTGATATTGATTTTTGGGTTTATCGTGAACAGTGTTTTAAATAACACTTGTTCTTTAACCCGATAATTAATGGAATGTGATTTTGGGTTTATCGTGAACCGTGTTTTAAATGACACTGATTCTTTAACCCAGTCGAAGATTAAAACTAAGTGGAGTTTTAATGAATCTTTAATTAGATTGAAAAGATCGAAAATGGAGTATCACCAGTTTTGCTCCAGGCGATAGTTAAATCTTTAATTAGATTTGAACGTGAAATGGTAATTGAATTTACCGATAACACTGTGGTGTTAGATATGAAGTATTACCAGTTTTACTTCATGGGATGAATAGGTTGGGATTGGGAAATTAAAACAAATAATTACTTCGGTAAAGTTCGTTAATCCCGATTAATTCGAATTGATATTCAAAGATAGATTAAAGAATAAATTCAGGAATTTATCTTGAATAAAATTAATGGGAACCTTTCCCTATGAATGTGAAATTTAGAAACTAACTGTCGGTTAGCTAAGCAGAATGGTTTTCTGGATATTGATCTGATGTTGGTTTCGGCCTTCGGGGTTAATATTCGGGGAATTATTCTCTTGATTAATTTACGGTTAGTGACTAATGAATTGGAATGAGGCGTATGTTGTGTTTGTGTAACACTTTTATAATATATACGCGAGTTATTCGGAAAGACCGGGTTTATCCCATTCTGAATAACTGATACGACGATAAGTCGAAGATGAAGACGATGGTCGAAGACCGGAAGTCTTCACGTCGTTTGGGTAATTACTGATGATCTTGATTGGGCTGTACACCCAAGAAGATGGAAACAGTTAGTGATCGTCCAGACGTACTTGGAGATCGATGGATATGCGGGGTACTAGGTGCCTCCGGTTTCGTTCAGACCCAGAACGGACTTGTAAATGGACTGTGTGTCTGACATCGGATTTCATTCTGTGTGATTGATATCGGTTGCATAGGATGGTTTGCCTGTGTGGCATGCTAAGATGCAAATGATCAAGGCTTCTGTTGAAAAGCAAAGTCTTGTGGTTGATGATCAAAGCACGGCCTTTGTGGCGTAGCTTTGTGTAACGTTTACCTCGCGTGTTTCACACCAGGTATGAACCAAAAACGGGAGACGGACCTCAGGGAGGGCCTGCATTTCCTCCTAGCTAGAAGTGGCGTCAGTGGTTTTACACGCCCTGACGAGTTTGACTTATGTGGTTGTTGCTGTTGCGAGGCGCCTCGGTTTGATCGGACGATCCGGGTCCGATGGAGTCATTCGTTGGCTCATTTACGCCCCAAAGGGCGGGGAAACGCAGTGTTCAGGCATTTTAATCCACATCGGTGGACCGGCCCTGACGATCCAAGGGTCACTCGAGCTCTGATCCTGAGACTCGGGCTAGGCAGTCTCGAATCGGTTGAGGACTATCTTTTGCCTCGGTTCATAGATGGAAATCCAATTTCCAAATACGTGACATTTGCGGTTTTATTTGTAAACCTATACATGGCGACATAGTGGCATGGGACGCTCATGTCGTCTATGATTGATACTTATGATTTGAAGTTGTTTTATACACTATGCACTCATTATAGTATCAAATGATTTATTTTAAGCGTATCAAGCATTCTTTGGCTGTTATAAGGTAAAAACCCTATCCCCCGGCTTGCGTTGCATTGTGTGATAGGACCTGGGTCTTATAACAGCTTCATTTTTCTTTATTTAGCATTGCGCTGTTGTTTTATGCACTGGTATTCTTGGGAGGAAACCCGTTCCGTGTTATACGGCGTGGTCCCTTGATTTACCAAACTTTGAAATAAAGATTAACTGTTTTAGTTCTCACACCAGTCACATGACTGACCTGGAGTTTATTGTTTTAACCTAAACTCTGGGTGCCCTTATTTTGACACGGGCAGCTAGTAGTTTTGGTTTTGCAGATTTATATTCACAGGATCCTGGTTTACAGCTGGAACGATATCCGGAAAGCTTTGTATCCGTATATCTCTTCTAGTTGTGTATTGTATTATTTTCCGCTGCTATGTATTTAAATGTAATTTAAATCTCTGATATTTCTGTGTAATATTCATTTTTACTCTGTATATTCTTGTAATCTGATGCACTGTGGTAATATATAGTGAAATGTTCTTCTGTATGTGTTCTGTTGTGGTTTGTTCTCGAACTATCCGACGCTTTCCTTTACGGGGAAGTTACGGGTCTTCACAGCGAGTCAACTCAGAATTTCCATATTTTAGAAGTTTATTTTTCCGTTGGAGATTTTCAACAGATTTGGTTAAATCAACACAAAAATGAACCAGATCTTCATATGAAAAATTTCTTATTTCATTGTCTATTGAATCTCCATCACTGTCATCATCTGATTCTTCATCAGCAACTCCTGTTAAGCATAGATCTGAGACTGAGTTGACACTCTGGGGTTTTGATCAATTGTCGTCTTTTCCATACAACGAATCGAGAGTTTTCCATATATCCTGCGCAGTTAATCAATGAGAGATAAATTTAATTGATCATTATTGAGATAAGAATACAAAATATGCATAATACGAGCATTGACAACTTTATATTTCTTATCTAGGATATCTCCCAAATTTTCGATAATATTCCAATATTAAAAGTTAACTAATTTTAAATAGATTTCAATTTTCGATTTCCAACTTAAAAAATATGTACCATTAAAAATAATTGGAATACAACTAGACGTACTCAGAAGGTTGACAACTAGGAATCACCATGACTCTAGAGTTAACAGAATACCCGCTCTGATACAACTAGCTGGATCAAGATTAACCCTAGAGGGGGGTGAATAGGGTTTATCATAGTTTTTCGCTGAGTTAAAAATTTACGTGATATTAAAATAATAAACAGATCACAGAATATAGCAGAAATAGAAATGCAGAAAGTAAATGACACACAGATTTATCCAGCTTCGGGAAACCCCTGCCTACTGCTGGATTCCTAAGGTTTCTACTAGGTAATAGAAAAGATCCCGCATACAAGACCATGTACACTCGCGAACCCCTCGTTCCTATTTTAATCCTTTGCTCAAAACCCCAGACCGGTCTAATCCCCTAGATCAGATTTCCCCAGATTACAAACCCCGCAACCTGTAACACTAGTTTTTACGGACTCTAGTAAACTTCTAGTTGACACCCTAACTGGTTTCCAAGATTTTGCAGACCTAGAAATTTTTTTGGATGGTTTACAAAGAAGACAGAATTAAAAAAACAATACAAAATAAAATAAAAACAAGCTAAACCATAGGATTTAAAATAGAAGGGTCATCCCCTTTTCAATTGGAAAACTTGGCCGACCCACTTGTTATTCCCTTTTGCCCGTTTGCTCCTCTTTACTTGAAAATGGCGGCGCCTAATCTGAAATTAGGGTTTCTTGCTTTCTCCACAAATCAGATCGGCGTTGTAATGAATTGCTTCTGGAAATGATTCTCCTTGTCTTCGACGATTACACCGTTGCTTTCTCTGTCTTTCTCAATCCAATTGGGTGTTGATCGAATTCCTAGAAAATTGTGAGTTCTCTGAATTAATTCTGTGCTTGTATTTGTTGTTTTGTGGATTCGATGCTCCTAAAGTCGTTGACGATAAGTGTATAATATAGGATTATAAAATCCTATTTAACGCTCTGATTTCCCATATTGACTTGACTGATTTTCATGTTTCCCTCTTTTGATTCCACGGTTTAATTTGCTTGCGTGTATTTCGGTCTTGTTTCTCTTGATAGAAATACTGAATTTATTCATTCCTGAAACATTTGTGGTCCTTTGAAATTTCTGCATTTCAGGAAACAAATTTGAAATAGAAAAATGATTTCCTGATATTTGAAACTGATTAAACCCTTGCCAAATATTCTCTTGTGCGATTAGAAAAATTGTTAACCGATTAAAAGCATTTCCATGAATCATTTAAAAACATATTCGTTTCTGAAAAAAGAAATTGCTTTGAATTCTTTTTCCCAAGAACTTGCTCGGATTTGTTTTCTTTAATGCACAAATCACGGCTGCATTCACCATGAAATGTTGACCATGCCAATTTATCTTGCTGCATATAAATTATTGCTAGTCCCTTACATTTATGGAAATAAATTGAAGAACAGTCAGATGTTTTCATGCCCAAAAATTAAACTGTGATTTCATAATTCTAAAAATCAATGCATGGAGAAAATATTCTTGCCAATATTGCTTTGCCAACTATAAACTGATTTTCCCTAGTCACCATGGATATATCTGGAGAAGAGAAATTCAAGTTTGAAAGCATTAAACTCTTTCCTGAATTTCATATGTCACATTCTTTTGGCTTGTGTATGTGAACTGCTGATCATTTGATAATATAGTCTTGTATAACTGTGTATACATCCTTGCATGTCGCCATTGTGAATGCATGTTTATTATACATGCTTCTCGATTCGTTTTTGAACTTAAGCTTGCACTTGAACATATGAGATTTGCTGCTGCACTATATATTCACAGTTGCATCATGTATGTATATCCATGCAGCTGCACTATATATGCACACCCATACATGTCTTTACTGCTTTGTATATTCTTGGTTTGTAAACACCTGCATTGCTTTGCCCATTGTAAAAACTGCTACTATGATCACTCGCTGCTTTTGCCATGTGTACATCATGCATTGATTCACACCATTATTTGCTCCTCCATACATGCACATGTTTTGATCATTTTGCATGAAAAAAAACTGCATGTTTTATCATACTGTATATATAAAACTTCCTTATACAACTGCTTGTATAAGTATTTCTATCTTGATCCATTCATGAAAATGTTGACCTGAAAGTACCCTGACTTGTGCACACCTCTTGGTATGTTTTTGTGATATTCACCATTACTGTTGGCCACTTGAATTGTTGTTTCACCATATATGATGTGCCATGCTTTCTGAACCTTGCAAACTGATTTGTAATTTGCACTCATGCTTGAACTCATTTACCATGTATGCCAAATAGTTTGGGCTAAAAAAATTGATTTGGACTCTTCACACATGCCATTTATACTTGTATCACTTCTCAACCTAAACTGGAACATGCTTGAGTATCATCCATGTGTTAGCTGCAGCATCAGTGTATCTGGAAATGCTGAGTTGTTTTCATGCTGCTCATAAACTTGTCCCCTGTTTTCTTAGAAACTTCATGCTTTAACACTTGCATGTATCTGCATTGTCCATGCCGTGCTTGTTACATTTGAATTTGATCAATTCTTTGTTGGGCTCTCTTGCTGACATGTGCTCGACCAATTGATGTTGTGTTGACTTATTTTCATGTTATGTTTGACCATTTGCACGCTGATTTGCATTTTGCACCGAGTCGAGATGGTCCATGTGGATACTCCTCAGTTGCATGCTGATTGGCGAGGCAGTGCACACATGTATATCTATACACGTGTGTATATGCAGCCATCAGACAAGATTTCCTGTCCCTGTACTATACATATACAAACTGACTAGACACATATCAGATCAAGTCATGAAAAATGATGAGAAACACACCAGAAATCTAAGGCAAATAAAAAAAATTAAAAATAAAATTTATATTGCATGAATTTTGAATATTATATCTGTTCCATATACTGTGTGTGTGTGTGTTTTTGTATATGACAGGTATGAAGACTGGACTGACTGAAGAATGCTGTGAAGGCAAAAGATGAAAGACAGAAGACAGTGAAAATAACATTGTACGAGTTAATGAGAATGTCTGTATAAATATAGCCGTATAGAGTGAATGACAGAGATGTAATGAGGATATTTGTATATGAATGAAATGAAGTATGTCAAATAGAGGAGTTATAAAAGATGTACTGTTTGAAATTGAAATAAAAAATTTCTATTTAAATAAAATACTATGTGAATATTTAAATTGTTGTACAGTTGTATTTTTTTTTTTTTTTTAAAATGGGTATATATTATTGATTAGGCATTTTAGCCCAAGGTACATCAGTTCGACAGTACAAGCCCATTAGCGACCCAGTCCAGAGCATAAAAAAGGAAAATTCACTTGCAAACTGGCTTCAATAATCACTTTCTCCCTCAAATCACTCTCCCAAATTACGCTTAATACCTAATTCATGGCGGCCGATAGCAATTCCAGCTATCTTGGGTTCCAGCGATTATCCCCCTTCGATCCTCGCGTGTCACGTCATCTTCACTGTGTGCCAGGCGCGATGTAAGTCTCCTCTCCACTCTGATTGTCTTCGTGTTGTTAATCTCCAGCTTTATGAGTCCACTGATGGCGTCTACTGACTTACTTCCTTTTTGGTACACTTTATTGTTGCGTTCTCTCCAAATCCACCATGTGATAGTTGTGAAGGTGATGCTATTTTCATCGGTCACCACGTCTTTGCTCTTCCAGATACTGATCAGGTACGAAATAATTTCCTCCATGCTGTTTCTAGTCTTTCGTTCTCCATATATTTTCTGCAGCACTTGTTTGGAGTAATTGCACTGGTAAAATAGGTGAGAGTGTGATTCCTCGTGTGTGTTACAGAGGACACATGTTGGGTCTACGTTCATACCCCATTTGCATAGTCTATCTTTGGTTGGCAATCTTTGCATGTTCTCTTTATAAGTAGTATAAGCCATTTTGGGGATATTTGCTTTACTCCACCCAATTTTAGACCATTCTACTGTAGTATTTGCTGTTCTGATATTGTCATTTGCCTTGCGCAAAATAAAGTTGTCATCTTGGTTCCAAGTCCAGATATCTTGACTACGTAAATCAAAAATAGGGGTTTGAAGTGTCTCGTTTCTAATGTCTGCAGTTATAGGAAGTTGATTTGTTTGCCAAACGCCATTACTGATGATTTCATTCACTGTTTTGCCAATAAAGTTGTCATTATATTTAAATAGAAATAATATATTCCTGTCTATTGTAATAAAATATTAATAATAAAATAACAAACATATTAATAATAAAATATATTTGGTTGTTATCATTAAACAAAGATCATATAATTGTGTATACGACACCGTTATATACAACATTTTGTTGCGCTTGGATTATTTCTAGTTAAAACATAACCAATACACACAATTTTAGTGTATACTTACACTTAAATCTTTACACATATAGGTATAATTGTTCTAGTTTATTAAGTAAATCTATTTTATGATCTAATTACCTCATTGAATCATTATCAAAAGTCAAAGAAAAATCGAGACATTACAGTCCACCTCCCTTAAAAGAATTTCGCCCCCGAAACTAAAGAGTCATGCGTCGATTTCAGTTTTAACTAAAGTCAAATTAATATACATCCGTAAATATTTACCAAATGGATTCCTTATTTAATTAGAATTTTAGTTAACTATTTCTAAAATCCAAAAATTCTGATTTTATTTCAAAATCAGCTACTTAACCCATATGGGTCTATATCCAACTAATAACTCAAGTCTGGTCTTTATTACTTGGAAATACCAATGTTTTTCATTGGATATTTCTCTAAATCTAATTCAATGTTATTTAACTTATCCTGAGACTAACCCTAATCATTTGACTCCTTCCAATGGTTGTTATGGTTATCCTACTTGCTCTTCGACGTTTTCTTCTATGAGAACTCATTTCAACTTTCTGAGTATACGGTTTGATAGTTAATACCCAATCGGAGGATATTTTTAGGGATAACCTAAGTCAATAACTGGGGTTGACTTATACTATAATAACTTTATTTAAAAATATGAACTCTCAACACTTACCCAAAGATTCACCTAGGCAAACTTAAGCTTTGATACCAACTGTAACAGCGTGATTTTCGACGCCTCGAAAGTCGTGTCATTATTGAAAGAATTTAGAAGATGAGATAGAAAAGATGGAACTAATAAAATAGAAGAGTAAGAGAACATCAGAATCTCACAGCGGAATTTCACAAAATACATAATATATTATATAATAGGGTCTGATACATCATAGTACATCATCATAATACATTACCATAGTACAACAGCATAATTATACATCATGACTAGGATAATACAAATATCTAAACCTAGATACATAGATAAAGATATGCTACTAGACTGGCTTTGACTTGAACTTCATACTGTTCCAGCCTACTCATAATAAGTACTATGGGTACCCAAGAGTTTAGGAAACACAGAAAATAAACTCTGGGTCAGTAAGGGGACTGGTGTGAGTAAACATAGATTGTAAACAGGGTAGTAAGGAATAAGGTTTTCCATATTGAACATATTCATTTACTATAGAAATCTTTAGACCAATCCGTATGGATAATGACCCAATTATTTTATATCAAAATGTTTGCTATTACGATAGTTTTTATCAAATAAATAATCATCTAGTGAAACACTTGCATCTCACGTTCACGTACAGAGCACTTATTGGAGACTGGATTCCAATAGATAAGGTATGGGAGCACCTATTGATCAGTGTACTCTAGAGAGGATACATTGTGGTTCAACAAGAATGTCTTGCAACCCAGCCACACATGACCGTCCACTCATTTAGCTTGAATGTAACGAATATATTATCACCTCCATGGTTGGGAATGACCCACCGATTCCGAAGGTTACAACAGCGAAAAAGAGATTAAGAAGTTAAATATGGAGTTCTCTAGATGGTGATAATATACCCTGCTTGGGTATGACCCACCTAGCCATGCGGCCTAGCCCAACTTTTGTTACTTCCTGGTTGTGAGGCTAGAAGTTACGTTTATCCTACTGACAAATTATTTCTTTAATTTCTTTGAATGCCGTATCCTCTCATATCTGTCAGAAACACCCATTCGATTTCCCAAACATATTGTGGCCTATAAAGTTAAGAGAAACGAATTTTTCTTCCACTAACGTAATATACTTACGTAAATTCAATGTGTAGAATCTAACTGCTATACGTTGTCAGACACTCATCCATTCGGGTTTGTTCTGGGACTGAACAGACCGAAGGTACTATTTTGTAATAACCCGGAAATTCTGAGCCAGTTTAAAATTTTTATTTTGGCAAGTTTAGCGGATTCTGAATATTTAAAATGAATTATTTTAAATAATATCGACGTAAAATTTATTTTGAATAGAATTCGAACGTATATATTATACGCGTCGTCGTTAGAATATAAATAATTATATATAATTATAAATAGGAATTGAAAATAGCGCGGTAGTTCGATAATTCAATTTCAAACTTCAATTGAATGTACCGGGTGCAAAACAATCCGGATTTTAGTGAAACCAAAAACATTAGGATCTGATTGATAATATCTTTCTAACGGATGTAAGAAACTGAGATTTCACTTTAAAAATTGAGAGATATGTCCAGTTGAAAATTCTGAATAGTCGCTATGGAATTCAGGCCCTTAAAAATGGACATTTTGCAAATGACCTCGGATTTCGACGAAACCAGTTTTGTTGGATCCATGATGTCGAGTTATTGCTAGATTCCAAATTTCATAATTTTTCGAATCAATATGTGAGCGTGGCGAAGGAAAACGCGTTTGACCAGTTTCAGTTGATTTTAATCGACTGGAAATTGGCCATTTTTAATACGGTCTCAGAATTCGACGAAACTAGTTTTGTTAGGACCGTATCGTCAATACGAAGCTAGAAAATATTTTTCTGGAATTTTTCTAGTTAGTATGTGACCCCGGTAATTTGAAATGTACGTTTAAAATTCAATATAGTAATTTAAATGTAAATTTAATGAAAACTGATTTTAACAACCGAATCAGCTTACGATACATATCCCATTGTGTTCGGAATGGGGGTGAAACGCTATAGGCGACAGTCGGTGGACCTCGTTTCGAGGTCGTATGTAAAAGTCAACTATTGGCAAATAAAATAATTAAAATAAAATAAAATAATAAAAAAATAATAAAACCCTTCCCTCTTTATCTTCTGCCCCCCCCCCCCCCCTTTATTCCTTCATTTCCGATTTCAAAAAAAAAAAAAAAGAAAAAAAAAAGAAAAAAACAACGGATCCCTCGATCCCGCCATCACGCCGCCGCCTCCTCCCTGGGCCACCGCCGGCCACCGCGCCACCGTGCCCTCCCTCCTCCATCTCGTCCTCGCACGCCAGAACCCCTCCGCCCTCCTATTGCTCTCCTCCTCCCTCTGACGAAGACCGAAGCCCCGCGACGCAAAGAAGCCTCCGCCCGCTACTACCCTGGCCCACCCCCTCCGCCGTAGGATCCACCTCCGGAGCCAAGCGCCGCAAACCCCCCCCCCCCCCCTGTAAGTCGTTTTTTTTTTATTTTTTATTTATTTGTTTTTTTTTTATTAATTTTATATAAATAGAATTTTAAAAAAACTGAATTGTCAATGAATTTCAAAACTGATTTTTTTGGAATTTCAAAACTGATTTTTTAGGGATTTCAAAACTGATTTTTTAGGGATTTCAAAACTGAAACTGTTTTAAAAAGAAACTAAAAAAAAAAAAAACCGAATTTTTAAAAAAGATATTGAAAACTGTTTTTTTATATATAATGATTTAAAAACTGTTTTGTTTTTAAAGAGATAAAAACTGGATTTTCTTAAAGTATAAAAACCTGTTTTTGAAATAAAAAAAATAAAAACTGCATTTTTTTAAAAATAAAGCCTGTTTTGTTTTTAGAAAGTATAAAAACTGCATTTTTATTAAAAGTTAAAACTGATTTCAAAGATTTTAAAACTGATTTTTTTAAAAGAAATAAAAACTCGATTTTTATATGTTGAACTTTGAAATAAAAACTCGATTTTTATATGTTGAACTTTGAAATAAAAACTCGATTTTTATATGTTGAACTTTGAGATAAAAACTCGATTTTTATATGTTGAACTTTGAAATAAAAATTCGATTTTTATATATATTGAATAGCGAAATAAAAATTCGATTTTTATATATATAGTGGCTACGGGCGACGAAGCTGACGAAGATGCGAAAACGACGAAGACTTCTGCAAATGAAGTGCCGTGGGGCTTGGATAGCTATCGGTGAGAACTTCTCACTCAAAATTTCTCTTTTGCTAGTTATATATATACATATATACTAGGATGCAGACGGTGCTTAGTAGCACCCGACACCCGTCCACATACCATGGACTTGTTTGTTTGGTTGTGTAGTTGGTTAGGTTATTTGATTTGGATTTGATTGATTGGTTGAATTGGAAATTGATTAAAATTGATATGTGAATGGCGTGGGCCTTCACTAGACCGGGGATAAGGCTAGGCCTTGTCCCGTTTCTAGTATAGTGCCGTTATGCCGCCGAAATTTTCTAAAATATGTTAGAAAAATAAAAATAACATTTTATTTAAAGAATGAACCGAATAGATATTCATATGTCGAAATAAAATATTTTATCGTTAAAAATATAATTTTTAACGTGAATATGAATATAGTGAAAGTGAATAAAATAAATATTCATTTACAAACCGGACGGTTTGTTTATGTACACCTATTTGACTGACATTGATTGGGACGATAAATTTTACACATCGCCCAACTGCACGAATAAAATCTATGTTTGATTGTTTGAAACCCTACACGGGTGTTGGGATGAAATTTAAATTTCACTCATCCTGACTGATTAAATATGTCGATCGATTGATTGACAGGCTGTTATAAGCGTTAGATATCTATATTTGATGCTTATACAGTGTAGTGCACTTTGGTTGATGGTTGATTATTTTCAATGCTATTAAATACATGTGTTGTATGAAAATCCATATAATTAACGTTATATGGTGATTGATTGGGCCTCATTCCAATTTGAAAAATAAAGAATATTATAAAATAAAGGTTCATGTGTTGACGGTACTCATTCGTTGAGATTAGTCATGTGTTGAACGAATTATTTTTATAATAAAAATCTATATCTTTATCAATATAAAATAAAGGTTCATGTGTTGACTATACTCATCCGTTGGGATTAGTCATGTGTTGAACGAATTATTTTTATAATAAAATTTACATCTTTATCAATATAAAATAAAGGTTCATGTGTTGACGGTACTCATTCGTTGAGATTAGTCATGTGTTGAACGAAATAATTTAACAAAAATAGTCACACATGGACGGTACTCATTCGTTGAGATTAGTCGTGTGTTGACAAAAAGAAATATTTGAAATAGAATATATAAAGCCGTGTTAAATAGTGATGCGCCATTTTGACGCGAACGATATTTATATCGAATATAACGATTTCGAAATGAATTGAATATATAACGATTTCGAAATGAATTGAATATATAACGATTTCGAAATGAATTGAATATATAACGATTTCGAAATGAATTGAATATATAACGATTTCGAAATGAATTGAATATAAAACGATTTCGAAATGAATTGAATATATAACGATTTCGAAATGAATTGAATATATAACGATTTCGAAATGAATTGAATATAAAACGATTTCGAAATGAATTGAATATATAACGATTTCGAAATGAATTGAATATAAAACGATTTCGAAATGAATTGAATATGTAACGATTTCGAAATGAATTGAATATAAAACGATTTCGAAATGAATTGAATATATAACGATTTCGAATTGAATCGAATAGAAAACCAATTTGATTTCAAATTGAATATATAATGAACTTGATTCAAATAGAAAACAAAACGAATTTAATTTGAATAGAAAATGAATTTGAATCGAATAGAAAACCAATTTGAATTGAATTGAATTGAATTGAGAAACGAATTCGAATTGAATTTAAAATGAAGTGAAATGAATTCAAATTAAATTGAAATTTGAATTGAACAGAAATGAATTTTAAAACGAATTTATAAAGAAGAAATCAAATTTTGATTTGAATTGAAATAGAAGTTGACTTTGCTTTTGAAACGAATTCAAAACTAATTATATAATTCGTTTTAAATAAAAATCGACGAAATATATATTATATATATTATATATATAATATAATGGCCTGAATAGAACGCGCCGCGCCGCGGCAGTTCGTGAATTTCGACCATTTATTTCAAACGGACATTACGGGAGATCCGACCGTCGGATTCTCCTAAAACCGGAACCGTTGGGTTCGTATCGAAAAGAGCTTTCTAACGAATATTAGAAATTCAAAATCTAACGGTTGGATTTGGAGATACGTCCAAATCAAATTCGAAAAAGGTCGCTGTAAGTGCAGTTCGATGGCCATTGTTGGAAATCGACTGTACGGGCCTTGATAAAATTATTAAAAATATCAATAATTTGTGTAAAATCATAAGAAATGATTTGGGAAAAATTAGGGTGAAAAACTCCATATTTGAAAAGATAAAAATAGATTTTTATCGAAGTGAACTAGTTCTTTAACCCAGTAAAAGGAGTTCTAACGAATCTGCAATTAGATTGAAATGCGAATTTGTAATCTAAATTATTAAATTTAGAAATGAGCGAGAATGGAGTATCGCCAGTTTTGCTCCAAAGCGATAGTTAAATCTTTAATTAGATTTGAACGTGAAATGGTAATTAATTTTACCGATAACACAGTGGTGTTAGATATGGAGTATTACCAGTTTTGCTTCATGGGATGAATAGGTTGGGATTGGGAAATAAAATAAATAATTACTTCGTTACGGTTCGCTAATCTCGACTAGTTGGAAAAACCATAATTTGGTTTTAAATGACATCCAAAGGAAGATTACAGGATAAATTTTAAAGAATTTATCTTGGATAAAATTAATGGGAATCTTTCCCTAAGAATGTGGAATTTAGAAACTAGCTGTAGGTTGGCTAAGAAAATGGTTTCCTGGGTATTGATCTGATGTTGGTTTCGGCCTTCGGGGTTAATGTTTGGGAAATTGTTCTCTTGCTAATTTGCGGTTAGTGACTAATGAATTGGAATGAGGCGTATGTTGTGTTTGTGTAACATTTGTTTTTAATATACGCGGGTTGTTCGGAAAGTCCGGGTTTACACCCATTCTGAATAACCGATTCGACGATATGTCGAAGATGAAGACGGTGGTTGAAGACCGGAAGTCTTCACATCGTAGGGATAATTACTGACGATCCTGATTGGGCTGTACACCCAAGAGGATGGAAATAGTTGGTGGTCGTCCAGACGTACTTGGAGATGGACGGATATGCGAGGAAAGTGCCTCCGGTTTCGTTCAGACCCAGAACGGACTTGTAAATGGATTGTGTCTGACATTGGATTTTATTCTGTGTTGATTGATTTCTGTTAAATATATATCTGTTTGGCGGCGGAGAATTTATTCTCTTGCTTAACGCCCTTCTCTGAGACGTACGAGCTTAGAGGTTATATATCGATAGATATCAATCGCATGGCATGAATTGCCTGTGTGGCATGCTGAGTTGCATGGATCAAGGCTTCTGTTGAAAAGCAAAGTCTTGTAGTTGATGATCAAAGCACGGCCCTTGTGGCGTAGCTTTGTGTATAGCGTGTATTCGCGAGCCTCACACCTCGGTATGAGTTAAAAACGGGATACGGACTGCAGGGAGAGCGCACGTTTCTTTCTAGCTTTGGTGGTGTCAGTGACTTACCAGCCCTTACATATATACTTTTCACCTTTGTGGTTGTTGGATGAGGCGCCTCGATTATAGGTCTGTAAGGACCGGGAAACGTGTGTTCAGGAATTGCCAATCCTCTAACGTAAGTGAGGACCGGCCCTGAAGCATCCAGGGGTTACCCAGTGTGCGTAATCCCGGGGACATTTGCTAGAGTGTCTCGAACGCGGAGAGGAGCTTGCCCCTTGCCTCGACTCATGACGGAAATCCAATTTCCAATACGTGTATTGCGGTTTTAATTGTAGAACTAGTATGGCGACATGATATATGGTACCCATGCCGTCTATGATTTATATTTATGATTGAATTGTTTTGACACTATACACTTATTATAGTATCAAATGATTTGTTTTAACGTACCAAGCATGTTTGGCTATTATAAGGGAAAACCCTATCCCCCGGCTTGCGTTGCATTGTATGATAGGACCTGGGTCTTATAATAGCTTCATTTTTCGAAAAACATTGCGTTGTTTATTGATATGCACTGGTATTCTTGGGAGAAAACCCGTTCCGTGTTATACGGCGTGGTCCCTTGAATTACTCTCTTTTAAAGTAAAGTTTTAAATAACTGTTTTAGTTCTCACACCAGTCACATGACTGACCTGGAGTTTATTGTTTTAACCTAAACTCTGGGTGCCCCTATTTTCCGCACGGGCAGCTAGTAGTTTTGGTTTTGCAGATTTATATTCACAGGATCCTGGTTTACAGCTGGAATGATATCCGGAAAGCTCTGTATCCGTATATCACCTTCAGTTGTGCTTTATATTATTTTTCCGCTGCTATGTATTTAAATGTAATTTAAATCTCTGATATTTCTGTGTAATATTTATTCATTTATACTCTGTATATTCTTGTAATCTGATGCATTGTTGTAATATACAATGAAATGTTCTTCTGTTTGTTTTCTGATTTGTCCTGTTCTCAACGTTCAGGGGTTTCGAACGGTCTAGATCGGTTTAACGACTGATTCAGATCGAGCGAAATTCCAGGCCGTCACATTTGGTATCAGAGCTTTGGTTTACAGAGCTCGAGAACAAGACACATTAGAACCATACGAAAGAATTCATCAGATATTGGATTAGTAATATCCAATTAGAATGACTCGTTAGAGATAGGATCAGTAGTATCCTAGAACGAGTGTGAAGAATATATTTTTCAAATGAAAACAAATTTTGTTTTGAAAATTTAAATCATTCTATACGTATTTGAATATTTATTTATTTTGAATATGGACAATCGAGTATATAAAGGTTTTGTATATACGCGTCATGAACGTATATTCGAAGTTTTAATATACTGGATAGATATAGAATCATACTCTAGTCGCCCGGACCTGATTCTGATGATTGACGCGTCATCATTAGTAATTAGTTTCGTGTTACGAAGGTGTGATATCTATATATTTCCATTAGACTGGTGTGAGAACCAAAACTAATATAGATAGAACACTTTGTTGTGAATTGGCATCAAAAACAAGATTTTCTGTATATATATCAAATTTTATGGATTTGAAAACTCTAATTCACTAATTGATTGATGTTTGGGTTGTTTGTTTATTTGTTTGCTAATTTTAACCATTTATGCCTAAGTAAACTAATAATTGAATTATATTGAAATTGGTCGCATTTGCTTGCATGTACATATACTTGTATTGAACAGGTCATAGCAAGGAGGCTAGAGCCAGAGAATAAAATTTGTTTGCCCGACAAATAGGTACATGTTTACTACATAATTTCCTGTTTTGTTTGGGTGATGATGATTTTGTGAGCCTATTGGCTAGCCGCTTGGCTTTTTCTTTTTCTTTTTGAGATCTGAAGGACCGGGGAAGCTATTTGAAATTCCCCGATGCTCCCGGTGCAGGGGAGGTTATGGCGAAATTTTTCAAAAATTTAGGGTGTTAGCCAAATTTTTGAAATTTTGAAAATTCTCAGAAACTGAAAAGTTGGAGAATGGAAGCCAGATCGAATGTAGAGCTTAATAATCAAACCACTTTCGACTTTGTTCCTTTTCGGGGACGAAAAGTTTTAAGTGGGGGAGATTGTAATAACCCGGAAATTCTGAGCCAGTTTAAAATTTTTATTTTGGCAAGTTTAGCGGATTCTGAATATTTAAAATGAATTATTTTAAATAATATCGACGTAAAATTTATTTTGAATAGAATTCGAACGTATATATTATACGCGTCGTCGTTAGAATATAAATAATTATATATAATTATAAATAGGAATTGAAAATAGCGCGGTAGTTCGATAATTCAATTTCAAACTTCAATTGAATGTACCGGGTGCAAAACAATCCGGATTTTAGTGAAACCAAAAACATTAGGATCTGATTGATAATATCTTTCTAACGGATGTAAGAAACTGAGATTTCACTTTAAAAATTGAGAGATATGTCCAGTTGAAAATTCTGAATAGTCGCTATGGAATTCAGGCCCTTAAAAATGGACATTTTGCAAATGACCTCGGATTTCGACGAAACCAGTTTTGTTGGATCCGTAATGTCGAGTTATTGCTAGATTCCAAATTTCATAATTTTTCGAATCAATATGTGAGCGTGGCGAAGGAAAACGCGTTTGACCAGTTTCAGTTGATTTTAATCGACTGGAAATTGGCCATTTTTAATACGGTCTCAGAATTCGACGAAACTAGTTTTGTTAGGACCGTATCGTCAATACGAAGCTAGAAAATATTTTTCTGGAATTTTTCTAGTTAGTATGTGACCCCGGTAATTTGAAATGTACGTTTAAAATTCAATATAGTAATTTAAATGTAAATTTAATGAAAACTGATTTTAACAACCGAATCAGCTTACGATACATATCCCATTGTGTTCGGAATGGGGGTGAAACGCTATGGGCGACAGTCGGTGGACCTCGTTTCGAGGTCGTATGTAAAAGTCAACTATTGGCAAATAAAATAATTAAAATAAAATAAAATAATAAAAAAATAATAAAACCCTTCCCTCTTTATCTTCTGGCCCCCCCCCCCCCCCCTTTATTCCTTCATTTCCGATTTCAAAAAAAAAAAGAAAGAAAAAAAAAAGAAAAAAACAACGGATCCCTCGATCCCGCCATCACGCCGCCGCCTCCTCCCTGGGCCACCGCCGGCCACCGCGCCACCGTGCCCTCCCTCCTCCATCTCGTCCTCGCACGCCAGAACCCCTCCGCCCTCCTATTGCTCTCCTCCTCCCTCTGACGAAGACCGAAGCCCCGCGACGCAAAGAAGCCTCCGCCCGCTACTACCCTGGCCCACCCCCTCCGCCGTAGGATCCACCTCCGGAGCCAAGCGCCGCAAACCCCCCCCCCCCCTGTAAGTCGTTTTTTTTTTATTTTTTATTTATTTGTTTTATTTTTATTAATTTTATATAAATAGAATTTTAAAAAAACTGAATTGTCAATGAATTTCAAAACTGATTTTTTTGGAATTTCAAAACTGATTTTTTAGGGATTTCAAAACTGATTTTTTAGGGATTTCAAAACTGAAACTGTTTTAAAAAGAAACTAAAAAAAAAAAAAAAAACCGAATTTTTAAAAAAGATATTGAAAACTGTTTTTTTATATATAATGATTTAAAAACTGTTTTGTTTTTAAAGAGATAAAAACTGAATTTTCTTAAAGTATAAAAACCTGTTTTTGAAATAAAAAAAATAAAAACTGCATTTTTTTAAAAATAAAGCCTGTTTTGTTTTTAAAAAGTATAAAAACTGCATTTTTATTAAAAGTTAAAACTGATTTCAAAGATTTTAAAACTGATTTTTTTAAAAGAAATAAAAACTCGATTTTTATATGTTGAACTTTGAAATAAAAACTCGATTTTTATATGTTGAACTTTGAAATAAAAACTCGATTTTTATATGTTGAACTTTGAGATAAAAACTCGATTTTTATATGTTGAACTTTGAAATAAAAATTCGATTTTTATATATATTGAATAGCGAAATAAAAATTCGATTTTTATATATATAGTGGCTACGGGCGACGAAGCTGACGAAGATGCGAAAACGACGAAGACTTCTGCAAATGAAGTGCCGTGGGGCTTGGATAGCTATCGGTGAGAACTTCTCACTCAAAATTTCTCTTTTGCTAGTTATATATATACATATATACTAGGATGCAGACGGTGCTTAGTAGCACCCGACACCCGTCCACATACCATGGACTTGTTTGTTTGGTTGTGTAGTTGGTTAGGTTATTTGATTTGGATTTGATTGATTGGTTGAATTGGAAATTGATTAAAATTGATATGTGAATGGCGTGGGCCTTCACTAGACCGGGGATAAGGCTAGGCCTTGTCCCGTTTCTAGTATAGTGCCGTTATGCCGCCGAAATTTTCTAAAATATGTTAGAAAAATAAAAATAACATTTTATTTAAAGAATGAACCGAATAGATATTCATATGTCGAAATAAAATATTTTATCGTTAAAAATATAATTTTTAACGTGAATATGAATATAGTGAAAGTGAATAAAATAAATATTCATTTACAAACCGGACGGTTTGTTTATGTACACCTATTTGACTGACATTGATTGGGACGATAAATTTTACACATCGCCCAACTGCACGAATAAAATCTATGTTTGATTGTTTGAAACCCTACACGGGTGTTGGGATGAAATTTAAATTTCACTCATCCTGACTGATTAAATATGTCGATCGATTGATTGACAGGCTGTTATAAGCGTTAGATATCTATATTTGATGCTTATACAGTGTAGTGCACTTTGGTTGATGGTTGATTATTTTCAATGCTATTAAATACATGTGTTGTATGAAAATCCATATAATTAACGTTATATGGTGATTGATTGGGCCTCATTCCAATTTGAAAAATAAAGAATATTATAAAATAAAGGTTCATGTGTTGACGGTACTCATTCGTTGAGATTAGTCATGTGTTGAACGAATTATTTTTATAATAAAAATCTATATCTTTATCAATATAAAATAAAGGTTCATGTGTTGACTATACTCATCCGTTGGGATTAGTCATGTGTTGAACGAATTATTTTTATAATAAAATTTACATCTTTATCAATATAAAATAAAGGTTCATGTGTTGACGGTACTCATTCGTTGAGATTAGTCATGTGTTGAACGAAATAATTTAACAAAAATAGTCACACATGGACGGTACTCATTCGTTGAGATTAGTCGTGTGTTGACAAAAAGAAATATTTGAAATAGAATATATAAAGCCGTGTTAAATAGTGATGCGCCATTTTGACGCGAACGATATTTATATCGAATATAACGATTTCGAAATGAATTGAATATATAACGATTTCGAAATGAATTGAATATATAACGATTTCGAAATGAATTGAATATATAACGATTTCGAAATGAATTGAATATATAACGATTTCGAAATGAATTGAATATATAACGATTTCGAAATGAATTGAATATATAACGATTTCGAAATGAATTGAATATATAACGATTTCGAAATGAATTGAATATATAACGATTTCGAAATGAATTGAATATAAAACGATTTCGAAATGAATTGAATATATAACGATTTCGAAATGAATTGAATATATAACGATTTCGAAATGAATTGAATATAAAACGATTTCGAAATGAATTGAATATATAACGATTTCGAAATGAATTGAATATAAAACGATTTCGAAATGAATTGAATATGTAACGATTTCGAAATGAATTGAATATAAAACGATTTCGAAATGAATTGAATATATAACGATTTCCAATTGAATCGAATAGAAAACCAATTTGATTTCAAATTGAATATATAATGAACTTGATTCAAATAGAAAACAAAACGAATTTAATTTGAATAGAAAATGAATTTGAATCGAATAGAAAACCAATTTGAATTGAATTGAATTGAATTGAGAAACGAATTCGAATTGAATTTAAAATGAAGTGAAATGAATTCAAATTAAATTGAAATTTGAATTGAACAGAAATGAATTTTAAAACGAATTTATAAAGAAGAAATCAAATTTTGATTTGAATTGAAATAGAAGTTGACTTTGCTTTTGAAACGAATTCAAAACTAATTATATAATTCGTTTTAAATAAAAATCGACGAAATATATATTATATATATTATATATATAATATAATGGCCTGAATAGAACGCGCCGCGCCGCGGCAGTTCGTGAATTTCGACCATTTATTTCAAACGGACATTACGGGAGATCCGACCGTCGGATTCTCCTAAAACCGGAACCGTTGGGTTCGTATCGAAAAGAGCTTTCTAACGAATATTAGAAATTCAAAATCTAACGGTTGGATTTGGAGATACGTCCAAATCAAATTCGAAAAAGGTCGCTGTAAGTGCAGTTCGATGGCCATTGTTGGAAATCGACTGTACGGGCCTTGATAAAATTATTAAAAATATCAATAATTTGTGTAAAATCATAAGAAATGATTTGGGAAAAATTAGGGTGAAAAACTCCATATTTGAAAAGATAAAAATAGATTTTTATCGAAGTGAACTAGTTCTTTAACCCAGTAAAAGGAGTTCTAACGAATCTGCAATTAGATTGAAATGCGAATTTGTAATCTAAATTATTAAATTTAGAAATGAGCGAGAATGGAGTATCGCCAGTTTTGCTCCAAAGCGATAGTTAAATCTTTAATTAGATTTGAACGTGAAATGGTAATTAATTTTACCGATAACACAGTGGTGTTAGATATGGAGTATTACCAGTTTTGCTTCATGGGATGAATAGGTTGGGATTGGGAAATAAAATAAATAATTACTTCGTTACGGTTCGCTAATCTCGACTAGTTGGAAAAACCATAATTTGGTTTTAAATGACATCCAAAGGAAGATTACAGGATAAATTTTAAAGAATTTATCTTGGATAAAATTAATGGGAATCTTTCCCTAAGAATGTGGAATTTAGAAACTAGCTGTAGGTTGGCTAAGAAAATGGTTTCCTGGGTATTGATCTGATGTTGGTTTCGGCCTTCGGGGTTAATGTTTGGGAAATTGTTCTCTTGCTAATTTGCGGTTAGTGACTAATGAATTGGAATGAGGCGTATGTTGTGTTTGTGTAACATTTGTTTTTAATATACGCGGGTTGTTCGGAAAGTCCGGGTTTACACCCATTCTGAATAACCGATTCGACGATATGTCGAAGATGAAGACGGTGGTTGAAGACCGGAAGTCTTCACATCGTAGGGATAATTACTGACGATCCTGATTGGGCTGTACACCCAAGAGGATGGAAATAGTTGGTGGTCGTCCAGACGTACTTGGAGATGGACGGATATGCGAGGAAAGTGCCTCCGGTTTCGTTCAGACCCAGAACGGACTTTTAAATGGATTGTGTGTCTGACATTGGATTTTATTCTGTGTTGATTGATTTCTGTTAAATATATATCTGTTTGGCGGCGGAGAATTTATTCTCTTGCTTAACGCCCTTCTCTGAGACGTACGAGCTTAGAGGTTATATATCGATAGATATCAATCGCATGGCATGAATTGCCTGTGTGGCATGCTGAGTTGCATGGATCAAGGCTTCTGTTGAAAAGCAAAGTCTTGTAGTTGATGATCAAAGCACGGCCCTTGTGGCGTAGCTTTGTGTATAGCGTGTATTCGCGAGCCTCACACCTCGGTATGAGTTAAAAACGGGATACGGACTGCAGGGAGAGCGCACGTTTCTTTCTAGCTTTGGTGGTGTCAGTGACTTACCAGCCCTGACATATATACTTTTCACCTTTGTGGTTGTTGGATGAGGCGCCTCGATTATAGGTCTGTAAGGACCGGGAAACGTGTGTTCAGGAATTGCCAATCCTCTAACGTAAGTGAGGACCGGCCCTGAAGCATCCAGGGGTTACCCAGTGTGCGTAATCCCGGGGACATTTGCTAGAGTGTCTCGAACGCGGAGAGGAGCTTGCCCCTTGCCTCGACTCATGACGGAAATCCAATTTCCAATACGTGTATTGCGGTTTTAATTGTAGAACTAGTATGGCGACATGATATATGGTACCCATGCCGTCTATGATTTATATTTATGATTGAATTGTTTTGACACTATACACTTATTATAGTATCAAATGATTTGTTTTAACGTACCAAGCATGTTTGGCTATTATAAGGGAAAACCCTATCCCCCGGCTTGCGTTGCATTGTATGATAGGACCTGGGTCTTATAATAGCTTCATTTTTCGAAAAACATTGCGTTGTTTATTGATATGCACTGGTATTCTTGGGAGAAAACCCGTTCCGTGTTATACGGCGTGGTCCCTTGAATTACTCTCTTTTAAAGTAAAGTTTTAAATAACTGTTTTAGTTCTCACACCAGTCACATGACTGACCTGGAGTTTATTGTTTTAACCTAAACTCTGGGTGCCCCTATTTTCCGCACGGGCAGCTAGTAGTTTTGGTTTTGCAGATTTATATTCACAGGATCCTGGTTTACAGCTGGAATGATATCCGGAAAGCTCTGTATCCGTATATCACCTTCAGTTGTGCTTTATATTATTTTTCCGCTGCTATGTATTTAAATGTAATTTAAATCTCTGATATTTCTGTGTAATATTTATTCATTTATACTCTGTATATTCTTGTAATCTGATGCATTGTTGTAATATACAATGAAATGTTCTTCTGTTTGTGTTCTGATTTGTCCTGTTCTCAACGTTCAGGGGTTTCGAACGGTCTAGATCGGTTTAACGACTGATTCAGATCGAGCGAAATTCCAGGCCGTCACATATTTAAAATAGTCCTTGCATATCTCCGTATTCACTAGTTCTGACACGCGTCGTATAAGTCGAGTCAAAGTGGAATATTTATCCTGGACTCTTCAAACCGATGTACGAATTGTCTTTTATAGTCGATAAATAATTATCAACTTAACATGATCATAATCAGATTATATGTTCTATAATTTTGGGTTTCAGTTAACATAACAGTATATGTCTGCTTAGTTCATATCTGGATATTATTTTTATCTTTTGAAAATGAATAGTTAAAGTGTGTGCGTCGCACATCGTATTTTATTCAGTTTTGACAAATATTAGAAAATAACAAACAAAGCACGTGCGTAGCACACGGTATTTTGCTTCGTTCATCATCGATGTTTATACGATGTTTAATACTCCAGTTCTTCTTGTAAATTATTTTATTTTTTCAAATATATCTTAAATAAATTAATTTAATAATTTATTTAATTTATTTTCTTTACATTTCAAATTTTCAAACTCGTTGAACTTCTTCGGTCAATTTCTGTACTCAGTCTTCCTGCCATTATCCTTCTTCCACTGGCCTATGCAAAATTAAATAAAAATTCTATTTTTATTTAATTATTTTATTTTCCTTTAATGTTATTTAATTTCTATTTAATTTTGAACTTCGTTTTATTTTAAAACTTTGTTCAAAAACTTGTTTTAAAGCGTATTGGCTAAAGTACTAGTTTTCCAAGTACCACCTGATACTTTCCCAAATACCAAGCACCAAAGTACCAATTTCTAGAACACCACGTTTTCTATTCAAAATCCAAGGCTGCGCTCGTGTTTTCCCTCCTTTGGAAAAGTACCACCTGGTACTTTGCCAAATACCAAAGTGCCAGATCTTCAAACGCCGTGTTCCGCCCCTAAAACCACACGCTGCACCCATGTTCCTAGATCTTACCAGAGTGCCACTTGGTACTTTGCAAAGTACCAAATACCTCTTCCCAGAACACATGCACCAGGCCAAAATCTCATTCCTGCGCCCACGACTTCTGCTCCGTCCAAAAGTACCACTTGGTACCTTGCAAAGTACCAAGTACCACGTCGCCCACACATGTGTTTTTCCTTCAAAACCTGATGCTGCACGCATGATCCGCCACCTTGAAAAAGTACCACCTGGTACTACCACCCCCAAAGTACCAAGTTCAAAACACCATGTTTCGCTTTCCAGATCACCCCAAAACACCATGCTCCACCTAAAGTACCAAGTGCCACCTGGTAGTGCCACTTTGCCAAGTACCAGCTCTCCAAAACACCATGCTCCGCCTCCAAAGTTCAATGCCGCACTCGTGATTTCTTGCTTTGCCAAAATACCACTTGGTACTACCAAGTGCCAAAGTATCAACCCTCATGCACCCATGTTTTCTTCTCCATAACTGACGTCGCACTCACGATCTTCTCAACCATGTTGTGTCGTTACAGTGCACACTTGTGCATGCTGTGCACCTGCACAGTCCAAACTCCTGCTATATCGACTTCGCAATCATCTACCCCACTCACCTTCACCATCCCACCAAGCTTTACCAAACAGTTAAAAGAAACCTCCTCGTTTTCTTGTTTGCCTACACCATACCACCACTGCATGGTTGCCATTCGAAGCATTCGTTGTTTGAATACAACCAATACATACTGGGAAGCCATGTACTCCTTTTCTTTTTATTATTTAAATACGTACGTCACTGAACTATACTGGTTTTCGACTATCTGCAGTATAACTTCCATGTACCAATCCCTTTTCCAGCTTCCTTCTTCTCCTATTCTTTGCATCCCCTTTTGTTTTTCTTCTTCCAGCTTGGGGATTTTATACCCTTTCCATTTGTTAATCACAATAGCCATCTATATATACATAACATACACGGCCTTTACCTCCTGCTCCTCTCATATCTTCGCCAGTTCACCAATGCAAAGCCCCTCCACCTAATCTTCTTTCTATTGCCAACTTCCTATTCATTAATCACGTCCGCCCAAACAACATAAGGAAACAGATCGCCCCCTCTCCCCCATACATAGTTCACTACTTCTGTTCATACTTTTTTTATTTCATTAATGTATATAAAAATTTTTCCGTCCCTGTTCTATTCTTGCAGCACTCTCTTCGCTACTTTATATTTGATCTAAATTTGCAGTATGGTTTCTCAGTGAATCCAATCATCCGTAATTTACCGAAAAATCCAAAGTTTATTTGGTCTATTGTTTATTGGTTACATAGTGATTTCTTTATGTTTTTACTATCCGTCTATACTCTCACTTCTGTTCTTTCTTCACTCCGCTTATAACAGCCTCAACCACATCTACTACCGAACTGTAGTGCATCTACGTGACGCACCGCCTTAGCCCAATCTCCTTTTTTTCTTTCACTAAAGTTTTCATAATATAACGATTTAATCTGAACAAAAGGAAATTTCACATTTCCTGGGTCTCCTTATAAGTTTTGGAAAGTATATTGACACGGATTGAATAAATGATTGGATGAACTGAATTAGTTGATCAATCTAATTGATATAAGATCATATTTTTATTTATTTGTGCTCGTTTTGTTCATACATTACACTCGACTGTTGTTTTTGGTGCATGTCATGATTACTTTCTCATGCTTAAACTAAATAAAAACACGAATGATATCATGTGTTGACGTTTTGCTTTAGTCTCCAAATTAAGTACGATATTAAACTCAAGACTAAACTTTCCATTAAGCCAATGTCTAGACAATGCCTAGCCAACATGCGTATTACTACCTACTGAAATACAAAAACGTGCTAAGCAATACTTCGAAAACCTATAATAGTATTATATACATAACTGACTTCAGGTTAAAAGTTTAAGATATCCTACTTACCGACTTCCTTATATGTTTTATGATCTAGATTCTAACAGGGCTCTACTACTTACAGTTTGTCAAAACTTGACATATTAGATACTTGAAAACACAGCCAAGCCATCCACATTCAAACAGATACCTTTATAACCTGCATTCAGCATTTACCAACCCAAAATTTGGAGTGAGTTACTCACTGTTTTATATTCTCTGCCTCACTTTTTCTTCTATGTTCATACTCCAGGTTTTTCTATTTTAGTTTTATATATGACATATAAATTTTGTTTCAGAACATCATATAAATACATAGATTTACATCATATAAGATATATAAAATCAGTAACCAATGGGGAAGTTTACTCACCACTTATAATAAACAGTAAATCTAAGGGAATGGGTTATAGTTTGATTCCATTTTTGTATATGAGCATAATAACACATAAACAAGTATTCATGTATATGTTTAGTGCTACTACATATGCATAAAAATCACAGAAAAGGAAAGTTTACTCACTAGATTGCTTTCCTCTTTTCCCAGAATCTGCAGCTCTTGTTTACCTCTCGGGCATAATGAATTTTGGGTGTGGAAAATGGTATGGCTTTAAAGTGATTTATAGAAGTTTCCCCTTATTTAAAAATTCTTTTGTTTCCCTATTTTAACGACTCTAGTCTCTCTTTAAATAGTTACGGTAAAAACATAATAGACTTACTCCTTTGTTCCATGTCCTATGCAACTTATTCCATGAATTCATGCATGGAAGATTTAATAGTTTAACTAAGATATTTCCTATTCTCTTGTCCTTGTCTCCCCTTCTAGAAGCTTTTCACATTCAAAGTCAAGACTACACTAATTTCTACGAATGGCTATATATTTCCCAGATCTTGTTTGCAATATAAAATGTTTTGTATGCTTGATATTTTTGGTTAAATGATTTTTTTATACTAGAAAGGTTGTACAGTCTTATCTTTAGGTAAATGGCTGATGCCTATATTAGCTATACTATTCAATGTTTAAATCACATTTAATGATATTGACTTTGGCTGTTTTTCTTTTTTTTGTTTGTTGATATTTTACATAGAGTAATTTCATCAAACACGTCGTGCATATCCTTTTATATGTCTATGTATGTTGTTAATTTGGCCAATTTGTTTTCCTGCACATGTATATTTGTTTCAAGGTCTTCTCCCATTTCTAAAGCAATAGACGCCCCCTTGATTACAATTTGTATGTGAATAATTTTTACTTTATATTCATGTTAAACCATAACTACGTATATATATGCAACACATCCATTAACATGTATATATATATATATATTGTTATATTGTCACGTATATGTTTTACGGTTTTGTTGCACTTGTATTATGTTTTCTAGTTAAAACATAACCAAAAACACACATTTTTAGTGTATACTTACACTTATATCTTTACACATATATGTATAATTGTTCTAGTTTATTAAGTAAATCTATTTTATGTTTTAATTACCTCATTAAATCATTATCAAAAGTCAGAGAAAAACCGGGACATTGCAGTCGCCGTCGCCAATCCAGATCGTTGGAGGACGATCCACTCCTCCCCCTCCACGTGCCTGCATGGCACGGACCACCACCTCGAGCCCCGTGCCACACGGTGGCCACTAGCACCCTAAATCCCATTTGAAAGACAACTGGTTTGCAGGGAAAATTCGAGCAAAATAGCTCACGAAAATTTATCATCCTAGTATGGATTGAGAGATCCCAAAGAGCACTTTGATTTTTTATTTAACATGTTTCGAAACAAGCTTGTGGATTGGGAGAAAGATGAGCTCGAATATTCGAGCTATTTCCGACGTAGAATGATGAATGGCTGCTCCAAATTTTTAGGTTTAGGGTTTCCTAAAAAGTGATTGGCCAATAAATATTTATATTAATTTTAATTTCCATAAATAGCAACTTTTCAATTCGAACTCCCAGTCGAACCCATCGACTGTCATCCCTAGCTAATTACCCCCATTCCGAACACAATGGGATATGTCCGGTGAGCCAATTCGACTGTTACGATCAGTTTTCGTTAAAGTAAAAGTATAAATCAATATAATGTTCAAAATTGGTTTCAACGTACATTTAAATTTGCCAGGGCCACATACTGATTCCAAAAATTCCAAAAAAATAAATCTAGCTATGTTGAGAACATATGGTCTCAACAAAACTGATTTCATTGAATTTAGAGACCGTTTGAAAAATGTCCATTTTCCAGTCGATTAAATTCAATTGAAATTGGTCAAACGAGTTTAAGTGCACCACGCTCACATATTAGTTCCAAAAATTATGAAAATTGGAATCTAGCAATAATTTGACATTCCAGATCCAATAAAAGTGGTTTCGTCAAAAATGGATGTCGTTTGCAAAATGGCTATTTTTAAGGGCTATATATTATATTAAAAAATATATAAATTCCGTAGCGACTATTCTAAATTTTTAACTGGACATAACTTATAATGGATAAAGTAAAATCTTTGTTTCTTACTTCCGTTAAAATGATATAGTTAATCAGATTCAAATATTTCTTGTTTCGTCCAATTCTGACTTATATTGAATTCTGTATATTAAATTGAAATTAGAATTCGAATTTTCAAACTACCGCGCCTTTTCAGGATCGTTATATAATTAAAATAAATATATACGTTCTATCTTCAATTAAAATATATTTTTAGTCGTTATTATTTAAAATAAATCATTTTAAATATTCAAAATTCATTAAAATTGCCAAAATAAAAATTTTAAACTTGTTCTGATTTTCCGGGTTGTAGTAATAATAAATAATCAAATGCTATAAAAACACATCATGCGCCTCATTCCAATTTAGAATATACTTTTATTCAAATTCTCACATCATAGGGGAAAGATTCCCATTAATTTTATCAAAGGTAAGTTCATTTAAACTTATTCTTTAATCTTTCTTTGGATATCATTTTCAAAGGATTTCATTTTATCTTTTTGCAATCTAAAACAAAACATAGTTTATTAATCTAGTCGGGATTCGTCGAGCCTTACCGAAGTAATCATATATTTTATTATTTCCAATCCCAACCTATTCATCCCATGGAGCAAAACTGGTAGTACTCCGTATCTAACACCCACGGTGTTATCGGTAAATGTAATTACCATTTCACTTTCAAATCTGATAAAAGATTTAACAATAGCCTGGAGTAAAACTGGCAGTACTCCATTTTCGAACATTTCTTGAATTCGGTTAATTTAGTTACCTTATTCGCATTACAATCTAATTAAAGATTCATTAAAACTCTACTTAGTTTTAATCTTTAAAATTCATTACTTTATGATTATTCAAATTTGGGAAATAAATCACGTCTTTAACTAGGTTAAAGAATGAATGTCCTTTAAAACATCGTTCATGACGAACCCGAAATCATCTTCCATCAAAATGGAATCTACACAGAAATCATAACAGTGTACAATCGATATAAATTCCCTTATCATACTAACAATATAAATGGAAAAGCAGCAAAGCCTTTTAAATTCCATATATAGTAACAGTCCTCATTCACAGAAGCTCATCTCGATTATTACCAAATCGAATTCCATTCAATTCCAATTCAATCTATTAAATTGGAAAACTTTACTTTGGAAAATTTCCATTAAATCTTAATAAAAAGATTTATAAATTCCAAATCATATCTTCACTGTATATTGGGTTAAAGAACAAATGTTAGTATTCTATTCAATTCCAATTAAATATTAATTAATTGGTAAACTTCTCTAAATCTTAAATAAAATATTTATTCTTTTCTCAATTGGGTTTGCGAACAGTGTTATTTAAGACACCACTCATGACAAACCCAATATCCAATTTGATATCAAATACAAGGCTCTAAATAGAAATTATATCGGCGTATATTCAATATCTAATTCTGAAACCAACGTTTATCGTATTGGGAATAACGATATCAGTATCTTCCAAATTCCTCAACTATATTCGTATAATCATGGAATCCAATATTGTTTACACCAAAAATGGTACAAACATCCAAGGTACTAAAATTGTACTTCACCGATTCAGTAAGGAGGTTATGGAGCCGTGTTTAATAAGTAAGTAAAAGATAGAAAATGCAGATAAAGTAAATATAGATGAGATTTAGAGTGGGTCGGCCGTTAACTAGGCCTACGTCCACTATGATGGCGATTTCCATTCAGATAAGAAGGATTACAAAGTACATCAGTTCTCTCTCTCATACATCTCAATATTCACTCAATATACCCTCGTATCAACATTTCGATCTAGGAGTTATATAAGAGAATGGCATAGTTTTAAGAGGAAGAAGATGGATGGATGATTGAGCAGAAGTGTGCCTTTTGCCTTAAAGCCATGCTTGACGCCATGGCCAAATTAGTGGTTGAGGATGGAGTTTAGCAGCACTTCGTGGTTTCAAAGATTCCCTCCACTTCTTGTTGGTGGTCCTTGTGTATTTATAAGTGAGATTCTCTGGAAATGGTCTGAAATCTGCATATCTGGACTATGGGCCGCTCGTTCCGTTAATTACTATCATGCCATTGGCTAGCTGTTGCCAACTATCTACAGTTGTAGTTGGTTATCATATGCGAGCGACTGAATGGAGCGTGCGCCCTGATCAGCTTGAGAGTGACTTCTTTAGTCGAAGTAGTTTTGTCATGGTTGTTTCCATCGATTGACGAGTGGGTATGCGATTTACTTGATGATGATATGTAGGAGTGACCGATCATCGTTCCACAATGAGGTTACGTTCGGCCTGAGCCGGCGAGCGAAGGTCTTTATAGTCTCCGGGATGACCGATCGATGTTCTGCAGCTCTGAGATGCTGTGGCGCTCTCTGAAGGAGTTGATATGTGACTGTTCTATAGATTTCTTGTCTGAGTGCCGAGTGGTTGGTGTTGCAATTAGTGAGTGGTCTTCAAGTGTATGTACGATCCTATATCCTGATCTCGATACATATGATCGGACTTCAATATTTGGATCAAACGCTTTCCTACTGCCCTGAGCGAGCTTCCGAAGTATGCGACCTTTAACTTTACTTCGTCGTACTTTCCATGGTGTACTGCACTGTTATGGTCGGTCGTACCGGATGGTCGCGCTATCTTGGACTTGATGTTTGAATCTTGTTTTGTGCAGTTGTAGTTCACTCATTGTGGGTTGCTTGAGCATCTTTGAGGGTCATCGCGCATGACCGACATTGAGAATATTTGCTCAGCTTCCTTTGCTCAATGTATAAGGGGATTTTTAGGGATTAACAAATATTGAAATATTCCAAAGATTATTTCCATTCCAAATCCATTCTACTTTATTCGTTGGAAAATTCTTGTTAATTTTAAACCATTTTCAATCCCATTTAGTATTTTAGTTACTAACTATCTCATTTAGATAAAAATATATTTTTATCTTTTCAAAACTAGAATTTTTCATCCAAAATCTATTCAAATCATTCATTATGTTTTTGTATGATTTTTCTGTATTTTTAATAATTTTATTAAGGCCTTTATAGTTGGTTTCCAATATCGTCCACCGAACTGCATCCATAGCGACCTTTTCTTAATTTGATTTGGACATATTTTCAAATCTAACCGTTAAAATTTAAATCTCTTATATCCAATGGAAAGCTCTTTTCGATGTGAACCCAAGGTTCTGGTTTTAGGAGAATCCGACGGTCGGATCTCCCGTTATGTCCATTTGAATTTAATGGTCGAAATTTGGGAACGGTCGATGCACGACACTATCTATTCAAACCATTAAATATATACAATATATATATATTGTTGATTTCCTTTTAAATCATATTTTATAAATAGTTTATAATTTCATTTTAAAACGATTTCCCCTTCATTTTCAATTTTAAATCAAAATTTGAATATTCCATATCATTGTAATTTTAAAATGATAATATTTTCAAAATATCAGATTTTGAAATCCATTTCCTTTTCGTATTCATTATTAAATGAATATAATCGATTGATAAACCCGTTCGAGTTAAAATGGTGAATATCTACTTACTCGGCTTCATATATTCCAATATTTTCGAGTCCATCCAACTCGGACATCAAATTCATATTCTGATTATTCAGTAAATATTATTTTAAAATATTCGTTCATTAATTAAATTCTTCACTAAATACTATTTTAAAATATTTGTTATTTTAAAGTATTCCTTATTTATGAATTGGAATGCGTCTCAATCAATTACCATATATTTCAATTATATGGATTTCATACATCGCATGTATTCAGCAATAATGATAAATAATCATTACACAGTCAAACATCATCCAGAGTGCAACTTACAACTTTATAAGCATTAAAATAAATAAATAGTGCTCATCACAGCCTGTCAACCCATCGATTGACATACGACTAAATATTGAGATTAGTGTATGTCAAATATCACCCCAATACCCATGTGGGGTTTTCAAACAACAATGGTTTATTTAAATTAATCACTATTTGATAAAATTAACCAGTTCTAATTCAATTTGAATTACTTTTCTATTTAACCAATTTTTACTGTTTAAATTATAAATGAATATTTATAATTTAATTATAACTTCCACACTAATGTTAATATTATTTTTAATTCATTAAACATTTCAACATCACAAACAACACACAATGCAGTCAATTTAAATTGCCCATGGTCTCTGGACAAGGGAGGTGAGCTAACAGGAACCATATACAATTTATTATGATTAAACTGATTAAAATCTCCATTGGTGTGATGACCCGCAACTTCCCCTCCTCCGAAGAGAAGAGAAAGAACGAACTAACTGAGGACAAGACAAATCAAAAGACACACGGAAGAACATTTCATTTTTAATTACAACAATTCCATCAGAATACAAGAATATTACAGAGTATGAATAAATATTTTACAACAGAGAATATCAGATATTTAAATACAATACTGCATCGGAAAAATAATACAAAACATAATTGAGAGAAATACACGGATACAGAGCTTTCTGAATATCACTTCAGCAATAAACCAGGATCCTGTGAATATAAACCTGCAAAACCAAACTACTAGCTGCCCGTGTGGAAAATAAGGGCACCCAGAGTTTAGGCTAAAACAATAAACTCCAGGTTAGTCATGTGACTGGTGTGAGAACTAAAACAGTTATTTATTTGATTTTAAAAGTTCGCTAAATCAAGGGACCACGCCGTATAACACGGAACGGGTTTTTACCCCAAGAATACCAGTACATAAACAAGCAGTGCAATGCTAAATAAAGAACGATGAAGCTGTTATAAGACCCAGGTCCCATCACACAATGCAACGCAAGCCGGAGGATAGGGTTATACCTTATAACAGCCAAATAATGCTTGATACGTTAAATTTAATCTTTTATTTTTCTAAATCAGACTCCGACCGTAAATTAGTTAGAGAACGATTCCCTAAGTATTAACCCTGAAGGCCGAAACCAACATCAGAACAATACCCAGGAAACCACTCATCTTGGCTCGTTTACAGTTAGTTTCTGATTTTATATACAATAATAAGTATCAATCATAGATGGCATAGTGTCCCATGCCACTATGTCGCCATACTAGGCTCTACAAATAAAACCGAGATATCACGTATTGGAAATTGGATTCCATCAAGAGTCGAGGCAAGGGGAAAGCTCCTCTCCGATTCGAGACACTCTAGCAAATGTCTCAGGGCTACTCTCTCTGGGTAACCACGTGGATCTTCAGGGTTGGCCCTCTCTTACGTTTGAGGATTGGCAATTCCTAAACACACGTTTCCCGGTCCTAAAAGACCTAAAATCGAGGCGCCTCATTCCAACAACCATACAGGTGAAAAGTATATAAATGTCAGCCAATTTAAGCACTGACACCACCTATAGCTAGAAAGAAACGTCGTGTTCTCCCTACAGTCTGTATCCCGTTTTTGACTCATACCGAGTTTTGATAATCAACCACAAGACTTTGCTTTTCAACAGAAGCCTTGATCAATTGCCACTTAGGCGTGCCACACAGGCAATCCACTCCATGCGACTGATTTCTGTTGATATATAACCTCCGAGCTCGTACGTCTCAAACAAGGGCGTTAGGCAAGAGAATAAATTCTCCACCGCCAAACAGATATATATTTAATAGAGATCAATTAGCATAGAAAAAAATCCAATGTCAGACACACAGTCCACTTACAAGTTCGTTCTGGGCCTGAACGAAACCGGAGGCACTTTCCTCGCATATCCGTCGATCTCCAAGTACGTCTGGACGATCACCAACTGATTCCCTCCTCTTGGGTGTACAGCCCAATCAAGATCATCAGTAATCACCCAAACGATGTGGAGACCCTCGGTCTTCAACCACCGTCTTCACCTTCGACTTATCGTTGAATCGATTACTCAAAATGGGTATAAACCCGGTCTTTCCAAATAACCCGCGTATATAATAAACAAATGTTACACAAAAACAACGTATTCCTCATTCCAATTCATCAGTCACTGACCGTAAATTAGTCAGAGAACAATTCCCCAAATATTAACCCCGAAGGGCGAAACCAACATCAGATCAATACCCAGGAAACCACTCATCTTAACTAGTTTCCAGTCAGTTTCTAATTTCACATTCTTATGGAAAGGTTCCAATTAATTTTATCAGAGATAAATTCTTTGAAATTTATTCTTTAATCTTCCTTTGAATATCATTTCAAACTAGTCGAGATTAGCGAACCACACGAAGTAACTATTTATTTTAATTCCTAATCCCAACCTATTCATCCCATGGAGCAAAACTAGTAATACTCCATATCTAACACCACGGTGTTATCGGTAAAATTAATTACCATTTCACGTTCAAATCTAGTTAAAGATTTAACTTTCGCTTGGAGCTAAACTGGTGATACTCCATTATCGATCCTTTCAACCTAATTAAAGATTCATTAAAACTCCACTTCAGTTTTAATCTTTAAATTGGCTAAAGAACAGTGTCTTTTAAAACACGGTTAACGATAAACCCAAAATCACATTCCACTTTATCAGTCTCTAACCGTCAATTAGTCCGAGAACAATTCCCCAAATATTAACCCCGAAGGCCGAAACCAACATCAGATCAATACTCAGGAAGCCATTCTTCTTAACTGATTTCCAGTTATAAACTAGTTCATTTCGATAAAAATATATTTTTATCATTACAAATGTGGAATTTTTCATCCTAGTCTTTCCAATTCATATATTATGATTTTACACAAATTATTGATATTTTTAATAATTTTATCAAGACCCGTACAGTCGATTTCCAATAACGGTCGTCGAACTGCACTTACCGCGACCTTCTCTAAATTTGATTTGGACGTATCTCCAAATCCAACCGTTAGATTTCAAACTTCTAATTTTCATTGGAAAGCTCTTTTCGATACGAACCCAACGGTTCCAGTTTTAGGAGAATCCGACGGTCGGATCTTCCGTAACGTCTATTCGAAGTCAATGGTCGAAATTCGCGAACAGCAGCGGTGCGGCGCGTTTTATTCAGGCCATTTAATATATAAAATATAAATATTATATATATTTCATTGATTACTTTTCAAAACGTATTTTATAAATTGTTTTCAATTCGTTTTCAAGACGGTTTCAGCTTCATATTCAATTTCTAATCAAAATTGAATATTCCATATCATCCACATATATATAAATGATAATATTTTCAAAACGTTATATTTTGAAATCACTTCTTTTTCGATATTAGAATAAAATCAATATAAAATATCGTTCGCGTCAAAATGGCGCAACTCTAATCAACAAGGCTTTTTATATATATTTTTATAATTTCGTTATTCTATTCAACAAATGAATATTTTCTTCAACACATGAGTATATATATTTTTCTCAACACATGAATATTTATTCTACTCAACACACGAATATTTTCAACACATGAATATTCTCAACACATGAGTACTTTGTTTATTTAATATATATGATAAAATTGTGTTTTAAATCGTTTAATTCTAAATCAGACTCCAACTGTAAGTTAGTAAGAGAACGATTCCCTAAGCATTAACCTCGAAGGCCGAAACCAACATCAGATCAATACCCAAGAAACCATTCTTCCTAACTAGTTTCCAATCAGTTTCTAACTTAATATATGACAGAGATGTGAATTTTATTGTTTAAAGATTTTACTCAACACATGAATATTTTCAACACATGAATATTCTTAACACATGAGTACTCTCAACACATGAGCAATCTCAACACATGAGTAATTTATTTATTCAACGCATGAATTTATTTTATAATATTCTTTATTTTCCAAATTGGAATGAGGCCTAATCAATTACCAAATAATGTTAATTATGTGGATTCCATACAACACATGTATATAATAGCCACGATAAATCATCAGTCATCATCCAAAGAGCAAAATGCATCTGTCTGTCAACCTATCGATCAACAAACAACTATACAATTGGGACTAGTGTACATTAAATATCATCCCAATACCCGTGTGGGGTTTCAATCCAGAAACACCGAATATTATTTGTGTAGTTGGGCGATGTGTAAAATTTATCGTCCCAATCCAAATCAGTCAAATGGGTGTACATAAACAAACCGTCTAGTTTGTAAACGAATATTTTATTTTATTCACGTACACGATAAAAATTATATTTTTAACGATAAAATATTTTATTTCAATAAAATGCTCTTTTTATTTTTCTAACTTATTTTAGAAAATTTCGGCGGCATAACGTCGCTATACTAGAAACGGGATAAGGCCTAGCCTTGTCCCCGGTCTAATAATGGCCCACGCCATACACCAATCAAATTCTAATCAATTTAAGTTCACCAAACAACCAAATTCAAATCAAATAATCTAACCAACTACACAACCAAACAAACAAGTCCATAGTCTATGGACGATGGTCTCGGGTGCTGCTAAGCACCGTCCGCATCCTAGTATATATTTATAACTAGAAAAGAAAGTTTACAGTGAGAAGTTCTCACCGATTAGCTAAACCAAACGCCTCGACTCTTCATATATAGAAAATCCTTGCTGTGCTCGCCTTTCGTCACTTTCGTCGTTCGTACTTGCGACATATATAAAAATCACATTTTTATATCAACGCTATTCGAATAAAAATCACATTTCTATTTCAACTCTATATATATATAAATTCTATTTTCCTTCGCTATATGAATGTATAAAAGTCAAATTTTTTCTTCGCTAATGAATATATAAAAATCGAAATTTTCTTCGCTATACAAATATATAAAAATCATATTTTTGATATCTCTTTAATTTAAAAATCGTATTTTTATTATAAATAATAATCGTATTCTTCTAACACTACAACATATATAAAGATTGCATTTTTTATACTTCTAAAAATCAAATCTCTACTATATAAGAAAAAAAATACATTTTTGCTTTCAACGCTGTATGGATAAGAATCACATTTTCTATTCACCATTCATATATTAAAATTCGCAATTTTAAATCACTAAAAATCTTATCTTTTTTATTTAAAATAAAAATAAAAAACGCGTCTTTAATTTACTATGTAAAATAAGTAAAAACTGATTTTCTTTGTTTGCTAATCATATATAAAATAAATAAATTAATTAAATTAAAACAAATAAAAGCTTACTGTCTTCCAGCGAAGAAAAAAAAAGGGGAAAGGATCAGCCGGCGTTCGTCGGTGGTTGGGGCAGGGGGAAACGCAATCAAGGTCGGCGATGGTGGACCTGCATGCTGGCGGCGCTCCAACTTCGTGGGGGTAGGTGCTCGCGATAGGGGGTTTTCTGGAGGAGCTTGAGGTGCTGGAGGAGAACAGTGGAACGGGAGCGATGCGAGGGGACTCGTCAGAGGCATCAGAGGGCTAGGGCCCCAACAGCGGCGTCGCAATGCGTGGGGGAAGCGCGGATAAGCTTTGACGCCGTATGGAGGCGGTCGGGTTTTCCTTCGTTCGATTTTGAAAGAAAAAAAGGGAATTTTAATTTGAGGAATTCATCTGTCGGTTTTCTTCTTAGAGGCATGGTTTGACCCTGAGAGATAGAAACTAGGATTGTTGACTTAGTTTTGACTTATATATAAAATATAAATAAATATTTAATTCTAATTTTACTTGTTTATTATTACGAGCTTCGAATCAAACCCAACGACTGTCGCCGCAAGCTAAATACCCCCATTCTGAACACAATGGGATACGTTTCGCAAGACAATATTATTATTACGATCAGTTTCCGTTGAATTTAAAATATAAATCTTCATATTTTAAATTTAAACGTATATTTCAATTTACCGGGGCCACATATTACCTCTAAAAATTCCAGAAAAATTATTTCTAGCTTTGTATTGACGATACGGTCCTAACAAAACTAATTTCGTCAAATTCTGAGACCGTTTGAAAAATGGCCATTTTTCAGTCGATTAAATTCAACTGAAATGGTCAAAACACGTTTAACTTCGCCATGCTTACATATTGGTTCGAAAAATTACGAATTTTGGAACATAGAAATAATTTAACACCCCGAATCCAACAAAAGTGGTTTCATCAAAAACGAAGGTCGTTCGCAAAATTTTCATTTTTAAGGGATTATATATATATTAAAATATATATAAATTCCACAGCGACTTTTCTGAATTTCAAACTGGACATATCTTTTCATATCTAAAGTGAAATCTCGATTCGTTAACTTTGTTAGAAAGATATAGTTGAGTAGATTCAAATATTTCTGGTTTCGCCCAATTACGACTTAAAACGAATTCGGTATATTCATTTGAAATTAGAAATCGAATTTTCAAACTACCGCGCCATTTCAGGCTCGTTATATAATTAAATAAAATTTATTCATTTTAACTATGTCAAAAATAAATTTTCCGTCGTTATTATTTAAAATAATTCATTTTAAATATCCAAAATTCATTAAAATAACCAAAATAAAAATTTTAAACTTCCTCAGATTTTGCGGGTTGTTACAATGTCCCCCACTTAAAATCTTTTCGTCCTCGAAAAGGAATGAAGCTGAAAGTTGTTTAATAATCAACTCTACTTCCATTATTTTCATTACGGCTTAAGTTCTTCAACTTTTCAGTTTCTAAGAACTTTCTAATTTTTCAAAAATTTGGGTAACACCCTAAATTTTTGAAAAAATTCACCATAACCTCCTTTGTATCGGGAGACTCGGGATATTTCAAATAGCCTCCCATGGCCCTCACCAATCCAATTGTGGTATAAAAAGAAAAAGAAAAAGCCAAGCGGCTAGCTAATCGGCTCATAAAATCATCATCACCCAAACAAAACAGTAAATGTGTACCTATTTGTCGGGCAAACAATTTTATTCGTCTTCTTTAGACTCCTTGCTATGACCTGTTCAATGTATATACATGTACGTATATGCAATTGTAATCATTTTTCAATACAGTTCAATATTCGGTAAAATTTGGCTTAATGGTTCAAAATTTCAAACCAATAATCAAACAACGCAACCATCAATCAATTAGTGGATTATCGTTTCAAATTCATAATTTTCATATATATACAGAATATCATGTTTTTGATGCCCAATCACAACAATAAACCTATCTAGTTTTGGTTCTCACAACAGTCTAATGGAAATATACAGATATCACACATTTCGAAACTCGAACAAAAATTCTGATGATGTAGCTACTATCATCAGAATCATCTCCGGGCGACTGGAGTGTGATTCTATATCTATCCAATATATTAAAATTTCGAATATACGTTTGCAAGGTGTATATGCAAAATCTTTATATACTTGATTATCCATATTCAATATAAAATAACTATTCAAATACGAATAATAAAGTTCAAATTTTCAAAACAAATTTGGTTTTCATTTTTATTTTAAAAATAACACTCTTTCGACTCGCTCTAGGATACTACTGATCCAATCTCTAACGAGCCATTCCCGTTGGATATTACTGATCCAATCTCTGATGAATTCTTTCATTTGGTTCTAATGTGTCTTGTTCTCGAGCTTTGTAAACCAAAGCTTTGATACCAACTGTGATGACCCGTAACTTCCCCGCCTCCGAAGAGAAGAGAAAGAACGAATTATCTGAGGATAAGACAAATCAGAAGACATACGGAAGAGCATTTCATTGTTAATTACAATAATTCCATCAGAATACAAGAATATTACAGTGTATGAACAAATAATTTACAATAGAGAATATCGGAGATTTAAATACAATACTACAGCGGAAAAATAATACAAAACATAACTGAGAGAAATACACGCATACAGAGTTTTCCGAATATCACTTCAGCAATAAACCAGGATCCTATGAATATAAATCTGCAAAACCAAACTACTAGCTGCCCGTGTGGAAAATAAGGGCACCCAGAGTTTAGGTTAAAACATTAAACTCCAGGTCAGTCATGTGACTGGTGTGAGAACTAAAACAGTTATCTATTTGATTTTAAAAATTCGGTAAATCAAGGGACCACGCCGTATAACACGGAACGGGTTATTACCCCAAGAATACCAGTGCATGAACAAACAACGCAATGCTAAATAAAGAACAATGAAGCTGTTATAAGACCCACGTCCCATCACACAATGCAACGCAAGCCGGAGGATAGGGTTTTACCTTATAACAGCCAAATAATGCTTGATACGTTAAATTTAATCCTTTATTTTTCTAAATCAGACTCCGACCGTAAATTAGTTAGAGAACGATTCCCTAAGTGTTAACCCCGAAGGCCGAAACCAACATCAGATCAATACCCAGGAAACCACTCATCTTGGCTCGTTTACAGTTAGTTTCTGATTTTATATACAATAATAAATATCAATCATAGACGACATAGTGTCCCATGCCACTATGTCGCCATACTAGGCTCTACAAATAAAATCGAGATATCACGTATTGGAAATTGGATTCCATCATGAGTCGAGGCAAGGGGAAAGCTCCTCTCCGATTCGAGACACTCTAGAAAATGTCTCCGGGCTACTCTCTCTGGGTAACCACATGGATCTTCAGGGCTAGTCCTCTCTTACGTTTGAGGATTGGCAATTCCTGAACACATGTTTCCCAGTCCTAACAGACCTAAAATCGAGGCGCCTCATTCCAACAACCACACAGGTGAAAAGTATATAAATGTAAGCCAATTTAAGCACTGACACCACCTATAGCTAGAAAGAGACGTCCTGTTCTCCCAGCAGTCTGTACCCCGTTTTTGACTCATACCGAGGTGTGAGGCTCGCGAATCCACGCTATTCACAAAGCTGTGCCACACAGGCCACGCTTTGATAATCAACCACAAGACTTTGCTTTTCAACAGAAGCCTTGATCAACTGCCACTTAGGCGTGCCACACAGGCAATCCACTCCATGCGACTGATTTCTGTCGATATATAACCTCTGAGCTCGTACGTCTCAAAGAAGGGCGTTAGGTAAGAGAATAAATTCTTCGTCGCTAAACAGATATATATTTAATAGAGATCAATCAGCACAGAAAAAAATCCTATGTCTGACACACAGTCCACTTACAAGTTCGTTCTGGGCCTAGACGAAACTAGAGGCACTTTCCTCGCATATCCGTCGATCTCCAAGTACGTCTGGACGATCACCAACTGATTCCCTCCTCTTGGGTGTACGGCCCAATCAAGATCATCAGTAATCACCCAAACGATGTGAAGACCCTCGGTCTTCAACCACCGTCTTCACCTTCGACTTATCGTCGAATCGATTACTCAAACGGGTATAAATTCGGTCTTTCCAAATAACCCGCGTATATAATAAACAAATGTTACACAAACACAACGTATGCCTCATTCCAATTCATCAGTCACTAACCGTAAATTAGTCAGAGAACAATTCCCCAAATATTAACCCCGAAGGCCGAAACCAACATCAGATCAATACTCAGGAAACCACTCATCTTAACTAGTTTCCAGTCAGTTTCTAATTTCACATTCTTATGGAAAGTTTCCAGTTAATTTTATCAGAGATAAATTCTTTGAAATTTATTCTTTAATCTTCCTTTGAATATCATTTCAAACTAGTCGAGATTAGTGAACCACGCCGAAGTAATTATTTATTTTAATTCCCGATCCCAACCTATTCATCCCATGGAGCAAAACTAATAATACTCCATATCTAACACCACGGTGTTATCGGTAATATTAATTACCATTTCACGTTCAAATCTAGTTAAAGATTTAACTATCGCTTGGAGCTAAACTGGTGATACTCCATAATCGATCCTTTCAACCTAATTAAAGATTCATTAAAACTCCACTTCAGTTTTAATCTTTAAATTGGCTAAAGAACAGTGTCATTTAAAACACGGCTCACGATAAACCCAAAATCACATTCCAGTTTATCAGTCTCTAACCGTCAATTAGTCCGAGAACAATTCCCCAAATATTAACCCCGAAGGCCGAAACCAACATCAGATCAATACTCAGGATACCATTCTTCTTAACTGATTTCCAGTTATAAACTAGTTCATTTCGATAAAAATATATTTTCATCATTACAAATGTGGAATTTTTCATCCTAGTCTTTCCAATTCATATATTATGATTTTACATAAATTATTGATATTTTTAATAATTTTATCAAGACACGTACAGTCGATTTCCAATAACGGTCGTCGAACTGCACTTACAGCGACCTTTTCTAAATTTGATTTGGACGTATCCCCAAATCCAACCGTTAGATTTCAAATTTCTAATATTCATTGAAAAGCACTTTTGGATACGAACCCAATGGTTCCGGTTTCAGGAGAATCCAACGGTCGGATCTCCCGTAACGTCTATTCGAAGTCAATGGTCAAAATTCGCGAACTGCAGCGGTGCGGCGCGTTTTATTCAGGCCATTTAATATATAAAATATAAATATTATATATATTTCATTGATTACTTTTCAAAACGTATTTTATAAATTGTTTTCAATTCGTTTTCAAGACGGTTTCAGCTTCATATTCAATTTCTAATCAAAATTGAATATTCCATATCATCCACATATATATAAATGATAATATTTTCAAAACGTTATATTTTGAAATCACTTCTTTTTCGATATTAGAATAAAATCAATATAAAATATTGTTCGCATCAAAATGGCGCAACTCTAATCAACAAGGCTTTTTATATATATTTTTATAATTTCGTTATTCTATTCAACAAATGAATATTTTCTTCAACACATGAGTATATATATTTTTCTCAACACATGAATATTTATTCGACTCAACACACGAATATTTTCAACACATGAATATTCTCAACACTTGAGTACTTTGTTTATTTAATATATATGATAAAATTGTGCTTTAAATCGTTTAATTCTAAATCAGACTCTAACTGTAAATTAGTAAGAGAATGATTCCCTAAGCATTAACCCCGAAGGCCGAAACAACATCAGATCAATACCCACGAAACCATTCTTCTTAACTAGTTTCCAATCAGTTTCTAATTTTATATATGACAGAGATGTGAATTTTATTGTTTAAAGATTTTACTCAACACATGAATATTTTCAACACATGAATATTCTCAAAACATGAGTACTCTCAACACATGAGCAATCTCAACACATGAGTAATCTATTTATTCAACGCATGAATTTATTTTATAATATTCTTTATTTTCCAAATTGGACTGAGGCCCAATCAATTAACAAATAATGTTAATTATGTGGATTCCATATAACACTTGTATATAATATCCACAATAAATCATCAACCATCATCCAAAGAGAACAACGCATCTGTCTGTCAACCTATCGATCGACAAACAACTATACAATTTAGACTAGTGTACGTTAAATATCATCCCAATGCCCGTGTGGTGTTTCAATCTAGAAACACCGACTATTATTTGTGCAGTTGGGCGATGTATAAAATTTATCGTCCCAATCCAAATCAGTCAAATGGGTGTACATAAACAAACCGTCTGGTTTATAAACGAATATTTTATTTTACACACGTACACGATAAAAATTATATTTTTAATGATAAAATATTTTATTTCAATAAAATGCTCTTTTTATTTTTCTAACTTATTTTAGAAAATTTCGGCGGCATAACGACACTATACTAGAAACGGGATAAGGCCTAGCCTTGTCCCCGGTCTACTAATGGCCCATGCCATACACCAATCAAATTCTAATCAATTTAAGTTCACCAAACAACCAAATTCAAATAAAATAATCTAACCAATTACACAACCAAACAAACAAGTCCATAGTCTATGGACGATGGCGTCGGGTGCTGCTAAGCACCGTCTGCATCCTAGTATATATTTATAACTAGAAAAGAAAGTTTACAGTGAGAATTTCTCACCGATTAGCTGAACCAAACGCCTCGACTCTTCATATGTAGAAAATCCTTGTTGTGCTCGCCTTTCGTCACTTTCGTCATTCGTATTCGCTACATATATAAAAATCACATTTTTATATCAATGCTATTCGAATAAAAATCACATTTCTATTTCAACTCTATATATATAAAAATTCTATTTTCCTTCGCTATATGAATGTATAAAAATCGAATTTTTTCTTCGCTAATGAATATATAAAAATCAAAATTTTCTTCACTATACGAATATATAAAAATCATATTTTTGATATCTCTTTAATATAAAAATCATATTTTTATTATAAATAATAATCGTATTCTTCTAACACTACAACATATATAAAGATTGCATTTTTTTTATACTTCTAAAAATCAAATCTCTACTATATAAGGAAAAAAATTACATTTTTGCTTTCAACGATGTATGGCTAAAAATCACATTTTCTATTCACCATTCATATATTAAAATTCGCAATTTTAAATCGCTAAAAATCTTATCTTTTTTATTTAAAATAAAAATAAAAATCGCTTCTTTAATTTACTATGTAAAATAAATAAAAACTGATTTTCTTTGTTTGCTAATCATATATAAAATAAATAAATTAATTAAATTAAAAAAATAAAAGCTTACTGTCTTCCAGCGAAGAAAAAAAAGGGGAAAGGATCTGCCGGCGTTCGTCGATGGTTGGGGCTGGGAGAAACGCAATCGAGGTCGGCGGTGGTGGCCCTGCATGCTGGCGGTGCTCCTACTTCGTGGGGTAGAGGCTCGCGATAGGGGGTTTTCTGGAGGAGCTTGAGGTGCTGGAGGAGAACGGTGGAATGGGAGCGATGCAAGGGGACTCGTCGGAGGCGTCGGAAGGCGTCGGAAGGCTAGGGCCCCAGCAACGGCGGAGCAACGCCTGGGGGAAGCGCGGATAAGCTTTGATGCCGTATGGAGGCGGTCGGGTTTTCCTTCGTTCGATTTTTGAAAGGAAAAAAAAGGGAATTTTAATTTGAGGAATTCATCTGTCGGTTTTCTTCTTAGAGGCGCAGGTTTGACCCTGAGCGATAGAAACTAGGGTTGTTGACTTAGTTTTGACTTATATATAAAATATAAACAAATATTTAATTCTAATTTTACTTGTTTATTATTACGAGCTTCGAATCAAACCCAACGACTGTCGTCGTAAGCTAAATACCCCCATTCTGAACACAATGGGATATGTTTCACAAGCCAATATTATTGTTACGATCAGTTTCCGTTGAATTTAAAATATAAATCTTTATATATTAAATTTAAACGTATATTTCAATTTACCGGGGCCAATTATAACTCTAAAAATTCCAGAAAAATTATTTCTAGCTTTGTATTGACGATACGGTCCTAACAAAACTAATTTCATCAAATTCTGAGACAGTTTGAAAAATGGCCATTTTCCAGTAGATTAAATTCAACTGAAATGGTCAAAACACGTTTAACTTCGCCATACTTACATATTGATTCGAAAAATTACAAATTTTGGAACATAGAAATAATTTAACATCCCGGATCCAACAAAAGTGGTTTCATCAAAAACGAAGGTCATTTGCAAAATTTTCATTTTTAAGGGATTTTATATATATTAAAATATATATAAATTCCATAGCGACTTTTCTGAATTTTAAACTGGACATATCTTTTCATATCTAAAGTGAAGTCTCGATTCGTTAACTTTGTTAGAAAGATATAGTTGAGCAGATTCAAATATTTCTGGTTTCGCCCAATTCCGACTTAAAACAAATTCGGTATATTCATTTGAAATTAGAAACCGAATTTTCAAACTACCACGCCATTTCTGGCTCGTTATATAATTAAATAAAATTTATTTGTTTTAACTATGTCGAAAATAAATTTTCCATCGTTATTATTTAAAATAATTCATTTTAAATATTCAAAATTCATTAAAATAACCAAAATAAAAATTTTAAACTACCTCAGATTTTGCTGGTTGCTACAATCTCCCCCACTTAAAATCTTTTCGTCCTTGAAAAGGAATGAAGCTGAAAGTTGTTTAATAATCAACTCTACTTCCATTATTTTCATTACGGCTTAAGTTCTTCAACTTTTCAGTTTCTAAGAACTTTCTAATTTTTCAAAAATTTGGGTAACACCCTAAATGTTCGAAAAATTTCGCCATAACCTCCTTTGTACCGGGAGATTCGGGATATTTCAAATAGCCTCCCATGGCCCTCACCAATCCAATGGTGGTATAAAAAGAAAAAGAAAAAGCCAAGCGGCTAGCTAATCGGCTCATAAAATCATCATCACCCAAACAAAACAGTAAATGTGTACCTATTTTTCGGGCAAACAATTTTATTCGTCTTCTTTAGACTCCTTGCTATGACCTGTTCAATGTATATACATGTATATATATGCAATTGTAATAATTTTTCAATACAGTTCAATATTCGGTAAAATTTGGCTTAATGGTTCAAAATTTCAAACCAATAATCAAACAACGCAAACAACAATCAATTAGTGGATTATCGTTTCAAATTCATAATTTTGATATATGTACAGAAAATCTTGTTTTTGATGCCAAATCACAACAATAAACCTATCCAGTTTTGGTTCTCACAACAGTCTAATGGAAATATACAAATATCACACCTTTCGAAACTCGAACAAAAATTCTGATGATGTAGCTACTATCATCAGAATCATCTCCGGGCGACCAGATTGTGATTCTATATCTATCCAATATATTAAAACTTCGAATATACATTTGCAAGGTGTATATGCAAAATCTTTATATATTTGATTGTCCATATTCAATATAAAATAACTATTCAAATACGAATAATAAAGTTTAAATTTTCAAAACAAAATTGGTTTACATTTTTATTTTAAAAAATAACACTCTTTCGACTCGCTCTAGGATACTACTGATCCCATCTCTAACGAGCCATTGCCATTGGATATTACTGATCCAATCTCTGAGGAATTCTTTCAATTGGTTCTAATGTGTCTTGTTCTCGAGCTTTGTAAACCAAAGCTTTGATATCAATTGTGATGACCCGTAACTTCCCCGCCTCCGAAGAGAAGAGAAAGAATGAATTATCTGAGGATAAGACAAATCAGAAGACACACGGAAGAACATTTCATTGTTAATTACAATAATTCCATCAGAATACAAGAATATTACAGAGTATGAACAAATAATTTACAACAGAGAATATCGGAGATTTAAATACAATACTACAGCGGAAAAATAATACAAAACATAACTGAGAGAAATACACGGATACAGAGCTTTCCGAATATCACTTCAGCTATAAACCAGAATCCTATGAATATAAATCTGCAAAACCCAACTACTAGCTGCCCGTGCGGAAAATAAGGGCACCCAAAGTTTAGGTTAAAACATTAAAATCCAGGTCAGTCATGTGACTGGTGTGAGAACTAAAACAGTTATCTATTTGATTTTAAAAGTTCGGTAAATCAAGGGACCATGCCATATAACACGAACCGGGTTTTTACCCCAAGAATACCAGTGCATGAACAAACAGCGCAATGCTAAATAAAGAATAATGAAGCTGTTACAAGACCAAGGTCCCATCACACAATGCAACGCAAGCCGGAGGATAGGGTTTTACCTTATAACAGCCAAATTATGCTTGATATGTGAAATTTAATCTTTATTTTTCTAAATCAGACTCCAACCGTTAATTAGTTAGAGAACGATTCCCTAAGTATTAACCCCGAAGGCCAAAACCAACATCAGACCAATACCCAGGAAACCACTCATCTTGGCTCGTTTACAGTTCGTTTCTGATTTTATGTACAATAATAAATATCAATCATAGACGGCATAGTGTCCCATGCCACTATGTCGCTATACTAGGCTCTACAAATAAAACCGAGATATCATGAATTGGAAATTGGATTCCATCATGAGTCGAGGCAAGGGGCAAGATCCACTCCGATTTGGGACACTCTAGCAAATGTCTCAGGGCTACTCTCTCTGGGTAACCACTTGGATCTTCAGGGCCGGTCCTCTCTTACGTTTGAGGATTGGCAATTCCTGAACACACGTTTCCCGGTTCTAGCAGACCCAAAATCGAGGCGCCTCATTCCAACAACCACACAGGTGAAAAGTATATAAATGTCAGCCAGTTTAAGCACTGACACAACCTATAGCTAGAAAGAAACGTCGTGTTCTCCCTACAGTCCGCATCCCGTTTTTGACTCATACCGCGGTGTGAGGCTCGCGAATCCATGCTATACACAAAGTTGTGCCACACAGGCCGTGCTTTGATCATCAACCAAAAGACTTTGCTTTTCAACAGAAGCCTTGATCAATTGCCACTTAGGCGTGCCACACAGGCAATCCACTCCATGCGACTGATTTCCATCTATATATAACCTCTAAGCTCGTATGTCTCAGAGAAGGGCGTTAGGCAAGAGAATAAATTATCCATCGCCAAACAGATATATATTTAATAGATATCAATCAGCACAGAACAAAATCGAACGTTAGACACACAGTCCATTTACAAGTTCGTTCTGGGCCTAAACGAAACCGGAGGCACTTTCCTTGCATATCCGTCAATCTCCAAGTACGTCAGGACGATCACCAACTGATTCCCTCCTCGTGGGTGTACAGCCCGATCAAGATCATCAGTAATCACCCAAATGATGTGAAGACCCTCGGTCTTCAACCACCGTCTTCACCTTTGACTTTTTGTCGAATCGGTTACTCAGAATGGTTATTAACCCGGTCTTTCCAAATAACCCGCGTATATAATAAACAAATGTTACACGAGCACAACGTACATCTCATTCCAATTCATCGGTCACTAATCGTAAATTAGTCAGAGAACAATTCCCCAAATATTAACCCCGCAGGCCGAAACCAACATCAGATCAATACCCAGGTAACCATTCATCTTAACTAGTTTCCAGTCAGCTTCTAATTTCACATTCTTAGGGAAAGGTTCCCATTAATTTTATCAAAGATAAATTATTTGAAATTTATTCTTTAATCTTCCTTTGAATATCATTTCAAACTAGTCGAAATTAGCGAACCACACCGAATTATTTATTTATTTTAATTCCCAATCCCAACCTATTCATCCCATGGAGCAAAACTGGTAATACTCAATATCTAACACCACGGTGTTATCGGTAAAATTAATTACCATTTCACGTTCAAATCTAGTTAAAGATTAAACTATCGCTTGGAGCTAAACTAGTGATACTCCATTATCGATCCTTTCAACCTAATTAAAGACTCATTAAAACTCCACTTCAGTTTTAATCTTTAACTCGGCTAAAGAACAGTGTCATTTAAAACACAGTTCATGAAAAACCCAAAATCACATTCCAATTTATCAGTCTCTAACCGTCAATTAGTCAGAGAACAATTCCCAAAATATTAACCCCGAAGGCCGAAACCAACATCAGATCAATACTCAGGAAACCATTCTTCTTAACTGATTTCCAGTTATAAACTAGTTCATTTTGATAAAAATATATTTTTATCATTACAAATGTGGAATTTTTCATCCCTGTTCTTTCCAATTCATATATTATGATTTTACACAAATTATTGATATTTTTAGTAATTTTATCAAGACCCGTATAGTTGATTTCCAATAACGGTCGTCGAATTGCACTTACAACGACCTTTTCTAAATTTGATTTGGACGTATCCCCAAATCCAACCGTTAGATTTCAAATTTCTAATATTCATTGGAAATCTCGTTTCGATATGAACCCAACGGTTCCAATTTTAGGAGAATCCAACGGTCGAATCTCCCGTAACGTCTATTCGAAATCACTGGTCGAAATTCGCGAACTACCGCGGCGCGGCGCGTTCTATTCAGGCCATTTAATATATATAATATATATATATTATATATATAATATATATATATATATATATATATTATATATTTCGTCGATTACTTTTCAAGACTTATTTTATAACTCGTTTTCAATTCGTTTTCAAGACGGTTTCAACTTCATATTCAATTTCTAATCAAAATTGAATATTCCATATCATTCACATATATATAAATGATAATATTTTCAAAATGTTATATTTTGAAATCACTTCTTTTTCGATATTCGAATAAAATTGATATAAAATATCGTTCGCGTCAAAATGGTGCCACTCTAATCAACACGGCTTTATATATATATTTTTATAATTTCGTTATTCTATTCAACAAATGAATATTTTCTTCAGCACATGAGTACATATACTTTTCTCAACACATGTATATTTATTCTACTCAACACATGAATGTTTTCAACACATGAATATTCTCAACACATGAGTACTTTGTTTATTTAATATATATGATAAAATTGTGTTTTAAATCGTTTAGTTCTAAATCACACCCCAACTATAAATTAGTAAGAGAACGATTCCCTAAGAATTATCCCCAAAGGCTGAAACCAACATCAGATAAATATCCACGAAACCATTCTTCTTAACTAGTTTCCAGTCAGTTTCTAATTTTATATGTGACAGAGATGTGAATTTTATTGTTTAAAGATTTTACTCAACACATGAATATTTTCAACACATGAATATTCTCAACACATGAGTACTCTCAACACAAGAGCAATCTCAACACATGAGTTATTTATTTATTCAACACATGAATTTATTTTATAATATTCTTTATTTTCCAAATTGGAATGAGGCCCAATCAATTACCAAATAATGTTAATTATATGGATTCCATACAACACATGTATATAATAGCCACGATAAATCATCAACCATCATCCAAAGTGCACAACACATTTGTCTGTCAACCTATCGATCGACAAACAGCTATACAATTGGGACTAGTGTACATTATATATCATCCCAATACCCATGTGGGGTTTCAATCCACAAACACCGAATATTATTTGTGCAGTTGGGCGATGTGTAAAATTTATCGTCCCAATCCAAATCAGTCAAATGGGTGTACATAAACAAACCGTCTGGTTTGTAAATAAATATTTTATTTTATTCACATACACGTTAAAAATTATATTTTTAACGATAAAATATTTTATTACAATAAAATGCTCTTTTTATTTTTCTAACCTATTTTAGAAAATTACGGCGGCATAACGGCACTATACTAGAAACAGGATAAGGCCTAGCCTTGTCCCCGGTCTAGTAATGGCCCACGCCATACCCAAATCAAATTCTAGTAAATTTAAGTTCACCAAACAACCAAATTCAAATCAAATAATCTAACCAACTACACAACCAAACAAACAAGTCCATGGTCTGTGGACGATGATGTCGGTTGCTGCTAAGCACCGTCTGCATCCTAGTATATATTTGTAACTAGAAAAGAAAGTTTAAAGTGAGAAGTTCTCACCGATTAGCTAAACCAAACGCCTCGACTCTTCATATGTAGAAAATCCTTGCTGTGCTCGCCTTTCTTCACTTCCGTCGTTCGTATTCGCTACATATATAACAATCACATTTTCATATCAACGCAATTCGAATAAAAATCACATTTCTATTTCAACGCTATATATATAAAAATTCTATTTTCCTTCGCTATGTGAATGTATAAAAATCGTGTTTTTTCTTCGCTAATGAATATATAAAAATCGAAATCTTCTTCGCTATACGAATATATAAAAATCATATTTTTAATATCTCTTTAATATGAAAATCATATTTTTATTATAAATAATAATCATATTCTTCTAACACTACAACATATATAAAGATTGCATTTTTTTATACTTCTAAAAATCAAATCTCTACCATATAAGAAAAAAAAATTACATTTTTACTTTCAACGCTGTATGGCTAAGAATCACATTTTCTATTCACCATTCATATATTAAAAATCGCAATTTTAAATCAGTAAAAATCTTATCTTTTTATTTAAAATAAAAATAAAAATCGCGTCTTTAATTTACTATGTAAAACAAATAAAAACTGATTTCCTTTGTTTGCTAATCATATATAAAATAAATAAATTAATTAAATTAAAACAAATAAAAGCTTACTGTCTTCCAGCGAAGAAAAAAAAGGGGAAAGGATCTGCTGGCGTTCATCTGTGGTTGGGGGAGGGAGAAACGCAGTAGAGGTCGGCGGTGGTGGCCCTGCATGTTGGCGGTGCTCCAACTTCATGGGGGTAGAGTCTCGCGATAGGGGGTTTTCTGGAGGAGCTCGAGGTGCTGGAGGAGAACGGTGGAATCGGAGCGATGCGAGGGGCCTTTTTGGAGGCGTCGGAGGGCTAGAGCCCTAGCAGCGGCGGCGCAACTCCTTGGCGGACGCGCGGATAAGCTTCGACACCGTAAGGAGGAGGTCGGGTTTTCCTTCGTTCGATTTTAAAAGAAAAAAAAAGGGAATTTTAATTTGAGGAATTCATCTGTCGGTTTTCTTCTTAGAGGCGCGGGTTTGACCCTGAGATATAGAAACTAGGGTTGTTGACTTCGTTTTGACTTATATATAAAATATAAATTAATATTAAATTCTAATTTTTCTTGTTTATTATTACGAGCTTCAAATCAAACCGAACGACTGTCGCCTCTAGATAAATACCCCCATACCGAACACAATGGGATATGTTTCGCAAGCCAATTTTATTGTTATGATCAGGTTCCGTTGAATTTAAAATATAAATCTTTATATATTCAATTTAAACGTACATTTCAATTTACCGGGGCCACATATTAACTCTAAAAATTCCAGAAAAATTATTTCTAGCTTCGTATTGACGATACGGTCCTAACAAAACTAATTTTGTCAAATTCTGAGACCGTTTGAAAAATGGCCATTTTCCAGTCGATTAAATTCAACTGAAATGGTCAAAACACGTTTAACTTCGCCACGCTTACATATTGATTCGAAAAATTATGAATTTTGGAACATAGCAATAATTTGACATCCCGGATCCAACAAAAGTGGTTTCGTCGAAAACGAAGGTCGTTTGCAAAATTTTCATTTTTAAGGGCCTTTATATATATATATATATTAAAATATATATAAATTCCACAACGACTTTTCTGAATTTTAAACTGGACATATCTTTTCATATCCAAAGTGAAATCTTGATTCGTTAACTTTGTTAGAAAGATACAGTTGAGCAGATTCAAATATTTTTGGTTTCGCCCAATTCCGACTTAAAACGAATTCGGTATATTCATTTGAAATTAGAAATCGAATTTTCAAACTACCGTGCCATTTCAGGCTCGTTATATAATTAAGTAAAATTTATTCGTTTTAACTATGTCGAAAATAAATTTTCCGTTGTTATTATTTAAAACAATTCATTTCAAATATTCAAAATTCATTAAAATAACCAGAATAAAAAATTTAAACTGGCTTAGATTTTGCGGGTTGTTACAATTGGCAATTCTATATATATTTATACATGAATATAATAACATGATAAAATATAATTCAGTGAGAAGGGGTTCTCACGTTGGGTTTCACTCCGACAGTCTTTGCATGATGATTTTATTTGGTTTGAATTTAAATTCGCCTCAAATTCTGATTTGCTCCAAATTTGTTTTAGTCAGTTTCATTGCGTAGTGTTCGATGTCACGAGTCCAATGTTTCCTTTTTCACTGGATTTCAACATCGTATAAGAGAGTTATGTAATTTTATAGGTTAATGACAATTTTAAATTAATTACTCTAATAATTAACTAAAATAAACATCACCTTCTTCCTTAATCAACTACGGCCGTACGTTCGAACTACTGTTCGAAATTAGCGTTCCACTTCACTGGAAATTGGAGAGCCGGACCCAAATCAGAAGGGCCCACATTGAGCGCTTTCGTGAGTCGCGCCTCCACCACCAATGGGACCCAATTCGATTGCCCCTTGCTAGAAAATTGCAGGCGAATTCGGCCAATTTGAGCAGCAAATTCAAGCTCTATTCTTCACGAAATCAGACCTGGTTTTTCTGGATTTGAAGAGCGAGGGAATCTCTACAAAATTCTCCAAAGAACTAGGGTTTAATTTTGCGTGTCAAAGGAGAAAATTAGGGAAGACGGTTGAGAATTTTTTGCCGTGAATCGGTTTTGAGCGGCGTAAGTTTCCGAAGAAAATAAAATAGGGTTTGGAAAAATCTGATTTGCACATTAATATATATATTATTTAATTCTTTTAATTTTCCAAAAATACTAGTTTATTGATACGAACCCCAAATCAAACCCAACGACTGTTGACCCTAGAAAAACACCCTCATTCCAGACACAATGGAATATGTTTCGTAAGCCAATTCGACTATTTCGATCAGTTTTCATCAAAATTAAAATATAAATTAATATAACAGTCAATATTGAATTTAAACGTACATTTTAACTTATCGGGGCCACATACTGACTCCAAAAATTGCAGAAAACTAAATCTAGCTATGTTTTGATGATACAGTCCTAACAAAACTAATTTCGTCGAATTTGGAGGCCGTTTGAAAAATGACCTTTTTTGGTCGATTAAATTTAAAACGAATTGACAAAACACGTTTAAATTTACCACGCTCGTATATTAGTTCCAAAAATTATGAAATTTGAAACCTAGCAATAATTTGATATTCTGGATCCCAAAAAATGGGTTCATCAAAAACAGTGGTCATTCGCAAAATGGACATTTTTAAGAGCTATATATTATATTAATATATGTATAAATTCCATAGCAACTATTTTAAATTTTAAATTGGACATAACTTTCAATTTAGAAAACAAAATCTCAATTTTTCATGTTCACTAGAAAGATATAATTAGACAGATTCTAACGTTTCTTGTTTTACCGAAATCCGATTTATTTTGAATTCTGTACATTCAATTTAAATTTAAAATTGAATTTTCAAACTACCGCGCCATTTCAAACTCCTTTTATAATTAAAATAAATATATATTTTCTAACTTCAATTTAAATAAATTTTTAGTCATTATAATTTAGAATAAATCATTTTAAATATTCTAAATCCATTAAAATAGCTAAAATAAAAATTTTAAATTGGTTCAGAAATTCCGGGTTGTTACAATCTCCCCCACTTAAAATCATTTCATCCTCTAAAAGGAACAGAGCTGAAAGTTGTTATGGCCCAATGATCTTTTATATATTTTTCCAGTAGCAATTCTAGGTACTATTGCATGTAATGTCGGCTTAGTAGTTTAAATAACCACTCAACATTCATTCGGTCTTTCATTCTTCAACTTTTTTGTTTCTAAGAATTTTCTAATTTCTCAAAAATTTGGCTAAAACCCTAAATTTTCGAATAATTTCTCCATAACTTCCCTTGTATGGGTTGATCGGTAAAACCGCAACTTGACTCACATGGCCCTCATCAATTAAAAAGAAAAAAAAGCCAACCGGCTGGCCAATCTGCTCATAAAATCATCAAAACCTAATAATTACAATAAGTATGTACCTGTTTGTCGGGCATACTATTTTATTCCTCTTCTTAGCTTTCATGCTATGACCTGTTTAAAATATATATATATACACACATACACATGTGCATATATGCAATTCTAATAAATTTTCAATTTAATTCAATATTTGATTCGATTTGGCTAAATTTACCTTTCTTAGTTGAATTAATAATCATATAACACAACCATCAATCAATTAATTGGTTAACTTTTCAAATATATAACTTGATATATACTCAAAAATCATGTTTTTGGTGCCAAATCACAAAAAATAAACTCTAAATATGTTCTGGTCCTCACACCTATCAATTGGAAATATATAGATATCCCACTTTCGAAACTCAAACATAAATGCGGACGATGCGATCACTATCATCAGAATCATCTCCGGGCGACTAAATTGTGATTCTATATCTATCCAGTATATTTGAGACTTCGAATATACATTCATGACGCGTATATGCAAAATCTTTATATACTCGATTGTCCGAAATGAATATAAAATAAAATAATCAAGTACGTATAATAAGGTATAAATTTAAAAATTAAATTCATTTTTATAAATAATACTCTTCAAACTCAGTCTAGGGTATTACTAACCCTACCCCTAACGAGTCACTCTTGTAGGATGTTACAAATCCTATCTCTGATGAATTGTTTCATTTGGTTCTAACATGCCTTGTTCTCTAGCTTCGTAAACTAAAGCTCTGATGCCAACTGTAATGCATCCGAAATCCCCGATCTCCGAAGAGACGGAAAACAACGGATTGCTTTGAGACCAACACACATCAAAACACAAACATTAGAAAATTTCATTGCTATTACAAAAATATTACCTCAAAGTACAGGAATATATCAGTGTATGAATAAATAATATACAATGGAAAAATATCAGAGATTAAATTACATAGCAACGAAAATAAAAATATATAAAACAATGCGTAGCGGAAGTACAACATCAAATACAACTGAAAGAAATACAGAAATACAAAGCTTCCCGAATATAGCTGCAGCTGTAAACCAGGATCCCGGTAAATAGAAATCTGCAAAACTAAACTACTAGCTGTCCGTGTGGAAATTATGGGCGCCCAGAGTTTAGGTAGAAACAATAAACTCCGAGTCAGTCATGGGACTGGTGTGAGAACTAAAATAGCAATTAAATCTTTACTTTAAAAGTTGGGAAATCATAGAACCACGCCATATAACATGGAATAGGTTTACTCCACATAAATCTCAGTTTAAAATAAAAAAATGTAATGCTTTTGAAAAATGAAGCTATTGTAAGACTCAGGTCCCGTCACACAATGCAACACAAGCCGGAGGACAGAGTTTTCCCTTATAATAGCCAAACATGCTTGGTACATTTAAAACAAATCATTTTGATATTACTGTATGTGCATAGTGCATCAAACAACTTCAAATATAAATGTATCAATCATAAACGGCATGAGCGCCCCATACCACTATGTCGCCATATATAGGTTTACAATTAAAATCGAAAAGTCGCGTATTGGAAATTGGATTCCATCTATGAGTCTAGGCAAGGGATCGTCTCGAGACACTCTAGCAAATGACTCAGGACTTGGACGTTGGCGATCCCTTGGAATCGGTAGGGCCGGTCCACATTTACTTTAGTGGATTAGTTATTCCTGAACACAAGTTTCTCGGTCCTACCAGACCTATCTCTTAGCCAGTAGTGACCAATATCCGAGGCACCCACAATCCATCATCCTCATAAGTAAAAATGTCAGGGCTCCATACCATGACACCACTCCTAGATAGAAAGAAACGTCGTGTTCTCCCTACGGACACTATCCCGTTTTTGGCTCATACCGGGTGAGAGGCTCGCAAATTAATGCTATACGCAAACTATGCTAATTAAAGACGTGCTTTGAACATCAACCACATGACTCTGCGTTTCAACAAAAGCCTTGATAATTTGCATCTCATCATGCCACACTGGCTATTGTCGCCATACAACTGATGTCTATCAATAAATAACCTATAAGCTCTTATGTCTCAGAAAAGGGTGTTAAGGAAGAGAATAAATTCTCCACCCCCAAACATATATATATTTAATAGAAATCAATCAATACAGAATGAAATCCAACATCATACACACATCCATTTACGAGTCTGGTCTGGGTCTGAACGAAATCGAAGGCACCTTGTGTAACGACCCGAACTTCCCCATAAAGGAAAGCCCAGATTGAGCTGAGAACATGACAAATCAGAACACAAACAGAAGAACATTCCATTTCTTATTACAATAATCTCATCAGAGTGCAAGAATATAACAGAGTATGAATAAATATTACACCTTTGACAAATATCTGAGATTTACAAATTACAAGCAACAGAAAAATAATACAAAACACAACTGAAAGAAATACTCGGATACAGAGCTTTCCGAATATAATTCCAGCTGTAAACCAGGGATCCCGTGGATATAATATATGCAAAACCGAAACTACTAACCGGCCATGTGGAAAATAAGGGCACCCAGAGTTTAGGTTAAAACAATAAACTCCAGGTCAGTCATGTGACTGTGTGACAAATAAAACAGTTATTTAAAACTTTACTTTAAGAATAAAATAAATCAAGGGACCACGCCGTATAACACGGAACGAGTTTCCTCCCAACAATACCAGTGCATAAAACAAATAGCACAATGCTAAATAAAGAACAATGAAGCTATTATAAGACTCAGGTCCCATCACACCATGAAACGCAAGCCAGAGGATAGGGTTTTACCTTATAATAGCCAAATAATGCTTGATATGTTAAAAAAAATTATTTTGATATTAATATAAGTGTATGAAAAAACATCAAATATAAATGTATCAATCATAGGCGGCATGGGTACCATCTATCATGTCTCCATACAAGTTCTACAATTAAAACCGCACATGTCGTATTGGAAGTTGGATTTCCATCATGAACCAAAGCAAGGGATCGTCCTTACCGCTTTGAGACTCTCTAGTCCGAGCCTCAGGACACAACCGCAACTGTACCCTAGGAAAATGCAGGGCCGGTCCACACATATGTGTGTGGAATATTATTCCTGAACACACGTTTCCTCGACCTATGGGGCGTAAATCCATCAGCTCCCGCAGTAGCCGATATATCCGAGGCCCCTCGCATTCCAACAACCACATAGGTAAAAAATAAAATGTCAGGGCATGCAAAACGCTGACACCACCTCTAGCAAGTAAGAAATGTGTCGTCCTCCCTACCGTCCTACATCCCGTTTCTGGTTCATACCGGGGTGTGAAGCTCGCGAATTAACGCTACACAAATTGGCGCTATATTAAAGCTATGCTTTGATCATCAACCACAAGATTTTGCTTTTCAACAAAAGCCTTGATTATTTGCCACTTAGACATGCCACACAGGCAAATCACGCCATGCGACTGACGTCTACAGTTAAACATCCTCTAAGCACGTACGTCTCAGAGAAGGGTGAAGTAAGAGAATAAATTCTCCTTCACCATACAGATGTATAGTTTATAGAGATCAATCAGCACGGAATAAAATCCAATGTCAGACACATAGTCAACTTACAAGTTCGTTCTGGGTCTGAATGAAACCGGAGGCAGATTATTCCTCATCCCATATGTCCAATATGGGAGAGAGGCCCTCGCATATCCGGTTAATATCCAAGTATGTCTGGACAATCACCACTTATTACCTCGTCTTGGGTGTACAGCACAATCTAGAGATCAGTAATAATCCAAACGATGTGAAGACCTCCGGTCTTTAACAACCGTCTTCATCTTCGACATATCGTCGTATCAGTTATCCAGAATGGGTATTGTAACAACTCGGAAAATCAAAGCCGATTTAAAAATTTTATTTTAGCTATTTTACTGGATTTTGAAAATTTAAAATGATTTATTTTAAATGATAACGACTAAAAATTTATTTAAATAAGAGTTAGAACGTATAAATTTATTTTAATTATATAATGAGCCTGAAATGGCGCAGCAGTTTGAAAATTTGATTTCTAATTTCAATTTAGTATACAAAATTCAATTTAAGTTAGAACTGGACGAAACAAGAAATATTTGAATCTGTTTAACTATATCTTTCTAACAAATGTAAGAAACCGAGACTTCAATTTAGAAATAAAAAGTTATGTCCAGTTTAAAATTCAAAATAGTCGCTGTGGAATTTATATATATATTATATAATATATAGCCCTTAAAAATAGCCATTTTGCAAACAACCTCCGTTTTCGATGAAACCATTTTTGTTGGATCCAGAATGTCAAACTATTGCTAGATTCCAATTTGTAAAAATTTTGAAATTAATATGTGAGCGTGGTGCACATAAACGCGTTTGACCAATTTCAGTTGAATTTGATCGACTGGAAAATGGCCATTTTTCAAACGGTCACCAACTTCGACGAAATCTGTTTTGTTGGGACCGTATCGTCGCAACATTGCCAGATTTATTTTTCTGGAAATTTTGGAATCAGTATGTAGGCCCGGCATATTAAAAGTACCTTCAATTCCATATTTGAATGTTTTATATTTTAATTTGAAGTAAAAATGATCGTAACAGCCGAACTGGGTTACGAAACATATTCCATTGTGTCTGGAATGGGGGTAATTAGCTAGGGGTGACAGTCGTTGGGTTTGGTTTGGAGTAGGGATAGGAAAACAATATTTTAGAAGTTAAAATATATGTGGGCCAATCAAATTTTTCCATTCATTATTTTAATTTTCCCTGGAAATCAAAAAAAACCCGATACCCCTTGAGAATGACGATGGAAAGCTTTCAATCCTTCCCCCTCTGATTACTCCTTCCACATGCCGATTTAGCTTCCACCGCTGCTGAAGATTTTGTAGAGGAGCCTAAGAGCTTTAAATCCGTACGAGTCTTGGCCTCCATCGTTGCCTGAATCTCGAGATTCGATGCTAGGAAGACACCGACTTTGTCGCCGCCGATCTCCATCCCTGCATCGTCGATCTCCATGCCACCTCCAGCGCCTTCAAGCCCTTCCGAAGCTCTTCGAGGTGGTATGATCTGATCGTCCTCAAACTGAACGGATTTGAAGCACGAATCAAACCTAGCTTTGAATAGTTCGTGAAGGTATACGGTTTTATGTAATTAAACTGGTTTTGACATTTAAAAGTGTTGCAATTCATAGAAATCATATCTTTTTGCTATGTGGTCGAAATCCAGTGAAACAAGAGACACCAGGACCGTGACGACGTCTTTTACATTCTAGAAGAGACCGGAGAATTTTTAGACCTCACTACAATTTTAGGCGAAGCCAAAACCAAGGTGAGAACTTCTCACTTTAAATTTTATTTTCTAGCTAAATATATACTACGATGTAGGCAGTGCTTAGCAGCACCTGACACCCGTCGTCCACGAACCATGAACGACTTGTTTGATAGTATTGTGATGTAGAAATTGTTTGTGACTGTGGTGTGGAATGGAAATAAAATATTCATGTATTGAAATAAATATTTTATAGTTAAAAATATAATTTTTAACATGTATATGAATAAACAAATATTCATTTACAAATTGGACGATTTGTTTATGTACACCCATTTGACTGATATGGATTTGGATGATAAATTTTACACGTCGCCCAACTACACAAATAAAATCTATGTTTGTTGATTTGAAACCCCACACGGGTATTCAGATAATATTTGACATACACTGATCCCAATAATTAGTGGTATATCAATCAATGGGTTGAATAGCTGTGTTGAGCGTTAATTGTTTATTTTTAACGCTTATATAGTTGTAAAGTGCAGTTTGGATGTTGGTTTGTTATTTATCATTGCTGTTATATACATATGTTGTATGAAATCCATATAAATCACATTATATGTTAATTTACTGTGTCTGATTTCAATTCAGAAATAAAGAATTTTTTAAAATCATGAATATTTCAAAATAACTAATATTTTTAAAATAATATTCACTAGTGGATTAAAATCTGATTTTTATGTCCGATTTTGGATGGACACGAAATTATTGAAATATATAAAGCCGTATTGATTAGAGATGCGCCATTTTGACACGAACGATATTTATATCGATTTTATTCATTTTTAAAATGAATATCGAAAAGGAAGTGATTTCTAAATCTAATGTTTTGAAAATATTATCATTTGTATATTAATGTTATGGAATGTTCAATTTTGATTTAAAATTGAATATGAAGTTGAAATTGAAGTTAAATCGATTTATAAAATTCGTTTTAAACGGAAATCGATGAAATATATATTAAATCGCCTAAATAGAACGTGTCGCACAGTGACCGTTCGCGAATTTCGACCATTGACTTCAAATTGGCGTTACGTGATATTCGATCATCGGATTTTCCTAAAACGAGAACCGTTGGGTTCGTATCGAAATGTAACGACCCGCCTTTATGCCCGTTTTTCGTCGAACTGACTTAAACCGTTCATAAAGACGAATTTTTATGGGTATATACATATATTAAACAAACTAACAGAACTTTTCATTTCAAAATGCAATTTTACATCAGAATTACATAGAATATCAGAGTTACAACATATACAGCGGAATAAAAGAAAATATACTCTCAGCGGAATAAACCTTAATAAAGCAGAAGCTCCAAATTCTTGCGTGAACTCCAAACTCTAGAAGCGCTCTAAATCCTGCTCCAACGATCTATAACTGCAAAACAAAACAACTAGCTGCCCGTGCAAAAATTATGGGCACCCAGATTTAGGTGAGGGAACAATAAACTCCAGGTCAGTCGTGGGACTGGTGTGAGAACTCGAAACAGTTAGGTTCATTTTAAAGTTGGGAAATTCACCGGATCACGCCACTAACGCGGAATGGATTTACTCCATGTGAATACCCGTGCATATAAATGCGCAATGACTTTTAAAAATGAAGCTATCATAAGCTCATCCCACATCACACATTGCAAGCGCACACCAGATGGGCGAGTTTTATCTTATGACAACCAAATATGCTTTCATACGTAAAATCCTCTTCAATACCATAATATATATATAGTGTGGAAAACATTTCGCAAGTAAATGTATTAATCCTAGACAGCATAATACCCCATAATATTATGTTGTCATATATATATATATATATATATATACAATCAAAATTTTATGGTTCGTATTGGAGATTTGGGTTTCCAATTTGATGATTCCTGGCACGAAAGATCAATCAGGGATACAAAACGAAGTGCCTCAACGGCTCTTTCGACCATACGTGGACATCGACTACACATCGTCAGGGTAGATCAACGGTTTTCGACCAGACACGGCCCCCCGAACATACCCGAGTTCCCCAGGTTCATAAGCGGTTTCCCACTGCTGCACAGCTTCATCCTCAATTCATATATAAGTATAAAACCTAACCGCCAGTTTCTCATCAATCCGGGGTGTGAGGTTTGTTGATGTCACGTCATATGCAAAGCGATGCTTCGATAAGCCGTTCTTTGATCATCACTAGCTCGTCTCATAACTTGGGTAAGTCACATTGACAATTCACGACATATCACTGATTTAAATCAATGCATACCCTCTAAGTTCATGTGACTTAGAGATAAGGATAATATATTGCCACAAATCCGATATACATTAATGGAAATCAGTGCTATGCGGTCAATTTCAATGTCAGGCACACCATTCATACAAGTCCATTCTGGGTCTGAACAGAACAACCACCGGGAAATACTTGAATATGTTCAGGTCTCATGCAACCCATATCTCGTATTGGTTGGCCTACCCAACCAAGACATAAATCAACAATCAATCTAAACAATTCAAATATTCTCGGTCTTCATTCGTCGTTTACCAAATCCTGAATAACGTCGTATTACTACTTGGAATGGTTTCCGAACATATACTCGATCCCGGTCTTTCCAAGTAATAAGCGTACCTCAAAATAGTAGCTATGGTTTACATAGGCTTTTCATTTCAAATCTCCTTCCAAATAGTATCAATTTATTTACGACTCAAGATTTGAATTACTATAAAATTTCATACATCTCGTTATCATCTTATCTCTTCTTTGAAATCAAAGGTTATACCTTCGCTTTAATTTCTTATCTTTAATTTCCTCGCATCAAAGATTTGACTAAATTCCAATTTCGATGCGAATTTCCACAACTCAATCTTATTGGGTTCCAAGAATGGTATTATTGTAGATACGATTCACGACAAAAACCAAATCAATTGATATCGAATCATAAATTACACAGAAATTTTCCCACTTATATTCAATATAATTTCTCATACTCCACGAATACTATAAGTGGAATAGCGATATAACAATATCTTCCAAATTCCCCAGATAGTATTCATTTACACCATGAAATTTTTATACCAAATATCGAAGATTATTTCTATCTAACTTATTTCTATCATGTGGAGAAACTCATATCTTAATCAAAAGATTTATTCGACTCGTTGATATTTGATCTGGATAGAAATAATATCAACTTATCTTCAATATTAATCTCTGTATCCAACTCATATTATAAGTGGAAACGGTGAATTACCTTTTAAATTCCTCAGATAATATGAATTTTCATCCACCGAGTTAATATCAAACATCCGAAGATTTCTCTCCAACCATATCCAAATTTTAAATTTGAAAATCCATTCCATATAATTATTTCCAATACTTAATAATCTTCGAAATTATTTTATAAATCATTCTTATAGTCGAATAAAAATTCACACTTATAAATTTCAAAACAAATAACAACATTTGTAATTGTTACCAAAGGTACTGTTATTAAAATAGCTATTTAAATCAAATAGATATAAAATTTGTTCGAAATTCAAATATTCCAAGGCCTTTCAAAACTGTTATCATTTACAATTCATCGCTTCTTATTTCAAGTCAAATTAATTTCAAATAATCAATTCAAAACTTGAAATCAATATTTACGAATTTTTGCATCATAGTGCGTTCTATTCAAACCATATAATGATTTAAATAAAATTTATTCAAATCCTTTTCAAATTAAATTTATATTTCCAAATCATTTGAAACAGTTTCAAAAAATGTATTTCAAATTAGATTTTGAATTACCATCCCGTTGTCGTATCAATTAGGGATAGCCAGGGAGAGCAGGAAACTGGATTTCCAAACCCAAGCCTAGACACCATCCTCTCTGTCATCCTAGAATGTTCTGGTGTATATTATATCATTATTATAAAAGGACATCGTTATACAAAAATTAATACATAATTCAAATCATTTCCAATCCTAATTAAATATAAAAAAAATGATATTTAATTCAAAACTAACATTTTAAATATTATTTAATAATTAAACAAAATAGTATATAGGAAGGAGATTCAAAATCGATCACCCATATATTTCCACAACCACGGTATGTTTGTGTGTGTGTGTGATATCAAACAATGTAATCATATTTATCCAAAGGAACCATACGATCAGATGGATATGAATTCATTCATCACAGCAACAATTAACTGTGCACAAGCGTTACAGACAATACTCGTGTTCAGTGTATTATCTAATTACATGAGCAAACATTCACACATCAACATCCATCACACAATCATCATCAACAAATTATAATAAATCTTAGCTAATTATAATTAACTAATTTAAATAAATAATTTAAATTAGATGTTCTCACCATTCGAGCTCCAAACTTTTCACTATTAAAGATTCCTTTCGGATGAGCCAACTAACACTACTCCGCTACTTGTACTACTTCCAGTCCACTCCTATCAGCAGCTGGTAATTTCCGCTGATTTTTACATTGAAATTCTATTAATAACTATATTGTTATGCATAATTATATAAGGAAATTCATTTTATATTTATATAAATTTATACTTAACAAAAGTTATCAGAATCATGCATCATCGTATTTTACTTTCTGATACGGTTCTAACGGATCCAACGGTGAGTAAATCGGGTTTAAAACGAGTGAGATAGAGTGGTTTAAGGTTTGAACAAATCTAAACTTAAATAAAAACGAAAATAAAACATACCCAAGCCCACCAAGCCCAATTGCTCAAAACCGGCCCATCCCTCCTTTCTTCTTCATCCTCCTCCTAATCCTTGCGCAAAGAACTCCTATAACCCATTATTTGTGCAAATACAGTGCACGTGCACGCCCAAATCACACCATCGAACTCCAATCTGAAACCGCCCGCGAACTTCTCTTCATCTCCTCATCTTAATGCAGCCATTCGCTTCAACTTCGATCCCTTGCCCTGAAATCCGAACATCACGCCGGATACAGGAAAACTGTACGCTTCCTTACAAGCCTCGACACTTTTTCGCTCAGAAATCCACCGAAAAACTCCACATCGAAGCCCTTTCCATGCTGATTACAACGCCACTCTTCGATTTGTCTATCGTTGCTTGATTCTCCAATAAAACCAAAACCTAATTTTCAACCATCCAAAGTGTTGACACAGAATCGGACCAAATTTGTACCAAAAATACTACACTTATCGCTGATTGCAACAGCGCTGACGGAGTCGATCAATTCGAAGCGGATTGTGAGTTATGATTTTTCAAAGATTTTGGACTCATTCTTCACATTTTCTGTTTTTGATTACTAACTATCTCCACTCTCAACGAAAACCCGATCCGTTTTTTCTCTTAATCGGAAACGATGATCCGGACAACATTCGTGCATATCATTTTTGCTAAAATTGAACGGATTGGGAGATATCGATTTTTGAATGGAGAAAAACGTACATTTTCTATGTACATGAACTTGCAAACAAAGAATAAGAAGAAGAATGACGAGAGGATTTCACCTGAAGTGGTTAATGAATGAAGTGTGGAGGAAAATGGGGCTTAGGTCCTCCTTATATAGGGAATTATAAGGGTAAAATGGTCAATTGCTACATGGACACATGGCTCTCTTCATGATGCTAATTACATGCAAAATTACACATGTATGGCTACTTGGCATCAAAGCATGAACTACAACATGCATCATGACATGTAAAGGGACACCTCATTTTTGTTTATTTATATATATATGTTTTTTTTTCTTTTTTTTTGTGACATAAATTGTAACATTTATAAATGTAGCCAAATTTTGTTATACATGTAAATGTAACATCTATAGGTCTTATCTATATCAAAATCATAAATTATATTATTCCAAAATATTTATCAAATATATGTACATATAATTTACCAAAAATCTATACTAACAAATGGTTGAAAATAAATACTTATCAAATATATATATACATATAATTTACTAAAATAGTCATAACGATCCTTATAAAATTTTATAAACAATCATTGTAACTTATCTTATTTATTGATACTCAAAAATAAAAAATTATTCTTATGAAATCTTTTAAAATTATCCTTTAAAAAAATTTATACTAAATAGTTTAAAACAATTGCTTAATAAATTTTATAAACATCATTATAATTTACCTAAGTAATAAAATAATAATCATTCTTGAGAAAAAAATCTTACAAATAAATTATTCCTTAACAAATTAATATTTTAAAATTCAATATTATCAAAATCAGAGAATATCATTACTTAAAAATGAAATCTTATAAATATACAAAAAAAAAAGTTTTCTTATAAAAATATTTATACAAGGTAAAAATTCATATTCAAACCTGATAAAAATCAATTTATATTCAGAAAAATCAAAATCATATAAATAAAAATCCAAATCAATTTTAGTTAAAATTTTGGGATGTTACAAGAAAAGAGTTTTCCAACGAATATGAGAGATTTGAAATCTAATGGTTGGATTTGGAATTATGTCCAAATCGAATTTGGAAAAGGTCGCGGTAAGTGCAGTTCGGTGGCCGATATTGGAAACCGACTGTACGGGCCTTAGTAGAATTATTAAAAATATTAATAATTAGTGTAAAATCGTAATAAATGATTTGTAAAGAATTGGAATGAAAAATCCCAAGTTTGAAAAGATAAAAGTATATTTTTATCGAAATGAACTTGTTTATAACTAGAATAATAATCAAATTACTTTTAGAAATAAATAAATTGGATTTGAACTGGTTTTAAAATAACCATAATTTTCCAATAAATAAATTAGAATGGTTTGGAACAGAAATAATCTTCGGAATATTTCGGTATTGGAGTCCGTGGTTATACGGACATTGTTATGGGAATTTGGAAGATACATATATCGTTATTCACAATACGATATCCATTAGTTTAAGAATCCGATATTGAATATAAGCCGATATAATTTCTATTTAGAGCCTTGCATTTAATTTCGAATTGGGTTTTTGGGTTTATCGTGAATGGTGTTTTAAATAACACTTGTTCTTTAACCTAATTAACAATGAAATGAGATTTTGGGTTTGTCGTGAATGGTATCTTAAATAACACTGTTCTTAAAACCCATGTGAAAAGAATAAATCTTTTAATTAAGATTATTAGAATTTCCAATTATATTTAATTGGAATGGAATAAATTGGAATGTGAATTGGGTTTATCGTAAACTGTGTTACATTCGTTCTTTAACCCAATTAACATTGAAATGTGATTTGGAATTTATAAATCTTTTAATTAATATTATGGGACTCTTCCAATGTAAAGATTTCAGTTTAATAAAATAAATAGGGAAGGAATGGAATTCGATTTGGTAATAACATAAGTGAGCTTCTGTGGAAGGAGTCTGTTATTATATATGGAATTTAAAAGGCTTTGCCGTTATTCCATTTATATTATTGGTTGGATATGGAAGTTTATATCGATTGTATATATTGATCCCTTTTCCGTGAAGATTCCATAGTTAATGGAATGTGATTTTGGGTTTATCGTGAACTGTGTTTTAAATGACATTAGTTCTTTAACCCAGTTAAAGATAAGATTAATTTCCTAACTTTGAATAATCATTAAGTAATGATTTTGAGATTAAAACTGAATTAGAGTTTTAATGAATCTTTAATTAGATTGGAATGTGAGTATGATAACTTAAATTATCAAATTTGGGAAATGATCGAGAATGGAGTATCACCAGTTTTTCTCCAAGCGATAGTTAAATATTTAAATAGATTTGAACATGAAATGGCAATTAATACTTACCGATAACACCGTGGTGTTAGATATGGAGTATCACCAGTTTTGCTCCAGGGGATAAATGGGTTGGGATTGGGAAATAAAATACATGATTACTTCGGTGTGGTTCGCTAATCCCGACTAGTTTGGATAAACCTTCAAATGGTTTGATTTGGTATCCAAAGTAAGACTAAAGAATAAATTTAAAAGATTTATCTTTGATAAAATTAATAGGAATCTCTCCCTAAGAATGTGAATATTTGAATAAAAGGATATTCTGGATTGGAATGAGGCATATGTTGTGTTTGTGTAGCACTTGTTTATAATATACGCGAGTTATTCGGAAAGGCCGGGTTTATACCTATTCTGAATAACTGTTTCGACGATATGCCGACGATGAAGATGGTGGTTGAAGACCGGAGGTCTTCACATCGTTTGGATGAGTACTGATGTCTTGATTGGGCTGTACACCCAAGACGAGGTAATAAGTGGTAATCGTTCAGACATACTTGGAGATCGACGGATATGCGAGGGCCTCTCTCCTGTATTGGACATATAGGACGAGGAATAAGGTGCCTCCGGTTTCGTTCAGACCCAGAACAGACTTGTAAATGGATAGTGTGTCTGACATTGTATTCTTTTACACTATATTCGTTGATCTCTGCTAAATATATATATGTTTGGTGGCAGAGAATTTATTCTCTTGCTTAACACCCTTCTCTGAGATGTATGAGCTTAGAGGTTATATATTTATGGAAATCAGTTGGTACGGTATGGATTGACAATGTTGCATGCTGAGTTCATGGATCAAGGCTTTTGTTGAAAAGAAAAGCCTGGTGGTTGGTGATCAAAGCACGGCATGTGTTGCATAGCTTTGTGTAGCATTAATTCGCGAGCCTCACACCTCGGTATGAGTTAAAAACGGGATCGTCACTACAGGGAGTGCACGACGTTTCTTTCTAGCTATGGGTGGTGTCAGCGTTTAGCAAATCCTGACTTTTATATACTTTTTACCTATGTGGTTGTTGGAATGCGAGGCGCCTTGTTTTTATCGGTTACTACGGAGCCGATGGATATAGGTCCGATAGGACAGGGAAACGTGTGTTCAGGAATAACCAATCCACTAAAGTATGTGTGGACCGGCCCTGAAGATCCAAGGATTTCCAGTAGGTGTGATCCTGAGGCATTTGCTAGTGTGTCTCGAACGGTGAGGAGCCATCCCTGGCCTCGACTCATGATAGAAATCTAATTTCCAATTTGTGACATTCGGTTTTAATTGTAGAACTAGTATAGCGATATGATATATGGTACTCATGCCATCTTTGATTGGTACATTTATATTTCAATTGATTTTGACACTATACACTTATAGTAATATCAAATTAATTTGTTTTAAACGTATCAAGCATTATTTGGCTATTATAAGTTAAAACCCTAACCTCCGGCTTGCGTTGCATTGTGTGATGGGACATGAGTCTTATAATAGCTTCATTGTTCTTTATTTAGCATTGCGCTGTTTGCTTTATGCACTTGTAATCATGGGAGGAAACCCGTTCCGTGTTATACGGCGTGGTCCCTTGATTTACCTAACTCTAAAGTAAAGTTTTAAAGAACTGTTTTAGTTCTCACACCAGTCACATGACTGACCTGGAGTTTATTGTTTTAAACCTAAACTCTGGGTGCCCTTATTTTCCACAAGGGCAGCAAGTACTTTCGGTTTTGCAGATTTATATTCACAGGATCCTGGATTAACAACTGGAACTATACTCAGAAAGTTCTGTATCCGTGTATTTCTCTCAATTGTGTTATGTATTATTTTTCCGCTGCTTTATAAATTAAATCTCCGATATTTGTCAAATGTATTATTCATATTCTGTTATATTCTTGTACTCTGATGTAATTGTTGTAATAAGCAATGAAATGTTCTTCCGTTTGCGTTCCGATTAGTCTTGTTCTCATTATAATCCGGTCTTTCTCTTCTCTTCGAAGACCGGGGAAGTTTGGGTTGCTTCATTTGGTATCAGAGCTTTGGTTTACAAAGCTCGAGAACAAGACACATTAGAATCAAATGAAATAATTCATCAGAGATTGGATTAGTAATATCCAATGAGAATGACTCGTTAGAGATGGGATCAGTAGTATCTTAGAAGGAGTGTGAAGAGTGTTATTTTTAAAAATAAAAATTGAAAACCACTTTTGTTTTGAAAATTTAATCCAATTATACGTATTTGATTATTTATTTTATATTGATTTGGACAATCGAGTATATAAAGATTTTGCGTATACCCGTCACAAACATATATTCAAAGTTTTAATATACTGGATATATATAGAATCACACTCTAGTCGCCCGGAGATGATTCTAATGGTTGAGTACTCATCATCAGAGTTTATGTTCGAGTTTTGAAAGTGGGATATCTTTATATTTCCAATTGACTAGTGTGAGAACCAAAACTAGATAGGGCTTATTGTTGTGATTTGGCAACAAAAACGTGATTTTTTGACTATGTATTAAAGTTAGTGTTTGAAACATTAACCAACTAATTGATTACTGGTTGTGTTGTTTGATTATTAGTTTGACAAGTAGAATTGTTGAAACCAATATGCACATGAAAGGTAAATTTAGCCAAATTGAATCAAATTTTGAACTGAATTGAAAATTGGTTTCATTTGCATATATATACATGAATATTCATTGAACAAGTCATAGCAAGGAAGCTAAGAAGAGGAATAAACTTGTATGTTCGACAAATAGGTACATGTATATTGTATTTCTTGGGGATTTGATAACTTTATGAGCCGAATGGCTAGCCGCTTGGCTTTTTCTTTTTGAGATGAGAGGGCCTATGTGGAAGTTTAGGGATTTTCCCGAGGCTCCCTGTACAAAGGAGGTTATGGTGAAATTTTTCGAAAATTTTGGGTGTCAGCCAAATTTTTGAAGAATTAGAAAAGTTCTTAAAAACTGAAAAGTTGAAGAACTTAAGCCGTAATGAAAATAATGAAAGTTTAGTTGATGGTAAAACAACTTTAAGCTCCGTTCCTTTTCGAGGACGAAAAGATTTTAAGTGGGGGAGATTGTAAAAGCCCATAAAATCAGAGCCAATTAAAAATTTTATTTTAGCTATTTTAATGGATTTTGAACATTTATAATGATTTATTTTAAATAATAACGACTAAAAATTTATTTAAATCGAAGTTAGAATGTATAAATTTATTTTAATTATATAACGAGCCTGAAATGGCGCGGCAGTTTGAAAATTCGAATTCTAATTTCAATTTAGTATAAAGAATTCAATATAAGTCAGAATTGGACGAAACAAGAAATATTTGAATCTGTCTAACTATATCTTTCTAACGAATGTAAGAAACTGAGATTTCACTTTAGAAGTAAAAAGTTATGTCCATTTTAAAATTCAAAATAGTCGCTATGGAATTTATATATATTTTATATAATATATAGCCCTTAAAAATAGCCCTTTTGCAAACGACCCACATTTTCGACGAAACCACTTTTGTTGGAGCTAGAATGTCAAATTATTTCTAGATTGCAATTTCATAATTTTTGGAATTAATACGTGAGCGTGGCGCACTTAAACGCGTTTGGCCAATTTTAGTTGAATTTGATCAACTGGAAAATGGTCATTTTTCAAACAGTCTTCAAATTCGACGAAATCAGTTTTGTTGGGATCGTATCATCCTAACATAGCCAAATTTATTTTTCTGGAATTTTTGAAATTAGTATGTGGGCCTGGAAAATTAAAATGTACGTTCAAATCCATATTTGAATGTTTTGTATTTTAATTTGAAGAAATACTGATCGTACTAGCCGAACTGGGTTACGAAACATATTCCATTGTGTCCAGAATGGGGGTAGTTAGCTAGGGGAGACAGTCGTTGGGTTTGATTTGAAGTTGGGATAGGAAAACAATATATTAAAAGTTAAAATATATGTGGGCCAATCAAATTTTTCCATTCATTATTTTAATTTTTCCTTAGAAATCGAAAAAACCCGATACCCCTTCACAACGACGACGGAAAGCTTTCAATCCTTCCCCCTTTGATTACTCCCTCCACACGCCGAATTAACTTCCACCACTGTTGGAGATTTTGTAGAGGAGCCTGAGAGCTTTAAATCTATACGAGTCTTGGCCTAGATCGTTGCCTGAATCTCGAGATTCAACGCCAGGAAGACGCCGACTTTGTCACCATCGATCTTCATCCCTGCGCCGTCGATCTCCATGCAACCACCAGCGCCAGCAAGCCATTCTGAAGCTCTTCGAGGTGGTATGATCTGATCGTCCTCAAACTGAACGGATTTGAAGCAAATATCAAACCTAGCCTTGAACATTTCGTGAAGGTATACAACTTTATATAATTAAACTGGTTTTGACACTTTAAAGCATTGCAATCTTATAAAAATCATATCGTTTTGCTATGTGGTCGAAATCCAGTGAAACAAGAGATACCGGGACCGTGACGACTTCTTCTACATTCTAGAAGAGACCGGAGAATTTTTAGAGCTCACTACAATTTTAGGCGAATCCAAAACCAAGTTGAGAATTTCTCACTTTAAATTTTATTTTCTAGTTAAATATATACTAGGATGCAGATGGTGCTTGGTAGCATCCGACACCCGTCGTCCACAAACCATGAACGACTTGTTTGATAGTATTATGATGTAGAAATTGCTTGTGACTGTGGAGTGGAAAGGAAAAAAAATATTAATGTATTGAAATAAATATTTTATAGTTAAAAATTATATTTTTTAACGTGTATCTGAACAAATAAATATTCATTTACAAATCAGACGATTTGTTTATGTACACCAATTTGACTGATGTGGATTGGGACGATAAATTTTACACATCGCCCAACTGCACAAATAAAATCTGTGTTTGTTGATTTGAAACCCCACATGGGTATTGGGATAATATTTGGCATAAACTGATCCCAATAATTAGTGGTATGTCAATCGATGAGTTGACAAGCTGTATTGAGCGTTAATTACTTATTTTTAACGCTTATACAGTTGTAAAGTGCACTTTGGATGACGGTTGATTATTTATCATTGTTGTTATATACCTGTGTTGTATGAAATTCATATAAATCACATTATATGGTAATTTACTGTGTTTGATTCCAATTCAGAAATAAAGAATATTTTAAAAGCAAGAATATTTTAAAATAACGAATATCTTTAAAATAATATTCAGTAAAGGATTAAAATCTGATTTTTATGTCCGATTTTGGATGGACACGAAATTATTGAAATATATAAAGCCGTGTTGATTGGAGATGCGCCATTTTGATGCGAACGATATTTATATCGATTTTTTTCGTTTTTAAAATGAATATCGAAAAGGAAGTGATTTCTAAATCTAATGTTTTGAAAATATTATCATTTATATATTAATGATATGGAATATTCAATTTTGATTCAAAATTGAATATGTGAAATTGAAGTTAAAACGATTTATAAAATTCTTTTTAAATGGAAATTGATGAAGTATATATAATATATGTTATATATATCAAATGTCCTGAATAGAACATGCCGCACAGTGACCGTTCGCAAGTTTCGACCATTGACTTCAAATTGACATTACGAGAGATCCGACAGTCAAATTCTACTAAAATAGGAACCGCCGGGTTCGTAACGCAAAGAGCTTTCCAACGGATATGAGAGATTTGAAATCTAATGGTGGGTGTAAAGACCCAAAGATTTCGGCCCCGAAAATCGACATAAATACCTTTACCGTAACACGTGCCGATCCTCCAAGCACCGAAACACTGGATAGTTTTAGAAAGAAATTAGAGGGTGAGATAAGAAAAAAAGAAATATTAGAATAGAAGAAGAAGAAATAGCACCACAGAGTCTCACATTGCAGTGGAACAAAATATAATACTGAAATAAATCTTTATTGAGAGATTTAGAAATACTTACAAATATCAGGGCAATGGGACAGTGATAATAACTTGTTCCCATATACATCACAAAGCGGAATAGTAGCTATCTAATATCATATGTCTGAACATCTCCAGCTCGTCTCTTCAAAGCATTCGATGACCTGAACTTGTACAACCCGGTCCAACCCGAGCATTTATAAAACACCGGGTCAGTCTGGTGAACCAGAGTGAGATAAACTTGCATAGTATTTAAAGGAAATCATCCAACTTGATTTTTAAAGTTCAAAATCATCCAAAGGAAAAGGATAATCGTAAGACCGAATCCACACATAAACACGGATGGTTTTTACCTTACGATAACCCAAAACACTTTTGAAAACAATATCTTTGCTGATATTATGATAATGTCTAAATACAAGTAGATACAAATCTAGTGCAATGCTTGCATCTCACGCTCCACATATATAGTATACAATCAAAACCGCGGGCGCCTATTGGAGTTTGGATTTCTGACTATGACAAGGTATGGGACCACATGCCGATAGTGTATCTCTAGAGGCAAATACACTGGGTTCAACAAGAACATCTTGCAACTCGGCCCTCAAATGACCGACCACTCATTTGTCTTAAGTGTATCGAGTGTATATCACCGACGGTTGGGATCAGCAACCGTCTCCCGACAAGGGACAACATCAAAATAGATTAAAGAATGAAATGAATCTCTAGATAGGTGATCATACACCCTAATGGGAGCGACCCACATAGCCATGCTGCCTGCCCGATTTTTGTCATTTTCCGGTTGATGAGGCTTGAGGCCAGGCTTAACTTCTGATCATTTGGTCGTCATTCACTTGAATGCCACATCGTCAGATCCGTTAGACATCACTAATCGGCGTCCACAAAAATACTCTAACTGGAAGCTAATAGAACGGCAATTTCTCCGCTAACAACTGTAGCACGTTTGAAGAAATCAAAGTATGTGACTCTTCGGAAATACTCTGTCAGACATCCATCCATATAGGTCATCCTGGAACATGATGAACCGAAGATACTCTCCTACTGCATCCAATATAGGAATCACCCTATGGATCAGTAGCGAGAAGGCCTTGCAACCCGTAGACTCCAACAACGACAGAATCACAGCTTATCTCTGCTTGCCAGGCAGAGAATATTAGTGGGTCTTCCGTTTGTGAAAATCCATGGTCTTCACAACACCATCTTGGTCATCTTCTGATATCTTCACGTATATGTTGTTTGGAATGGTTTTCGAATATACATTCAATCCCGGTCTTTCGATACCAACAATCGTATTGGACAACTTTGATAGTCGGTGATTTAACTATCAAAATAATCAGTGTTTCAATCATGGCACTCCAATGAGTTTCCGGTTCAGTATTCGGGATCACTTGGCCTTTAAACAACTGATTTACTTTTGTTAAATTAAAACTTCTAACTCTTTCATTATTCAAAAAATACAATATTTGAATAACTCGAATCGATTAACTCTAACTGGTTAACTCTAATTGATTTATTCTAAATGACTAACTCGACTTAACTCCATTCGCTTGACTCTAGATCGCAGCGATCACAATGGTTACGCCTGAGTCCCTCAGGAAACATCCGACCGTTGTAGGCTATCTGCAGCCCTGCGAATTACGCTAACGGTCGTACGAAATGGCAACTCATCTTGAATAACTATGTTCTTCTATACTAATGTCCTCAGAACCCTTACGTTAAAAAACTTAGTAAAATCCTTATAACCATATATAATTTCCACTCGATTCTCTTTTCAAACATTTATTACATAAATCTTGATGATTCTAAATTTGGGAAATTTATTCAGCTAATTGTTGGTAAAACTGCGATAAGAAATATCTTTTATTCTATCCTTGGAACAATAACAAATATTTATTTGAATAAAATAGAACCCCTACTTTAACAATTCCTTTACTTTGGATTTTCTGTTATATATATATATATCCTCCAAGTTTCCACCAACCGTTGTTATTTCACAATGGAAATAATCAATTGCTGCTAATCTCTCTTACGATTACCAACAATTTCATCTTCAGATATTCCCCATGTCGTTCATTACCTCTCATACCTTGATCAAACAACGTTCTTATCGTCAGATAAATATAAGTTGTAATCAATTCATATTCCATTTAAATCTCAAATCAAATTCTATTTAACTCTGGTTTGGTTATACAACCCTATGACCCATTTCTTTATCTAATCTCACCTTCGATCACCTTTGCCAATCTCCTTTCAAATCTATTCAACCTTTATCCACTTTGGAAATCTTATTTCTCCTTTCTCTTTTTACTCGATCTTATTTCCAGGTAACATTAATTTAAAATTAACGCTTTACACTTTAAATCCCATTTAAATCTCTGGTTTATAATAAACCCCTTTATCTCTAAATCTCCTTCTACTTAATTCAAATAATTAAGTAATAGTCATTCAATCTATCTTATTCACTTGAAATTCCTTTTTATACTTTGTTATAATACTTTGGGTTTTAAATATAAAATTCATGCATAAAACCCTTTCACCATTTAGTTGGATTACGTTTCACCTTCGATTGCATTCTCATTTTAAAAGAACTTTTCTAAGTTATCATAAATCAGAATAATAATTTCTTCAATCACTAACTACTGTAAAAGTAGTTAATTCCTTTATTAACTAAAGTATATAGCAAATCTCTTTAAAATCCTTATGTAAAATTTAAACAATATTCCTGAAACTATTTTCATCAAAACACATCAATTCGATAATCCCTTCTAATTCAAAATGGTCAATCTAATTTAACTCAAACTCGATTATCTAGTTAATCGATCCCGATAAATCCTCACTTCAAATTAATATAATTAATTTAAATAAATTCCAATTATTGTTTCTTTTCAAAAACAATAACCAAAGTTAACCGTTCGACTTATCCTCATTCTTATAAATATGATTAATATCTGAATTAACTTTAGAAAATAACTTGATAATAAATCAGAACCTTAAATAAATAGAATACTTATTTATTTCTCTTTGACAATTTTTATTCAAAATAACATATTCAAAATTTAACCTCAGTTATAAAATAAATTTTATAACTTCAGCTCTATCGATTCACCTGATGGTGAATCGATATTTATAACCCAATTGGTTTTAAAGGCCATTCTCTGCCAAACACTTAACCAGCACCGCCCATTGGTTTAAACCAAACAGATGTTGAATATTCAGTCAATAATCAACAATCACATCAATCACATTTAACTGATAATAAATAACAACCATTTAACACCAACCAAATAACAGAACAATTCAACAATTAAGCACGGTTATAAATAAACGTGACCAACAGGGTGAGTTACCACCGTTGGACCCAATCGTTAAAATAACGATTTGTAATTTTACTGAAATTAAACACAGTTTAATTCCATCAGTTAAATCAACAGATAAATACCTAACTAGCAAAACAGTCAGCCATTTGCAAGAAGAGCACACAAAATAAAAATACCCAATTTATATAAAATATAAAAAGGGTAACTGAGTGAGTTTAACTCACCTTGAGTTGCATTGTTACAATAACAACTGATTTGATTAAATTAAACTCGCGTTTAATTTAACTGGGATCTCCAGCTGCATTATACTGCATTCGTTTCTGTTCCAGGATGTAGATCTCATTCAAAAAGTCCCGGCGTCGCTTGTTGTTTTCCATTCTGATCAGATAAGAATTAGTTATTAAAAATTTGAAGTTAATATAATTTAATTACTGATTATTCTCTAATATTTATTTTAAATTAAACTAATTACATTGTTGATTATTACGGATGATCAATTCCCTTTTCAGACTTCCACTTGGTTCTCGCATCTCAAGTAGCCAAGCATCTCCCAAGGCCTATACAAAAATGACGCTACAGTTAATATGAATCATCAAATTATTTAATTATCAATTAAATGTTGGTTTATTACTAATCAATGCCTAATTAAATAATTTAAATTCTTAAATGAATCATTAGATCTTTACTTAAATTTCACGGTCATTTAACCCCCCCTTCTCCCGTTCGTTTCTTACTCCATTCCTAAAAACACCACCTTCCTGCATAGTTTAGAATAGGGATGATTTAATTAACCAAACAAATTTTCTAACCAAAATTAATTATCTCCTTAATAACAGAATTAGTTAGATAATACATATCGGTTTACATTTGTAACGACCCGCCATTTTGACCGTGCCAAATCGACAAAACATGTCTACTCGAACCGTCCAAAAACAACAGATTGTTATTAGCTTCTGAGGTAAATAGAATAAATAACAGAATCACATACCACAGACATAGATATAGAGCAAAATAACATCTCGCAGCGGAAATAAATAATACAATAGTAGTTCATGAAGCTACTAAATAAAATTTTACATCAGAGTTTACATAAAAAAATTACAACGGAAGTCTAATACAATAAATAATTGATAACAATCTGAAACAAAATGACAGAGATAACTAGATGACTGGAACAACTGATCAACAGGTAGATAAAAGTGAGCAGACATCTAAAATAAGCTCCAGACTCTGAAGTAAATCACGAAAGCCGTGATAATCGATCTGACCCGAGCATTAATAATGCAAAAAGAAACAACTCGGATCAGGACTAACATTCTCATGGAAGTAAATCAACTCAAATGAAATGTTTGATGAAATGCAATCAGTAACTTAGAGGATTTTTGTGATCACCATCCTCTAAGGATCCGTCAAACTAATACTATATAGTATAATACGCTATATACAATAGTGTATATTAGTAAAGTAAAATATCAAAATAGCGTAAGCGGGATTACCATGATTACCCTTACACCGTTTATATATTCCCATAGTATATACAGTACCGTAATTCGTCCGTAAACTGGAGGTTGATCAAAGGGCACTCCATATAAAACAGTACAAAACAAAGTCGTAGTGGGCTCGTATAAGGCATGTGACAAGGCACGCAAGGAATGCCAGGGTGGATTTACCGTTTGCAGAGCCGGACTGGTGGTAAGGCATAGCAGCTACTACCGCCCACCTCGAGACACACTCCCATATCCAATCGGAGGGTGGCCACCAAAACACATCACAAAAGTAATAGTATGGTATCGAAGAAGTGCGCTCGATAGGATGTATGACCTCACTTGATCCGTGCGTAGCTCCTGTTTTAGCCACATCAAGCTGACTCAAGGTAGTCAGGGTCTCCTAATTAATATGAAATAGAAAATGGAGTTGTTCGCCAATTCATCCCCTTCAATCTGGAACTCCACCGCGTACACAGTTGTTAAAGTGGTTTTCGGTATTGGCAGAGAGTATGACAATAACCGATCCCAGTCTCTTTAACAACCAATCGTTTACATTTTTCACACCGTGGTCATTATTTTATAAATCGCTTTATAAAATAGTTTATACGAATTATCATATTCAACTTTGAAATCAAATTTAAATATCTAACTTCGAATATATTTAATTTTGAAAACAACTCAATTATATCACTTAATCAAATCGATTTTGGAAACATACAGAAAATATCCAAAATATAGTATAAACTAATATTATAATATTCAACTTCAGTTATATTGGATTTTCGAAAATATTCATATAATGACTTCCAATTCAAAATGACTTATATTAAAATCATACCTTAAAGGTCACTGTTATCGTTTAAATCAAAACAAAAATGTTTAACTTTGAGAATATTTCAATTTGATTAATATTCGTAAAGCTCGAGTTCAAACATTTCAAACCATTCATTTCCACCTTTAAAAAGGTTCATTTAAATTAATTCATAAAACTACAAATTTTGGTTAGAATTCAGTATAACGACTCAAATCAAAAACTCATATTTTAATTTAACCAATTTATATTCAAGTCATACGATTCGAATCATTATTCAAACAATTCATAAAACCTAGTTTTACTGTTTAAGCATTCGTTTTATTCGATTTATAAAATCTGACATTTAGGTTCAAAATTCCATTTCTAAAAAATCGAAAACGAAAACTTATACTTCCATTTAGACCAAATCATATCATATCTTATAATTCAAATCGTACCATTCAAATTTATCTCATATAGGTTCAACCAATTCGAATTCAAATTAATTTCAACTAAAAATTCACATAAATTTGAATTCATTCGTTATTCAATTGTCGTTATATAAATTTACATCTTTAAACTTCGAATTTAAATCGTGAAACCTATCTTATCCAACTTGAGTTAATTATTAAAGTTCATAAAAATATATATAAGAAAATAAACTTTTGAAAATAGATATATATATAAGTTTATAAAATTCTAAAATTATTTAGAATATAGATTATAAACATATATAAGATTAAAATAATATAGAAAATAAGTTTAAAATAATTATTTATAATAATATAAAAAGCTAAAAAATACTTATATAATTAAATTACATAGTTTATAATAAATAGAAACTTAAATAAGCATTTAAATCTATATTTACTTATAAAAAATCATTTTATCCATATAATTCAAAGTTATAAAAAAGTTAAGTTTAAATTTTTTGAAATATAAATATAAAGTCTTAAGTTATTATTTTAAAATCAAATTCCAAATCAAAATACTTCGAAAATACGACCAACGGTGTCCGTATATAGTTTCTACCTTACGGTCAAGTGATACGGATATTTATCATTTCAACCCGTAATTTATAAAAATTCTTCGGGTCTATCATTTCAACCCACGATCCCAAATTCAGTAAAAATCGTTCCGGCCTATCATTTCAACCCTTAAAGATTTTTCCCTATTCTAATGTTCGTTCGGGTATGTATCATTTCAACCCTTAGTGACTTTTTCATAAACTAGGGGTCTCAACAATCACAAACAACAATCACAGCATATATATATCGTCATTGTAACTACATGTTATATGAATATATCGATGTGTCACATATGAAATGTGCATATATATTAAATCAAACAATTTCTATCAGCAATCCTATACATTTCATATAACAGCTCATTATTGATCTAACATCCATGAAAAATGTAAGTCAGGTGTGAGATAAACTCACCTTTCGTGGCGTAGAACGGAGACAACAAACGGATTGATACGGACTGAAATGACGACTTCCAAGCACAATTCAGAATGGATCAACTCGATATCACTTAAGATATATTTTATTTTTATGAGAAGAGGCTAGGAATTTTTCATCGGATGGGAACAATTATTGGGTTTTGCAACGGTTCGGCTATTTGGTTTTTAAATGGTTTCGGAACTCAACACCAAACCCAACTCAAAATAAACGCAATATATTTTTTTAAAAATATTATATATATTTCTATATATATATATATACACACACATGCTGTAAAGCATATTATATATGTAAATATATATATTTTAAAATCACACACACCCGAAAACAGTATAATATTTATTTTAAAATAAACGCAACGCTAAACACGCGCACAACAAATCCATAAAACCATATATAAGTTTAAATTACATACACACACCTAAACCATTATATATTTTATAAAATGTATACATTTTCATATATAAAGACACAAACTAATACATATATATTTTCAAACACACACAAATACGCACACAATACTCAACACAAATCACCCACTCACATAACATAATATACACCCGAAGGCAGACAAATTAAAACGCTTGCAGTACTTGACAAACAGACACCTAAACAAAAGGACAGAACACATTTCTCAAAATATATATATATATTTATGCTGACGACCAAAAATGACGCAACACCAAAGATTCCTGTTTTACTAGGAATAAATAATATGGTCGCGCAGACAAGGCATATTATATAACATAAATTAAATATAAGCGGTAAATGACACAAGAGATTTATAGTGGTTCGGCCTTTTGTGAAGGCCTACGTCCACTTTGAAGAGTTGTAGAGATTTTATTAATCACTTGAAAGATTACAAGGTTGAGATCCTCTCACTACATATGTGGGCTATTATGCGAAATAGCCATAATTGCAAGAAATAGTAAAATGGACAAGTTTGCCCTTCTTCTTCCTCAAAGAGGAGATGCCATTAATAGAGCTCTATAGAGGTTTCAAGGTCCAAGAATCTCTCCCTTTTGAAGTGTGAGGTAGTGGGGTATTTATAGGAAGTGGTTAGGTAGGGGTTAGGTAGGAGTAGGTAGAAATGGGGACCATCTACAGGAAATTCGCGCCTCCCTGTCTCGGACCCCGAAAATTCGTACCTGGGGAGGTACGAAATTTCGCACCTGTGAGGTGCGACATTTCGCACCTCCGAGGTACGAAAATTCGTACCTCGAGGTACGAATTTTCGCAATTCTGAGGCACGAAATTTCGTACCTCTGGTGTATGAAATTCCGCACCTCCGAGGTACGAAATTTCGTACCTCTGGGGTACGAAATTTCGCACCTCCGAGGTACGAAACTTCGTACCTCTGGGGTACGAAATTTCGCATCTCCGAGGTGCAAAATTTCGTACCTTCGAGGTACGAAATTTCGCACCTTGGCAGGTGCGAGAGGTACTCTGAGGGTCGTTGTGGCGAGGTCTCTTGATGCGTTTCCCTTTGGTCTTCCTTCTATGTTTCCTGTGCTTCGACCTTAGCCTTGGCTTCACGCGATCCGTTGAATTGAGCGTGTCTTGAGTACTTTTGGTAACCGGACCAAAAGGCATGTTAACATTTGCCCCCCGAAGTACGTCTTGTCTTGACAGGATGTGCTTCGGAATGAAAGTTGAGAGGATTGCCGCGTTGCGGATCGGTCCTGCAAGTTACAGGAAGAAATTTGTTAGCTTCGCGGGCTTTCCCGATTGGGTGTGCCGCCGTGGGTTCGATGTCGTGCCTGCGTCGCCTTATGTTCGCGTGGCGTCGGAGTCGCACGTCTTTGGCGACTGACGCGTTGTGGGAAGTTGGCGTTTACCAAGGCACATGTTTAGAAGGAGACATGTTGTTGCATTAGTCGTCTCTTTCTTCTATATACATATATATATAAATACATATATATATATATATATATTTTGAGGTTCGAAATTTCGAACCGGAAGGGCTCTAAAATTTCGAGCCAGGGTGGCTCGCGTCTGAGTCCTGGGGGCTCGAAGCATCGGGTCGCGAGGCTCGGGATTTCGTACCGCCGTGGTACGATATTTTGAACCTGGAGACACGAATTTCGAGCCTGCTGACGGAATGTGAAGGGACATCTTCTTTTTATTATAAATAGCCCCCCTATTCATTTTCTTCTATCTTGCGTCTTTACTCTGAAGAATTCTAACCGACTCTCTGACCAAAGAAGAAAACTTTTGTAGGTATCGAATCTGACCAATGGAAGGAAGGGAGGTTGAAGTGCTAGTGCTGAAGTCGGCGGGGAGAGGCTCGAGATTTCGAGCCTTGGTGTTCGAGCTTGTTGAGCCCAGTAGGATTCGAAATTTTCGAGCCTTGGGGGTTCGGCGCTTCGAACCTTCGGGCTCGATGTTTCGAGGCTCTTTGGCCTAAGATATGGGCCCCTTGGGGTTTCGAACCGTCGAGCCTTACTGGTTCGAAATGTCGACCCCTGAGGTCCGAGAGTCCAAATCTCTAAGGTTCGATAATTCGAACCGTCGGGGCTCGAACTTTCGAGCAATCAAGGTTCGAATTTTCGAGCCTCCGTAGTTCGGTGTTTTCGAACCATCAGGGTTCGGTCTTTGGGATGCCCCGGCTCTGGCTTCTGACTTCTATGCGACAGGTTCTTCGAACCCTTGGGCGAGTCTGAGGGTATCGCCTTGTGCAGATATCGTCCTTGGTCGCATTCGAGCTTTGACTTCCTGACTTCCTACTTCTGGACTTACACTTCATCTGGGCGCACTAAGTGCCCGTAACTGAGTGAGCGGAAGCTCAAAACTTTGCACATAGGGTAGAGCATGTACCTGAACTGCGACCGAATTGTTATAAGTTTTAGTGTCTTTTCGAGCATTCTGATTTGTCACACTGCCCCGCACACACTTGTTAGGTTTCACCGACACGAGGGGTACGGCTTATTCTCCTATGTTGCCTAACACAAATATCTTAAATTATAGCGAATCATGCGAACAAGGTCGCAGACTGGAAAACTTTCAGGGTCCGAGACTTCTCCTTCGTCGTCCCACACCTTTGATCCCACAAACAGTTCTGATTACGAGAGTAGTGAGTACGAGACTACCGAGGCGTCGACCCCTTCACAGGTTGGAAGTTCCCCCGAGGTGTCTGAGCATGAGGGACACGTTGAGAGGGCTCATTCTCCGGTAACATATTCAGAAATGGAACATGTGGACATTATGGAAGTTGCCCGACCGATAGCCCCGGTGGCTCCCGAAATGCTACCTGATGCGGTTATTTTGGACAATCCTCCGGATTCGGTGCCATCCCGTATGGATGTATCGGTCGTTAACAAGATGTCTCTACGACTTGGCATCCCGGCGGGGGAGGCTCGTGCCCCTGCCTCGGAAGAAAGGGCTCATATGCCGCCTGAAGGCTTCACTGCTTGGAATCGGCATACTTGTATAGCGGGATGCGTGCCCCCGGCCAATGATTTCATACGGGAAATGCTACTCTACTTTCGCCTTGCACCCTCACAACTACACCCGAATTCTTATTCTTCGCTCTTGGGCACCTGTGTTCTTTTCCGAGAGTTCCTGCATCGGGATCCTACCGGAGAGGACATTCGGTATCTTTTTCATTTTAGGCGGTCGGCCGGCGCTTCGCCTTCGCAATGGTTCCTGGAAGCGTCTTCTACCACCAAGTTTTTTGTCGTATCGTGGCCTAGACCGTCGGTGATCAAGCAGGATTGGTTCTTCGTCCAGTGCCCTCCTGGATTTGCGAGGAGATGGATAGAGGGGAGTGAGTATCGTCGGCCTTTGTTTCATTTCCTCACGATTTACCGAACTATGTGACTTATTGTCTCTGATTGTGGCAGGAACACCCAAGGCACCCGTTGGTGACGAATACCGGCAACGCCTTGAGGCTTTGCGGGCCATTCCGGAGTGTTCTCGAAAGACGGATTCCGTAGTGGATCAAGACCGCCTTCATCGTTGGGGGCTGCTTCCGGCCAACCGGACCATAATCAGGTCTGCGGTGGACAGCGGTGTGTCAGGAAGAGTGACGGTGAGCCCTACCGCTCCTGCTTTGAAGAGAAAGGTGTCTTCCGGCGGTCTCGGGCCCAAGAAGGTTGTCAAGTTTCACGAACGTGCTAGTGGCGGCAGGGGACGGTAGTGCAGATGCGGTTGCTCGGGACGAGGGACTCAATAAGGCTTTTGCTCCGCCCCCGATGGGAGGGATGGAGGAAAAAGCGTTGGGTAGTCCTAACTCCCCTGCAGCCTCTCCAGAAGCTACCGCCTCCTTGGAAAGGGTGGATCAGTTTGCCGGATTGAATTCAGTTCCCATTGACTGGTCCCTGCGGCCGAGCGCCGCTACTATGGAGGACCTAGCTCTTGCAGCGGAGGAACTAACGTCCGTGACTGGCGAGCAATCCGGTTTGTTGAGAGAGCACTTAGGACATGCATTCACACACGTCATATTGCATAAAGGGGTGTCGAAGCGTATCGTTTGACTGACTTAGCTTCTTTTCTTTGACAAGCGACATGGCCAGAGGAAATGGAGGGCGAGGTCCCGGAGAACGTCACCGACATGACAGCACTTTCCTTGGTTCCTTTAAGCAGGGGGCTAGTTTGTATGGCAGCGTTCCGCCCCCCCGGGTTGCGGTAGCAGGGTTCTTCATTAGAACAGACCTCGATCTGGCACGGCTCCTCCCCCTTCCTTTTCGGTCCCGGAGTCGAGGAGAGGGTCGAGATCTGACCAGGGGGGATCGAGTCATCTGCCGTCAAGCACTCCACCTGTTTCGGCTTCACCGGCCCCTGTTCGGACTTTGGGGGAAGACGAGTCGTTGGTTGCCCAGCGGGGGCCGAATAGGGCGCCCGTCGCGGAGACGCATGATCTGACTAAGTCCGGAGTTCAGGGCCTGCCCATTGAGGAGAGGGAGGCCTCCCTGAGGTTCCACTTCCCAGGGTTGTACTTCGATGAGTTATGGTTTGTCCCTAAGATTCGTCCTCCTATGGATAGGGAAACCGGTGAGGTATGGCAACACGTGAGGGCTGCGTGTCAGCAGGTTGACGCGTTTACCCAGTTCTCCCACCATCTGTCTCATTTGATCAGAAAAAAGAACCAAGAGCTTGTCGATCGGCAAACAATCATAGATGCTGGGGAGACTTATATTGCCAACCTAACAACGGAAAGAGGTGAGTTTCTTGGCTTGTTTTTGAGGTTTGATTGCCTTTTTCCTCTCGACGTTGCTAATCTTGTGAGGCATGTTGTTTTACAGATGAGATTAAGTGTCAGTATGAGGAACTTAAGAGGGTGACCAACCATTCCAGCTCTGTTCTAAAGGAGACTATAACTGACTTGACTACTCAGAACACTGCTCTGAAAAACGAGAAAGCCGAAGCAGATAAGGTTTGTGCCGGTTTGAGGTGGGATTACGCACAGGTTCAGCTGCTCCAGGAGAGTAATCAAACCCTAAGGGCGGAGAATGCTCGTTTAGCGAGGGAGCTTGAGGCGGTGAGGAAGGCAAAGGAGGACGCGGAAGCTAGCAATCGGGATGTGCTAACCGCTGCCGATGCGTTGAAGACCGATCATCTGAGTGAGGTGGATCGCTTGAGAGACGAGCTAGCAGCTGCCGAGTATCAGGCGCAATTGTCTGTGGAGGAATACATCAAGCACATGTTCGTCAAGGTTCTAAGGTTTCACGGGATCTCATGGATGCCTGACTACTCTAGCGTGTTGGCGCGAACCTGGAAGCGATTAGTCCCGTATGAGGCTTCTTTGCGCGGGGTGGATGCTGATGCCTTGGATGATCGGCAGCTTGTGACTGACCTTCTAGTCGAGGATGAGCCTGAAAGGTTGGAAGAGGGGAGAAGGTTGCTGCTCGAGGACGCAGAAAGAGAGAGGCAAGAGAAGCTTGCGGCTGAGAAAGGGAAGGCCATCATGACTGATAGTGTAACGGTGGCTGAGGACTTTGCGGAGGGAAGCTCCTATCGGCCCTCGGCTCCCGGATTGGTTATTGTGCGAGACCCGGCGGGTCTGACTCAGGCCGTTACTGAGCACGGCCTGAGGCCGAGGGAGGTAGAAACCATATTGCCTGTTGTGTCGCGTGCCCCTCCTCTTCCTACACCATCCTCAACTTGAGGTAAGTTCCCTTTGCCACGCATCCCGGAGGATGATGCGGTTACCAACTTTATGGACTAAAATGTTTTGTTTTCCTTATGCAGCTTCCCTTGGACCACCCATGGCATCAGACTCAGCCCTCGTGATTCCTGCTGTGTCGGAATCTGAGCCAAAACTCAAGGAGGCAAGACCTAGAGAGAGCGTAGATCATCTAGACACCCTTTCAGGGGTTGGAGCGACCCCTAGCCTATACGAGAGCCTGGTTGACGAAGAAGGCGAGGTGGATGGTCGGAGTGCCCGAGATCCGGTGGCAGCCGATGTTCCTTCGATGGCCGCCCTAGTGGCGGCACAAAGGCTAAGATGGGGGTCAAGAGTGAGGAAGCAGAGGAGAAATGGAAGCAGGATGAGGCTGCAAGGCGGGAGGTCATAGCCAAGACTCGGGATGACGCCGAGAAGAGGGCGGCGACGACCGTTGCTCGAAGAAGGACGGACGAGGGGCGGCTTTCAACTTCTCATGGGTCGACCACCTCCCCAAAGAGTCATAGTGGGAGAAGCGGTTCTGGAAAGAAGAGGCCTGGTTCCAAGGATGGATCGTCGGGTGCTAGATCTGCAAAAGACAAAAACAAGGGCAAGAAGAAGAAGTAACATGGTTAGGATTAGTTACTATCGTGTTAGCATAGCGATTGTTTTGGTAGTGTAGGCTGCTAGTTTACGCGAGTTCGGCCCTCGCTTTTTGTTTTTCAAGGTACGGTGTGCATGTACACCCTATCATTAAAAAAGAAAGATATTAGTAAAGTAAACGGGTTGTAGTGTGTGTGAGTTGTAATGAAATATGAATTAGTAAAGATCAAATTTTGTTGTTTAATGTTCAGATGTTCTTTCCATGTTTTCGGGCGTCCCGTACTTGCATAGACATACTTATCGTTACACCTAACTAAAAAGTGATTGTGTGTTCCGCGCCCTGGGGTGATTGTCCCAGGGGGGTGCGATGGTGTGCCGCGCTCTGCATCGTGGTGACAGAGGGGCGAGATAATGCGCAGGCTTCCAGTAGATCCCCCTCAGCCAAGGGGACCCGTAGTTTATGAAGCCTGGCTAGTACGCCTGTTGTTTTTTCTTGGGTTTCCCGGGGTTAACCTCAAGAGTAGCGAAGGCGCGCGACGTCGCGTTGTGCGGTCCGTCCGGTGTCAGCTCTCCCGTCGTTCATCGGGTTGGGGCGAGCGCGCCGGCGTCGTCGTTCGCCGGGATAGGTAAGCCCAGATCATCAGCTGGCATGGTCCGATCCGGGCCGTGGGCTACCCCTATGCCTTTAGAGCTTCGGGGACGTGACGATTTAAGGTCGGCCTTGGTGCTGTGCCAAGTGCTCGACCACACCCGTAGTTCGGGAGGAGTTATTGTCACTCCGTCTGGCTGTTGGGTGCTTGAACGGTTTATCCTCGGCCTCGGCGCGGTGCCCAGGTTCAAGTTAGACGTTGTTTATACTCGGTCGTGCCACGGGCCGGCGACTCGAGTGGCGTAGCCGGCTCCCGTGCTCGGGATTCCGGTTGGTGCCAATGAGGGTGATTTGTGAGGCTGGCTCGCGGAATAGACGGCGGTGTCGACCTCCGCACTAGAGGTCGTCATCGTAGTCGGTGGTCTTACACTAGGACGAGCTGTTGGGATTAATCAGACATGTCACGCGAGGAGTAAACACAGAATAAGGAAGTAGGCAACAGAACATCATTTTCATTAATAACATTTTGGCGTGAATAGCCTTTACAATGTCTTGAATTGCTAGAAAACAAAACATCGCTGAAAATCATGTACAACCATGTGCTAAATTAAGTAAAATCGCGGCGGAGATGTTCGCTGTTACAAGCCCTCGGTAGTTAGACTCCGTCCACAGTCGCTAGCTTGAAAGTTCCGTCACTGAGTCTTCGTGTAATAAAGTACGGGCCTTCCTAATGAGGAGCGAGGCCTGTCAGAGGTGGAAATACCCGTTTTAGGACGAGGTCGCCGATGTTAAGTCCTTGTGGCGGACTCGAGAGTTGAAGTACCGGGCGACTCGCTGTCGTTGGGACGCGGCTCATACGTCGGCTTCGTTCCTTCTTTCTTCCAACAAGTCGAGCGATCCCATGAGTAAGTCCTGGTTTGTCTTTGGGTCGAAGTACGTGACTCGGTGGGACTGAAGCTCGAGCTCGATAGGGATAACGGCTTCGGATCCGTAAGAGAGGGCGAAAGGAGTGTGGCTGGTTGCTGTCTTGTGGGTGGTCCGGTAGGCCCATAGGGCTAACGGAAGTTCATCTGCCCACATGCCCCCGGCCTTCTCGAGGCGCTTCTTGATGATAGACTTGATGACATTGTTGACAGCCTCAACTTGTCCGTTGGCCTGAGGGTGTGCTACGGCCGAGAACCTTTTTTCTATGCCATGGCGCTGACAGAAAGATTTGAATTCTGCGCTCTCGAACTGAGTGCCGTTGTCCGAGATGATGGCCTGAGGGACCCCGTATCGGGTGATGATGTTGCGTACCACGAAGTTGATCATTTTCTTGGTGGTGATGGTAGCAAGGGCCTCGGCCCATTTGGTGAAGTAATCAATGGCGAGTACGGCGTACCGTGCCCCACCCCTGGCCATGGGAAGAGTTCCAATGATATCGACCCCCCACATAGCGAATGGCCATGGGCTAGTCATCTGTGTTAATTCTATTGGCGGGGCCCTCGGGATCTTTGAGAAGCGTTGGCATTGGTCGCATTTACGGGCGTAGTCAACGGCGTCTTGCTCTAGCGTGGGCCAGTAGTAGTCGTAGCTGGGTATCTTTCTGGCCAAGGTCTGACCGCCGGTGTGGTCACCGCATTCCCCTTCGTGTATGCTGACTAAGATCTCGACAGCTTCCTCTTGAGTTACGCATCTCAGTAACGGGACGGAGAAACCCCATCGATAGAGCATCCCATCCATAAGGAGGTAGCGGGCCGACTGGTGGGTGAGTGCTCGCTTTTCTTTGCGGCTTTATGGGAGGATCCCCTGCTGCAGGTAGTTCCTGATTGGTGTCATCCATGATTCCGGCTCGGACTCAATGCTCATGGCCGTGCTAGTTGCTGTCAACTTAGTGCTAGGGGAATTGAGTACTTCGACGGGGGCGAAACCCAGCAGTTGTGGATCTTCGGAACTTGCTAATCGAGCCAGGGAGTCGGCCTTTTCATTTTGTTCCCGCGGGATGTGAGTGATAGTGAAGTGGCCGAAGTGAGCGAGCAATTCCTGGACTTGAGCTAAGTATAGGGCCAGCCGCTCCCCGTTGGTCTGGTATTCCTCTTTTACTTGGCGCACTATAAGCTGGGAGTCGGAGAAGACCTGAATGATGTTCAACTTGAGTTCAACGGCGATCCTTAGTCAGGCTATCAACGCCTCGTATTCCGCATCGTTGTTTGTAGCGGGGAAATTTAGCCTTAGCGCGTAGTGTATTTATCGTCCCTCGGGAGTGACGAGCACAATGCCGGCTCCCGAGCACTTGTTGTTGGAGGATCCGTCCACGAATATCCTCCATGTGTTGTCAGGAGTCTCGGCGTCCTTCGCAGAAGCTTCTTCTGGGGCGGTGAATTCTACTATGAAGTCGGCGAGGGCCTGCCCGAGTATGGCTCAACGAGGGATGAAGGTAATCTAGAACAGACTGAGTTCCATGCTCCATTTTAGCAGTCGACCGGATGCTTCAGGTTTTTGTAGGACTGGGCGTAGAGGTTGATCGGTGAAGACTTTGATGGGGTGAGCCTGGAAGTATGGCTGGAGTTTCCGGGAGGAGATGAGTAAGTAGAACGCTAGTTTCTCGGGTTTTGGGTAGTTCTTTTCTGCCCCCGTCAATCGTTTGCTGATGTAGTAGACAGGCCGTTGAGTGCGATCTTCGATCCGTATGAGTGCCGAGATGATTGCATGCGAAGAAACAGCCAAGTAAACGTATAAGTCTTCGTTGTTGATAGGTTTAGATAGGATGGGTGGTCGCTCTAAGTGGTCGAGGAGTTCCTTGAACGCGGAGACGCATTCAGGGGTCCACTCGAAGTTGCGCTTCCCCTTTCGAAGTAAATCGAAGAAGGGAAGGCACTTATCGGTGGCCTTTGAGATGAAATGACTTAGAGCGGCGACCTTTCCGTTTAGACTTTGAACATCTTTGATGTTTTCGGGGACTTGGAGATCCCATATGGCTTGGATTTTCTCGGGATTGGCTTCGATGCCCCGCGCGTTGACGATGAAACCTAAGAATTTTCTAGAGGCGACGCCAAAGGAGCATTTTAGAGGGTTAAGTTTCATGTCGTATTGGCGAAGGACATTGAACATTTCGGAGAGGTCGTGGACATGGTTTCTTGATGTATTTGATTTGACCAGCATATCGTCCACATACACCTCCATGGATTTCCTGATTTGGTTCTTGAAGAGGCGATTAACCATCCGCTGATAGGTAGCACCGGCATTCTTGAGACCAAAAGGCATGACGCGATAGCTTTAAAGCCCGCGGTCGGTTATGAAGGAAGTGTCGTCCTAGTCACGGAGATTCATTGGGATCTGGTTATTACCGGAGTAAGCGTCCATGAAGGACAACAATTCGTATCCGGCAGTTGAATCGACAAGTTGGTCAATCTTCGGGAGCGGGAAACTGTCTTTCGGACATGCCTTGATCAGATCTGAGAAGTCGATACATGTTCGCCATTTGCCATTGGCCTTCTTGACTAGGACGGCATTGGATACCCATTCGGGGTAGTCGGCCTCGCGGATGAAGTTGTTGTTTAGGAGGCGATCTACCTCTTCCTCTAGTGCCTTGGATCTGTCAGGTCCTAGGAAGCGGCGCTTTTGTTTGACTGGAGTTATCGTGCGGTCTATACTCAAAGAATGGCAGGTGATGGCCGGATCTTTGCCTTTCATGTCGGAGTGAGTCCAGGCGAATACATCTAGGTTAGCCCTTAGGAAGTCTACAAGGTCGTCCCTAACTACCAGATGGAGGTCTGATCCTACCTTTAATACTCGTGAGGTATCGGTGAGGCTGACAGACACATCCACTGGTTGTTCGACGGGAGTCGGTCTCTCCCATTCCAGTTCTTCGTCTTTCCTTGGGTCGAGGTCTTCGGAAAGTCGGGAGTGGCGTCTGAGCCGTGGCCCAGACGCCGCTGGTTGCTATGCGGAGGCAGTCTTGGCACAATAAGGGGCGGGTACCGTTTTACCCTTGTCCTTGTTGCGCGCATTCTTCCATTCTATTGCATAACATTCTCTAGCACTGACCTGATCTCCCCTGACTATTCCGATCCCGTTTTCCGTAGGAAATTTCATAAGGAGGGACCATGTTGATAGGCATACACGGAACTCTGTGAGGAATGGACGTCCAAGGAAGGCGTTGTATGACGAGGCGATATCGATAACTACGAAGGTGAGGAGGCGGACTCGGCTTCGATCCCCTGTGTCGAGCTCGACAGGTAGGTCGATGACTCCCACCGGGCAGCTGGATGCCCCATTGAAGCCATGGATCGCGGAGCGGCACGGTTTGAGATCCCTTGCTTCTAGCTTCATCTGGCCATAAGCAGCTTTAAAGATGATGTTGACCGAGCTTCCTGAATCAATTAGTATCTTTCGGACGGTTGCAGCGCCGATTTGGGCGGTGATTACTAGAGGATCGGTGGTTGGGATCTCGATCCCCGTGGACTCTCTTCCATTAAAGGTGATGTCGTCCCGCATAGTCTTCCGGAGCTTAGCTGGGATAGAGTCGTCGGGATCTGAGCAAGCCTCGTGGGTCGCATGCTTGATGGAGCCCACGTATTCCTCCATCTTTCGGAAGCTGTCATGCGTGGGACCCGGCCCGCCGCAAATGGTGTTGATCACGATGCCCCGCCTAGTGTTGGACGGTTCGGAGGCCGCCTTGGCGGTCGCTTGAGAAGCTGGTGCTTGAGGCTTTGGAGTAGTTTCCGGGGGAAAGGGCTCTTGGATGTAGTGCTCGAGCCGTTTTTCCAGAATAAGCTTCTCGATTGCATCTCTTAGTTAGCGGCATTCGTTCGTTTGTGACCACACATGTCATAATATCGGCGGTATTTTCCCGAATTCTTCTCGGATTCCGTGGATTCCCTGACTCGGGGCTTCTTGTACGGCAGAGTGTTACTCGTTTCCAGATAGATGGTTTCAGGATTCTCGTTGAGTGGGGTATAAGTCCTGTGAGCTTGGTAAGGACCGGGTTGTCCCGACTCTGTTTGTACCTGGTTAGTTCCCCGGCCACCTTGCCCCCCGGTGTTTGGCCTTTGCCTGTGGGGTGCTGTCCCTGTGTTTAGATTGGGGGGTCCTCCGGCTTCTCGCCCTCTGGGGCGGTTACTTGCGATGTTGGCCCCGGCTCGAGGATTAATGGGGCGACTGGTGTTAGAGATGCGGTTTCGCCTAGCTTCTTCTTGGCGTAAGTACTGTCCCGCTTTCTCATAAAAATCGTCGATGCTTTTTGGTTGTTTTCGGTCGATCCATGCCCCAAATTCGGAAGTGGGAAGGACACCTTTAGCTACTTGGAAGAGTACGCTGCGTGGATCTGGGTCTTCGACCTCGGCAAGGGCTTCGTTGAACCTAGAAAGGTAGCTTTTAAGTGGTTCTGTAGGCCCTTGGTATAGGTTGGAAAGGGCGAGGGCGTTCTTTGGAGTTGGGATGTGCATTCTGAACTGCTTGACCAACTGCGTCGCTAACTGGCCGAAGTTGTTGATGGAGTCGAGCGGGAGGCGAGAGAACCACAATAGGGCAGTCCCCAAAAGGAAAACTGGGAAGCACTTGCATTTGACTGGATCTTCACCTCTGCTTGAGTCCATTTGCCACTCGTAGCGGTTTAAGAAAGCACAAGGATCAATGGTGCCGTCGTAGAGCGGCATTTGTGGCATGCTGAAACGTCGTGGCCATTCAGCTTCATTTACTCTTCGGGTGAAAGGGTTGTGCCTAATGTGCGCTTCCCACGGTTCATGCACATTCCTTCGCATCTCCCTCATGATCCTCCGGACCATGTCGGGGTGATGTACTGGATGAGGATCCGCCATCGGGATCCATTGGTTTTGACGAGTTTCCGGGGATCGGATGCGCGGACGTCTTCTGTGATGGACATCCGGACTTCCCTCTTCTGTGTCCTCGACATCTATAACGGGATCCGCGTGTGCCCTAGGATGCATGGCGGGAGCACGCGGGTCTTGCTCTGGATAGGCTTGGGCCGCCACATTAGTTGATCCGTCGTTTTGGCGGGCGGCCGTTGGGTCTTGTCGAGGACGAGGTTGGTTAGCTGGAGCGGGTCCGTTACCGATGATCAAGCGAGAGTGGTCCCGATATTGGGTGCCCTCGCTATCTGTGACGGTGGTGCGGTCGCCATTACCGTTGCCGTTGGCATATCCATTGCCGTTGCTGTTGTTGATGGCATTCGTCCGGGTGGCGACATTGTTGATGAGGCTGAATCTCCTTCGTTGATGTGGGCCCCTTGAGTTAGAAGAGGAAGTTTCCGATGCGGGTGGTCGAGGTCGAGCATTGTTCCGAGCTAGTTGTAGTCGAGCGACGACGCGCTGACTATCATTAAGTTGGCACATAAGGTCAATGTTGTTCCTTAGCGCTTGATTAAGCTCGACGGCGGTGTTTTCATACTTCTCGCTAAGAGTCCGAAGCTGCGCTTGGGTTGCTGGCGCTTCGGGGTCCACAACAGGGGGTTCAGTCTCATTGGTTGCCGGGATACTTGCCGGTGGAGGTGGATTGGATCGGCCGGCCTCGGCGGCGGCTGACAAGCCGATTACTACGTTCTTTGACTTTTTCACCATCGTATGCGGGCCCGACGGCAGGTTGAGCAAGGAACCATAGGCTCGTCGAAGTCGAGATGGTAAGGCGAAAGAAAGACGCAATGTCCGAGTTATTTCTCAGTGAAAGCACCAAATGTTGACGACCAAAAATGTCGCAACACCAAAGATTCCTGTTTTACTAGGAATAAATAATATGGTCGCGCAGACAAGGCACATTATATAACATAAATTAAATATAAGCGGTAAATGACACAAGAGATTTATAGTGGTTCGGCCTTTTGTGAAGGCCTACGTCCACTTTGAAGAGTTGTAGAGATTTTATTAATCACTTGAAAGATTACAAGGTTGAGATCCTCTCACTACATATGTGGGCTATTATGTAAAATAGCCATAATTGCAAGAAATAGTAAAATGGACAAGTTTTCCCTTCTTCTTCCTCAAAGAGGAGATGCCATTAATGGAGATCTATTGAGGTCTCAAGGTCCAAGAATCTCTCCCTTTTGAAGTGTGAGGTAGTGGGGTATTTATAGGAAGTGGTTAGGTAGGGGTTAGGTAGGAGTAGGTAGAAATGGGGACCATCTACAAGAAATTCGCGCCTCCTTGTCTCGGACCCCGAAAATTCGTACCTGGGGAGGTACAAAATTTCGCACCTGTGAGGTGCGAAATTTCGCACCTCCGAGGTACGAAAATTCGTACCTCGAGGTACGAATTTTCGCACCTCTGAGGCACGAAATTTCGTACTTCTGGGGTACGAAATTCCGCACCTCCGAGGTAAGAAATTTCGTACCTCTGGGGTACGAAATTTCGCATCTCCGAGGTACGAAACTTCGTACCTCTGGGGTACGAAATTTCGCATCTCCGAGGTGTGAAATTTCGTACCTTCGAGGTACGAAATTTCGCACCTTGGCAGGTGCGAGAAGTACTCTGAGGGTCGATGTGGCAAGGTCTCTTGATGTGATTCCCTTTGGTCTTCCTTCTATGTTTCTTGTGCTTCGCCCTTGGCCTTGGCTTCATGCGATCCGTGGAATTGAGCGTGTCTTGAGTACTTTTGGTAACCGGACCAAAAGGCTGGTTAACAATTTATATGTACACATTTGTAAATAACTCACACACGAAGGAGTTGGTGAGGGCTCGGTTATGGGCGGCTTCGATGATCAGGGAGTACGGTTGGGCATAACGGCTCCAGGTCTGAGGCGATGAACTAATTGTGCATGGAAGACGGTTGGGTTTGGCATGCTGAAACACATGAGTTACTTTATATTTTCATGCAAATGACACCGCATGCCACAGACGATAAAATTTAAATGAAAAGTGGACTTTCGCACGCTACACGGAATGGCCATATTTTGTGCTATAGGGAAGAATGGAGGAAAGGTGAGACTTGTGTTACACTATCTTTTGGCAAAGATCGTCTAAACACGGATTTCTATCATATGGAGCGACTCAGGACTTTAGTGTAGACTGGAAATCACTTGGATGAAGTGGTGGAGGATTGCTAGCATGGAGTTTGTACGATTTATCATCCTTCTGGATCGGTTCGCCCCCTAGGAGTCGCACCCCTAGGTCACGATCCGATCCTAGGGGTCGCACTCCTAGGTCACGATCCGTTCCTAGGGGTCGCACTCCTAGGTCACGATCCGATCCTAGGGGTCGCACCCCTAGGTCGCGACACGTTCCTAGGGGTCGCCCCCCTAGGTCACGATCCGATCCTAGGGGTCGCACCCTTAGGTCACGATCCGATCCTAGGGGTCGCACTCCTAGGTTACGATCCGTTCCTAGGGGTCGCACTCCTAGGTCACGATCCGATCATGGAGCAATTGGGGACCGCGAACCGCCTGCAGTTCTGCACTGTTTTGACCTATTCTGATGGTTATTTTTACTCCAACTTGCATGGATCTTATTACATATGTCATATGACGATTTAGGGATGATCTCTGGACGTTTTCCACCTTTTTTCGAGATTTTTGGGATGTGTGCCACGTGTCCCGCGAACCGCCTGCTGTAAACGGCTATAAATACACCAATTGGAGGATTTTTCTGGATCTTTTCGCCATTCTTCTTCACTACTTCCACCATTACTGAAGTACAAGGACTATGCACCTTTCTACATCTAAATTCTCCTCTCATAACCTCAATTAACACACGGATTATGTGCATTGCATGTAACTGATTCTTGTAATCTATCAGTATAACAATAAGATTATAAAGTGGACGTAGGCTACATCTACAGCCGAACCACTATAAAAACATTGTGTGTCCCCTCTTTATTTACTCTTTTCTGCATTCTGTGATCTGTTGTCTGCATTTGTGTGTTAGTGCCAATTTTTGGTCTAACATTTTGACGCGCCAGGAAGGGGGCACACGACAACTCCTACTTCTGCTTGGATTTTTTTGGCTACTGGATAAATGGGAACCAAAAGGAAGAAAATTGGAACTTCCACTCGTGCTGATGATGCTGATGCTGAAGGCGCAAGGAACGAGGCAAGCCAGGAAGCTTCCTCTCATGGAGATCCTTCTGCATACTTAACTAGAGACGAGATGGACGGTGTTCTCACTGAATTGAGAGATCAGATGGCAAGGCAAGATGATCTACTCCAGAAACAACAGGAAATGATAAACCAATTCTTCGCACGGATGGATGGAAGGCCGAGCAACGCTCAAGTCATTGGAAATGAAGTCACAGAAGCGGCTCATGCATCACATGGACTCGGGGGCAACCCCCTCACTATTGGAAATGCACTGCGATCTACTTCAGCTCCAGATCAAATGGACACCGAATTGCGAGCTCCTACCCCTCAACAGCATCAACCATCTCAGAATACACCCCTGAACCGCGAACCGGATCGTGGCGCACCATCAGGCTCATGAGTCGATCCCAGCAACTCGTTCCTGCCTGCTCAACAACAACCGGTTCGTGATCTACCACCAGGACCCAGTCGGATTGCCCCCCAGCTTCACGATCCGGCCTCACGAGATGGACGCCACGAACCACGACCCGGCCTTCACCAACCTGCCACACGAACTGACGCCCTCGAACCGGATCGGGTCGACACCCTCGATCCGTGATCCGTTAGCCATGATCCCCATGCAATAGCTCACCAGCAGCTTCCGTTCTCTCCTGCACTCGACGCTGGGGGCACTAGCTTCGATCCTGGCAGTTTGCAACAGTTTTTTGAAGGCAATCGACTCGCTAATCTGATTCAACGCCTCTCGAGAGGCCGCACTTATCAGAATGACATGGATGACGTCAACCACAACCCATTCACACAAGAAATCAGGAATTCTCACAATCCCCCAAATTTCAAACTTCCACAACTGGAGCAATACAATGGCAGGACGGATCCCACCGTTCACCTAATGCGCTACAAACGGCATATGGAAGTTCAATTGGCGTCAGAAAACGTCATGGCAAAATGCTTCCCACTCTTTTTGATTGATATAGCTGCTATGTGGATTCGGCAGTTGGAATCTGAATCGATCAACAACTGGAACACGCTGGTCGCACGCTTCCTTGATTAGTTTAGGGTCCACATCGCTCGGCCTAAGAATGTCATGTCACTCACTACAATCAAGCAGAGGCCCAAAGAAACTCTGCGTTCATTCCTGAAAAGATTCAACGTTGCAGCAGCATCAGTGGATCGCCCTGAACAATCGATGGTACTGATGGCAGCAGTATCCGGCGTTCTAGATAATACAGAATTCAAAAAATCTTTGTACCGAGAACCACCACGAAATCTCGGCGAATTCTATCATGAAGCAGACAGATTTCTGCGCGAAGAAGATGCGACTTCCGAGAAGAAAACCCTCGAAGTTAACATGCTCAAAGATAGAGAACCATCTGATTTTGGAAAAGGCAAAGGAACAGCCAATGCAAAGAATGATCGCAATGCTCCATCCCGAAAAGGGTCCAGATACGACAAGTACACTGAACTGAATGATGCTCTGAGCAACATTTACATGGATACAGGGGGTAACGCCTCCTATCCAAGGCCTCCCAAGAGGGAGCCAACAGTAGCACAACGTAACTCTGGAAGGCATTGCATATTTCATGACATGGACGGTCACAACACTGATGACTGCAGACATTTGCGTGACCTTATTGAGGACCGGGTCAGGCGAGGAGAACTACCCGAGTACATCGCTCAACCAATAGCGCCCACACCTGCGCAGCCACCACCGACTCCCCGGAGAGGGAACGGTCCCGGATCGAGCAATCGCGGGCTTATCATTAGCTGATCCCACTCAACGGATCCCTTCAGTTTGACGAACTCCGGTTCGTATTTCATGTTTTTAGGCTTTTAGGCGACTTCTCGCCCCTCTATGTTTTCCCTGCATGTAATAAAAGCAGTCATATCAGCCCACACGCATAGAACCGGCTAGTGGTCTCCAGTCGTGTCTGGCAAACGACTGCTGCGTTTTCATGAATCAACTATAAACATTGAGCTCCGGCTCCCAACTGGATCCGTCCAGTATAAACATGCATGAGCTCCGGCTCCCAACTGGATCCGTCCAGTATAAACAAATTATCATGTGCTTTTTCTTTGTCGTCTTACTCTGGTAAGGCCGTCTTGGAACCTCATGCGCTTTTCCTTGGTCATCTTACTCCGGTAAGGCCGCCTTGGAACCTCATGTGCATTCCCTTGGTCGTCTTACTCCAATAAGGCCGTCTTGGAACTATCATGGACTTTCCTTGGTCGTCTTACTCTGGTAAGGCCATCTTGGAACCCCTCTAACATCTCCTCGGATGGTTTACTCCGGTAAGGCCATCTAGGAAATATTCTTTCATCTTTTGTTTTATCTTCTTGCAGGTCCAAACTCCTGGTCTTCTTGGATTTCTTCTGGCGTTAATATGATCCCTCGTGATCATTGGTTTTCTGGCCTCACTGCGATCCAGCGTGATCGTCGCATTCTGGATTTGGATTTCTCGTATTATCCAGAACACATCTTCCTTCAATCAGCAAGATATGTTCTGGGGGGCAGCTTGTTACACTATCTTTTGGCAAAGATCGTCTAAACACGGATTTCTATCATATGGAGCGACTCAGGACTTTAGTGTAGGATGGAAATCACTTGGATGAAGTGGTGGAGGATTGCTAGCATGGAGTTTGTACGATTTATCATCCTTCTGGATCGGTTCGCCCCCTAGGAGTCGCACCCCTAGGTCACGATCCGATCCTAGGGTTCGCACTCCTAGGTCACGATCCGTTCCTAGGGGTCGCACTCCTAGGTCAAGATCCGATCCTAGGGGTCGCACTCCTAGGTCACGATCCGATTCTAGGGGTCGCACCCCTAGGTCGCGTCACGTTCCTAGGGGTCGCCCCCCTAGGTCATGATCCGATCCTAGGGGTCGCACTCCTAGGTCACGATCTGTTCCTAGGGGTCGCACTCCTAGGTCACGATCCGATCGTGGAGCGCATGGGGACCACGAACCGCCTGCAGTTCTGCACTGTTTTGACCAATTCTGATGGCTATTTTTACTCCAACTTGCATGGATCTTATTACACATGTCATATGACGATTTAGGGATGATCTCTGGACGTTTTCCACCTTTTTTCGAGATTTTTGGGATGCGTGCCACGTGTCCCGCGAACCGCCTGCCGTAAACGGCTATAAATACACCATTTATAGGATTTTTCAGGATCTTTTGGCCATTCTTCCTCACTACTTCCACCATTACAGAAGTACAAGGACTTTGCACCTTTCTACATCTAAATTCTCCTCTCATAACCTCAACTAACACACGGATTGTGTGCATTGCATGTAACTGATTCTTGTAATCTATCTGTATAACAATAAGATTATAAAGTGGATGTAAGCTACATCTACAGCCGAACCACTATAAAAACTTTGTGTGTCCTATCTCTATTTACTCTTTTCTGCATTCTGTGATCTGTTGTCTGCATTTGGGTGTTAGTGCCAATTTTTGGTCTAACAACTTGCGTAAAGGATGGAGAGAAACAAAAGAAACATCAGCAAAAGGAAGGAGATAAATGCACGTTATTCCATTTATTATGGCATCCTTCCTTGTTCTTTTTAATTTGGAAAGAGAGAATGGACAAAAGGAGGAGAAGGCAAAGAGAATTCAGGCGTGGAAGAGAAAAAGGCACTAAGGAGAATAAAACATGCGCAAAAAAAAAGAGGAGCGGAAGAAGAAAGGAATGGACGTGATGAAAGCTAAAAGTTGTACATGTTTTTTGAAAGAAAAGTGTGGGTGCTCGGCTTTTCGTTTGTTTTTCTAGACATTGGAAATTTAAACGACTTTTGGAAAATATGAACGAATAGTTTGAATTCAATGCATGGCTTTTGAAACCTTGAATGATGCCTCTTAGAAACCAAAATGGACGAAGCATTTGGAAATAGAAAGGGCACATAACGCATGTATGCAAATGGCAAATGGAAAGGTTACGTATGTTAGTAAATAAATAACCAAAGGGAAAATGGCATGTTTATGTAACATGCACTAAGCCTTCCAAACAAAAAAAAAATTAATGTATAGTTTTGTAAAATAAAATCACATGTTTTGCAGACCCAAAATGACCAGAAAAATATGCAGGATCCAAATAAGGACACATCGAACTCAAATGGCTTCATTTCGAAAATGAACTGTGCAAGCCTTTTCGCAATTTCAGTGCAAACCGAGCACCAAAACTGACAAATAAATATATTTTCGTAATTAACTCAACGAGACGGACTCAAAAGTATATAATTTGCAATGTTAAAATGCTCTGTTCAAAAACGCATTACGGACCCCTTTTTATGTAAAAATGCGGAAGGAAAACGGAGGTCGAAACGTAAGATTTTCGCGAAACGAATTGTACCGTTAGATTCGTGACAATGAATAGAACATTTTTCACGTTTGTCCGAACTGGTTTTGGAGAGATTTTACGGTTGCTAAATTTTGGACCGTAAGGCGTAGCTTTGCATTGAGAAATGCGCAACCAGCAAACATTCAAATTTTTTGACGAAACTTTCACAACTGCTACATATCACTGTACGTATTCCAACTTTCAAATTCCCGTTATGAAAAATTATAAAATATTTTCAAAAAAAATTCAATTTAAATCGGAATTTAAATTATAAAAAATAGTGGGGTGTTACATTCTCCCCTACTCAAAACTTTTTGTCCCGGAAAAGGAACGAGGCAGGAAAATAGTAAATAATTAATATATATTTAAGATCAAATAGTTCATATCTATCCATATACATATATATAATTTGAAATATACATATATATAAATAAAAAGTTAAAATATTTTTATATGTTTTGAAATAGTTTTTTAAGTATTCATTCGACGTCTCGATTGGCAATATATATCTATCCCACTTTCGAAACCTAAAAATAGATATTAGTGATGCTGCAGTCATCACCAAAATCATTTTCAAGTTACTAGAGTGTGACCTTATATCTATCTAATACATATGGGATTTAACGTATACGTTGATCAGACGTATACCCAAATCACAAGGTATTCGACAGGCCAATTTTAACGTCAATTTAATACTCAAAACATCTTCCTATATTTAAACAAAATATATATCAAAATTTCAATCATATATTATAAATAATATAATTCAAATCATTTAAGTAGGGAAAATTTATATTTATCCCCACTCATTTATTCATTAAAAATTCAACTCAATCCATAGTAAGTATACAACATTATTATTATTAAATCAAATATATAACACTGTTATTCTATATTATACAAAAATATTATCAAGTCCATGTTATCAATATTCAAATATATATAACTTATTTAATTCTATAAGTTTAACTTATATATTCATCATAAATACAATCTTTATAAACCAACTTAAAATTTATAAATTCCTATATATATTTATACATTTATAAACAATACCAATATATATTTCAACGAAGATAAATCATTTTCTTATAAAAACTACATCTTTGAATCTTATTTAAAATACATGATTTATAAAGATATAAGACATCAAATCCTTCAATATATTGGTATTGACAAAATGTAATATTAATTTCAAAGATACGCCTTCCAAAAATATATACCAGAATTTCAATATTATATCAAAAGAGTTATAATAACTGTTTCAAACCTATGTTTAGATAGGAATGGTCTCGCTAAAAGACTTATAATCTCCTTCTACTCCTTACCTTGTTATGGACAAGGATAAGATATAGAATTCGAGTTAAAAGCTGAACAAACGAAGGAACCTAGTCAAAGAGGATCTACAAAGGAAGATGATTCAAATGGAAGGGAAATTTAGAAAAGGATTCAAATATTAAACGAGATTTTATATTCGAAAATATTTGTTTTACAAACATTTAAAACCATTTATACTTTAAAATACGCTCTCTCTGAAGAAGGATTCTGCGACTGATTCCACTCATTCTAGGGTATCACTACCCTATCTCTAATGAGTTTTTACCCCATAAGCTAAAGATTTGATAAAACAAAAGTTCTGATACCATATGTAACGACCCGCCATTTTGACCGTGCCGAATCGACAAAACATGTCAACTCGAACCGTCCAAAAACAACAGATTGTTATTAGCTTCTGAGGTAAATAGAATAAATAACAGAATCACAGATCATAGACATAGATATAGAGAAAAATAACATCTCGCAGCGGAAATAAATAATACAATGGTAGTTCATGAAGCTACTAAATAAAATTTTACATCAGAGTTTACATAAAAAAATTACAACGGAAGTCTAATACAATAAATAATTGATAACAATCTGAAACAAAATGATAGAGATAACTAGATGACTGGAACAACTGATCAATAGGTAGATAAAAGTGAGTAGACATCTAATATAAGCTCCGGACTCCAAAGTAAATCTAGAAAGCCATGATAATCGATCTGACCCGAGCATTAATAATGCAAAAAGAAACAACTCGGATCAGGACTAACATTCACATGGAAGTAAATCAACTCAAATGAAATGTTTGATGAAATGCAATCAGTAACTTAGAGGATGTCTGGGATCGACATCCTCTAAGGATCCGTCAAACTAATACTATATAGTATAATACACTATATACAATAGTGTCTACCAGTAAAGTAAAATATCAAAATAGCGTAAGCGGGATTACCATGATTACCCTTACACCGTTTATATATTCCCATAGTATATACAGTACTGTAATTCCTCCGTAAACTGGAGGTTGATCAGAGGGCACTCCATATAAAACAGTACAAAACAAAGTCGTAGTGGGCTCGTATAAGGCATGTGACAAGGCATGCAAGGAATGCCAGGGTGGATTCACCGTTTGTAGAGCCGGACTGGTGGTAACGCATAGCAGCTACTACCGCCCACCTCGAGACATACTCCCATATCAAATCGGAGGGTGGCCACCGAAACACATCACAAAAGTAATAGTATGGTATCGAAGAAGTGCGCTCGATAGGAGGTATGACTTCACATGGTCCGTGCGTAGCTCCTGTTTTAGCCACATCAAGCTGACTCAAGGTAGTCAGGGTCTCGTAATTAATATGAAATAGAAAATGGAGTCGTTCGCCAAATCATCCCCTTCAATCTCGAACTCCACCGCGTACACAGTTGTTAAAGTGGTTTTCGGTATTGGCAGAGAGTGTGACAATAGCCAATCCCAGTCTCTTTAACAACCAATCATTTACATTTTTCACACCGTGGTCATTATTTTATAAATTGCTTCATAAAATAGTTTATACGAATTCTCATATTCAACTTTGAAATCAAATTTAATTATCGAACTTCGAATATATTTAATTTTGAAAACAACTCAATTATATCGCTTAATCAAATCGACTTGAAACATACAGAAAATATCCAAAATATAGTATAAACTAATATTATACTATTCAACTTCAGGTATATTGGATTTTCGAAAATATTCATATAATGACTTCCAATTCAAAACGACTTATATTAAAATCATACCTTAAAGGTCACTGTTATCGTTTAAATCAAAACAAAAATGTTTAACTTCGAGAATATTTCAATTTGATTTATATTCGTAAATCTCGAGTTCAAACATTTCTAACCATTCATTTTCACCTTTAAAAAGGTTCATTTAAATTGATTCATAAAAATACAAATTTTGGTTAGAATTCAACATAACGACTCAAATCAAAAACTCATATTTTAATTTAACCAATTCATATTCAAGTCATACGATTCGAATCATTATTCAAACAATTCATAAAATCTAGTTTTACTGTTTAAGCATTCGTTTTATTCGATTTATAAAAGCTGACATTTAGGTTCAAAATTCCGTTTCTAAATAATCCAAAACGAAAACTTATACTTCCATTTAAACCAAATCGTATCATAACTTATAATTCAAGTCGTTCCATTCAAATTTATCTCATATAGGTTCTACCAATTCGAATTCAAATTCATATAAATTTCAATTCATAACTTAATATGAATTCATTCGTTATTCAATTGTCGTTATATAAATTTACATCTTTAAACTTTGAATTTAAATCGTGAAACCTATCTTATCCAGCTTGAGTTAATTATTAAAGTTCATAAAAATATATATAAGAAAATAAACTTTTGAAAATAGATATATATATATAAGTTTATAAAATTCTAAAATTAATTAGAATATAGATTATAAACATATATAAGATTAAAATAATATAGAAAATAAATTTAAAATAATTATTTATAATAATATAAAAAGCTAAAAATACTTATGTAATTAAATTTCATAGTTTAAAATAAATAAAAACTTAATCTATATTTCCTTATAAAAAATCATTTTTAACATATAATTCAAAGTTATAAAAAAGTTAAGTTTAAAATTTTTGAAATATAAATATAAAATCTTAAGTTATTATTTTAAAATCAAATTCCAAATCAAAATACTTTGAAAATACGACCAACGGTGTCCGTATATAGTTTCTACCCTATGGTCAAGTGATACGGATATTTATCATTTCAACCCGTAATTTATAAAAATTCTACGGGTCTATCATTTCAACCCGCGATCCCAAATTCAGTAAAAATCGTTCAGGCCTATCATTTCAACCCATAATGATTTTTCGCTATTCTAATGTTCGTTCGGGTATGTATCATTTCAACCCTCAGTGATTTTTTCATAAACTAGGGGTCTCAACAATCACAAACAACAATCACAGCATATATATATCGTCAGTGTAACTACGTATTATATGAATATATCGATGTGTCACATATGAAATGTGCATATATATTAAATCAAACAATTTCTATCAGCAATCCTATACATTTCATATAACAGCTCATTATTGGTCAAACATCCATGAAAAATGTAAGTCAGATGTGAGATAAACTCACCTTTCGTGGCGTAGAACGGAGACAACAGACGGATTGACATGGACTGAAATGACGACTTCCAAGCATAATTCAGAATGGATCAACTCGATATCACTTAAAATATATTTTATTTTTATGAGAAGAGGCTACAGAATTTTTCATCAGATTGGAAAAATTATTGGGTTTTGCAACGGTTCGACTATTTGGTTTTTAAATGGTTTCGGAACTCAACACCAAACCCAACTCAAAATAAACGCAATATTTTTTTAAAAAAAATATTATATATATTTCTATATATATATATATATATATACACGCTATAAAGCATATTATATATGTATATATATATTTTAAAATCACACACACCCGAAAACAGTATAATATTTATTTTAAAAGAAACGCAACGCTAAACACGCGCACAGCAAATCCATAAAACCATATATAAGTTTAAATTATATACACACACCTAAACCATTATATATTTTATAAAATATATACATATTCATATATAAGGACACAAACTATATATATATTCAAACACACACAAATACACACACAATACTCAACACAAATCACCCACTCACATAACATAATATACACCCGAAGGCAGACAAATTAAAACGCTCGCAGTACTTAAAAAGCAGACACCTAAACAAAAGGACAGAACACATTTCTCAATATATATATATATATGTACATGTTTGTAAATAACTCACACACGAAGGAGTTGGTGAGGGCTCGGTTATGGGCGGCTTCGATGATCAGGGAGTACGGTTGGGCATGAGGGCTCCAGGTCTGAGGCGATGAACTAATTGTGCATGGAAGACGGTTGGGTTTGGCATGCTGAAACACATGAGTTACTTTTTATTTTCATGCAAATGACACCGCATGCTACAAATGATAAAATTTAAATGAAAGTGGACTTTCGCACGCTACACGAAATGGCCATATTTTGTGCTACAGGAAAGAATGGAGGAAAGGTGAGACTTGCGTAAAGGACGGAGAGAAACAAAAGAAACATCAGCAAAAGGAAGGAGATGCATGCATGTTATTCCTTTGATTATGGCATCCTTCCTTGTTCTTTCTAATTTGGAAAGAGAGAATGGACAAAAGGAGGAGAAGGCAAAGAGATTTCAGGCGTGGAAGAGAAAAAGGCACTAAGGAGAATAAAACATGCGCACAAAACAAGAGGAGTGGAAGAAGAGAGGAATGGACGTGATGAAAGCAAAAAGTTGTACATGTTTTTGGAAAGAAAAGTGTGGGTGCTCGGCTTTTTGTTTGTTTTGCTAGGCATTGGAAATTTAAACGACTTTCGGAAAATATGAACGAGTAGCTTGAATTCAATGCATGGCTTTTGAAATATTGAATGATGCCTCTTAGAAACCAAAATAGACGAAGCATTTGGAAATAGAAAGGGCACATAATGCATGTATGCAAATGGAAAATGGAATGGTTACGTATGTTAGTAAATAAATAATCAAAGGGAACATGGCACGTTTATGTAACATGCACTAAGCCTTCCAAACAACAAAAAATAATAATTAATGTATAGTTTAGTAAAATAAAAGCACATGTTTTGCAGACCCAAAATGACCAGAAAAATATGTAGGATTCAAATAGGGACACATCGAACTCAAATGACTTCGTTTCAAAAATGAACTGTGCAAGCCTTTTTGCAATTTCAGTGCAAACCGAGCACCAGAACTGACAAATAAATATATTTTGGTAATCAGCTCGACGAGACGGACTAAACAGTATATAATTTGCAGTGCTAAAATGCTCTATTCAAAAACGCGTTACGGACCCCTTTTTGCATAAAAATGCGGAAGCAAAACGGAGGTCGAAACGTCAGATTTTTGCGAAACGAATTGCACCATTAGATTCGTGACAATGAATAGAATATTTTTTATGTTTGTCCGAACTGGTTTTGGAGAGATTTTACGGTTGCTAAAATTTGAACCGTAAGGCGCAGCTTTGCACTGAGAAATGCTCAACCAGCAAACATTCATATTTTTCGACGAAACTTTCACAACCACTACATATCACTGTACGTATTCCAACTTTCGAATTCCCGTTATTAAAAAGTATAAAATATTTTCAAAAAAAAATAAATTTATTTAAGTCGGAATTTAAATTGTTAAAAATAGCGGGATGCATTTGGTTAAAACATCGGGTCTGATTCTGTATCATTCCAGTTCCCTGCGTCTTCCATCTATACCCAAGACACGCACCGAAATAGCCTGCTTCTAGATTCAAACAATGATATAAGAAATATGGTTAAATCATAAATTAATTATTACTTAATTAAGTAAAGTTTGTTTATGCTAAAACATTGAAATCAGGCCGACAGTTTCTTCAATCCTTGTTCACGCTCTTTGTCTTTTGGACCCAACTCCCTGCTCCTTTGAACACCGCTCCAGGCTTCCAAAACACAATCCACGCTCGCCCCACCACCGTACATCCTGGCGCCCATCAGTCACCACCGGAACCATCACCAGTTCGCCACCATCTCCTGCTCCCCCACCCCAAGCAATTTGATCATCCCATGCTCCACCAAAAGGACTCCAACAGCAGTGTCTTAATGATAGAGTCCCGGTCATCTTGGCCCCTGGAAGATGATCACCGTCGGTCAATACAAGGGTCTCGATGAACTCGTCCATTTGGTAACTGGATGGCCTTCAAATTAGTGAGAGGATTGATCGATTTAGATGAAAGAATTTTAGAGAACACCGGCCGTTTATTTGTACGGGTGGCGGCGCAAGACTTAGTTGACCAAGAAAATTGTTTGACGCCTGTTAGGGTTTGCTGTAGGGTATATATATAGTGGGTTATATTATTATTTAAATTTTCGCGAAACTTACACGTAAAGTAGTTGATTAAAACCACTACAGATGATCCCTGTTTACTGATAAAAAAGCTATCCTTGATGTAAAAAGGTATTCCGGACCTAATGGGACCAGTTTCGTCGAAATTCGACATCATATGTAAAAAGTTCCTTTATGAAACCAGAAATGAACACGCGTTTAATTTTTCCACGATCACCAGATAAATCAAATCAATTTGAAACCTTGATATCTTGCAATAACTTTTCGATACGAACCCAACGGCACTAGTTTCGTTGCATTCTGAGACCGTTTGCCCGGTAGGCTGTTTTTACCGCGAACCGCCCTACCCTTTTTAATGTCAAATTTCTCGGCCTCTAAAAATAACAAACTATATACCTATCGTGACTCTAATCGACGATATGAACTCAACGGAACTGGTTTCGTGGCCTAATTCGATCGTCCGCTCGAGTTATGTCCAAATATCCTTTTGTTTATTTGAATACGTGTTAGAGAAAATAACTGGGCGTTTACGACTACCGTGGTCACATACGACATCGGTTTTCCACGCTGTTTGATTTTCTGACAATAATTTTACGATACGGTTCTAATGAAACTAATTTCATCGAAAACAGAGTTCGTTTGCAAAATGGCCATTTTAACGGCCGATATCAACTTCCATAGCGTTTTTTTCAAAATTTGTTTTAGCCATAACTCGCAACCAATAACACGAAATCTGGATTTTCCTCCTTCATATGGAAACTATCGTCAACACGAACCAACGTTTCTTGTTTCACAGAAATCCGACTTATATGGGACTCTGTATATCCAGTTGAAGTTCAAAGTCGAATTTACGAACTGCAGCGCTATTTTCAAGCTCGATTTATATTATATATAAATATAACGTTTGAACTTCGTTTTAAACAATGAATTAAATATTAAATCCCGTCGATATTCTAAATAAAATATTTAAATTAAATAAATTGAACTAAATATTTGATTGCCAAAACACGGGTCGTTACATTCTTCCCCCCTTAAAATAATTTCGTCCTCGAAATTGCTAAGGTAAGAAAAGACGTTACAAACCCACTACTTTCAAACCTAATTTAAATCAAACCCGATTTATTTTCAAATCTAATTTATTTTAAATTAGAAACCAATTTCCAAACCATATATAAATATTCTTAAAAATATTGGAAATTTTCTTTTTGTTCAAATACTTCCCTGGGAGTATTCAAACAGTTCAGCTCTTTCCAAAAATCAAATATTTCTTTTCAAAATTCAAAAAAACTTGTTTTTCTCAAAGCAATTCAGACCAAAATCTTTTGTAGTAATCCGTCACTTAGAACTCGAAAATGAACACTGATGATGTGGCCAGGATCATCAGAGTTATTTCCCAGCTATCACAGTGAGTTCAACACTATATCACTTAAAAAACCCTATAAACAAATCCACATTGAAATATACTTCAAAATACCTTACAATACTTGAAAACAAAATTTTAAAATCTCCAAAGTCTTAAAATTCTCATATATTTGATCCAAATCCACCAACAACACTTTTCCCGTCTTCAGAATTTTAATTCCAATTCTAATTTATTTAATCTTGTTTTATATTATTCGAACTCAAATTGGTTATTTATACAACCATTTCAAATATAACCAACCAACACATTCCATATCTATAATACCTCAAATATTATATACACTTTCTTTATAACAAAATGTAATTTGGGTAAATAATTTCATCTACCCTCTTTCAAAACATACTGCATCGGTTTACCGTACTTGAGTCTTTGGTAATCCCTATCGATACAGTGGATCAAACTGATCGACCAGAACTCACAAACCACTCAAACAAATAAATCTCCATAGTATAAAACATTTTTTTTATAAAATCTACAAATACGTTCACTCGTATATATACATTCAAACTCAATCTAGGGTATTGCTAACCCCATCTCTACTGAGTCACGGCACAGAACCAAGGTAATTACTTAACCAATAGCTCTGATACCCCTGTAATGACCCAAGGATTTCGGCCCTAAAAATCGACATAAATACCTTTACCGTAACTCATGCCGATCCTCCAAGCACTGAAACACTGGATAGTTTTAGAAAGAAATTAGAGGGTGAAATAAGAAAGAAAAAAATATTAGAATAGAAGAAGAAGAAACCACACCACAAAGTCTCACATCGCAGCGGAACACAATATAATACTGACATAAATCTTTACTGAGAGATTTAGAAATACTTACAAATATCAGAGCAACGAGACAGTGATAATAACCTGTTCCCTATACACCACATAGCGGAATAGTAGCTATCTAATATCATACTCTGAACATCTCCAGCTCGTCTCTTCACAGCATTCGACGACCTGGACTTGTATAACCCGGTCTAACCCGAGCATTTACAAAACACCGGGTCAGTCTGGTGAACCAGAGTGAGATAAACTCGCACAGTATTTAAAGGAAATCATCCAACTTGATTTTTAAAGTTCAAAATCATCCAAAGGAAAAGGATAATCGTAAGACCGAATCCACACATAAACACGGATGGTTTTTACCTTACAATAACCCAAAACACTTTTGAAAACAATATCTTTGCTGATATTACGATAATGTCTAAATGCAAGTAGATACAATCTAGTGCAACGCTTGCATCTCACGCTCCACAAATATAGTATATAATCAAAACCGCGGGCGCTTATTGGAGTTTGGATTTCCGACTATGGCAAGGTATGGGACCACTTGCCGATAGTGTATCTCTAGAGGCAAATACACTGGGTTCAACAAGAACATCTTGCAACCCGGCCCTCACATGACCGACCACTCATTTCTCTTGAGTGTATCGAGTGTATATCACCGATGGTTGGGATCAACAACCGTCTTCCGACATGGAACAACATCAAAATAGATTAAAAAATGAAATGAATCTCTAGATGGGTGATCATACAACCTAATGGGAGCGACCAACATAGCCATGCTTCTTGCCCGATTTTTGTCATTTTCCGGTTGATGTGGCTTGAGGCCAGGCTTAACTTCTGATCATTTGGTCGTCATTCGCTTGAATGCCACATCGTCAGATCCGTCAGACATCACTAATTGACGTCCACAAAAATACTCTAGTTGGAAGCTAAGAGAACGGCAATTTCTCCGCTAACAACTATAGCACGTTTGAAGAAATCAACGTACGTGACTCTTCGGATATACTCTGTCAGACATCCGTCAATATAGGTCATCAAGGAACAGGATGAACCGAAGGTACTCTCCTACTGCATCCAATATGGGAATCACCCCATGGATCAGTAGCGAGAAGTCCTTGCAACCCGTAGATTCCAACCACGACAGAATCATAGCTTATCTCTGCTTTCCAGGAAGAGAATATTAGTGGTTCTTCCGTTTGTGAAAATCCACGGTCTTCACAACACCATCTCGGTCATCTTCTGATATCTTCACGTATATGTTGGTCGGAATGGTTTTCGAATATACATTCGATCCCGGTCTTTCCATACCAACAATCGTATTGGACAGCTTTGATAGTCGGTGATTTAACTATCAAAATAATCAGAGACACTCCAATGAGTTATTTGTTCAGTATTCAGCATCACTTACTGATTTAATTTTGTTAAATTAAAACTTCTAACTCTTTCATTATTCAAAAAATACGACATTTAAATAACTCTAATCGCTTAACTCTAACTGGTTAACTCTAATTGATTTAATCTAAATGACTAACTCGACTTAACTCCATTTGCTTGACTCTAGATCGCAGCGATCACAATGGTTACGCCTGAGTCCCTCAGGAAACATCCGACCGCCGTAGGCTATCTGCAGCCCTGCGAATTACGCTAGCAGTCGTACGAAATGGCAACTCATCTTGAATAACTATGTTCTTCTATACTAATGTCCTCAGAACCCTTACATTAAAAAAACTTAGTAAAATCCTTATAACCATATATAATTTCCACTCGATTCTCTTTTCAAACATTTGTTACATAAATCTTGATGATTCTAAATTTGGGAAATTTATTCAGCTAATTGTTCGTAAAACTACGATAAGAAATATCTTTTATTCTATACTTGGAACAATAAAAAATATTTATTTGAATAAAATAGAACTCCTACGTTAACAATTCCTTTACTTCGTATTTTCTGTTATATATATATATATATATATATATATATATATATCCTCCAAGTTTCCACCAACCGTTGCATTGTTATTTCACAATGGAAATAATCAATTACCGCTAGTCTCTCTTACGATTACCAACTAATTTCATCTTCAGATAATCCCGATGTCGTTCAAGTTGGGGTATTTTAACTACCTCTCATACCTTGATCAAACAACGTTCCTATCGTCAGATAAATATAAGTTGTAATCAATTCATATTCCATTTAAATCTCAGATCAAATTCCATTTAACTCTGGTTTGGTTATACAACCCTATGACCCATTTCTTTATCTAATCTCACCTTTGATCACCTTTGCCAATCTCCTTTCAAATCTATTCAACCTTTATCCACTTTTGAAATCTTATTTCTCCTTTCCCTTTTTACTTGATCTTATTTCCAGGTAACGTTAATTTAAAATTAACGCTTTACACTTTAAATCCCATTTAAAACTCTGGTTTATAATAAACCCCTTTATCTCTAAGTCTCCTTCTACTTAATTCAAATAATTAAGTAATAGTCATTCAATCTATCTTATTCACTTGAAATTCCTCTTATACTTTGTTATAATACTTTGGGTTTTAAATATAAAATTCATGCATAAAACCCTTTCACCATTTTGTTGGATTACGTTTCACCTTCGATTGCATTCTCAATTAAAAAGAACTTTTCTAAGTTATCATAAATCAAAATAATAATTTCTTCAATCACTAACTACTGTAAAAGTAGTTAATTCCTTTATTAACTATAGTAAATAGCTAATCTCTTTAAAATCCTTATTTAAAATTTAAACAATATTCCTGAAACTATTTTCATCAAAATACATCAATTCGATAATCCCTTCTAATTCAAAATGGTCAATCTAATTTAACTCAAACTCGATTATCTAGTTAATCGATCCCAATAAATCCTCACTTCAAATTAATATAATTAATTTAAATAAATTCCAATTATTGTTTCTTTTCAAAAACAATTACCAAAGTTAACCGTTCGACTTATCCTAATTCTTATAAATCTGATTAATATCCGAATTAACTTTAGAAAATAACTTGATAATAAATCCAAACCTTAAATAAATAGAATACTTATTTATTTCTCTTTGACAATTTTTATTCAAAATAACATATTCAAAATTTAACCTCAATTATAAAATAAAGTTTATAACTTCAGCTCTATCGATTCACATGATGGTGAATCAATATTTATAACCCAATTGGTTTTAAAGGCCATTCTCTGCCAAACACTTAACCAGCACCGCCCATTGGTTTAAACCAAACAGATGTTGAATATTCAGTCAATAATCAACAATCACATCAATCACATTTAACTGATAATAAATAACAACCATTTAACACCAACAAAAAAAACAGAACAATTCAACAATTAAGCACGGTTATAAATAAACGTGACCAATAGGGTGAGTTACCGCCGTTGGACCCAATCGTTAAAATAACGATTTGGAATTTTACTGAAATTAAACACAGTTTAATTCCATCGGTTAAATCAACAGATAAATATCTAACTAGCAAAACAGTCAACCATTTGCAAGCAGAGCACACAAAATAAAAATACCCAATTTATATAAAATATAAAAAGGGTAACTGAGTGAGTTTAACTCACCTTGAGTTGTGTTGTTACAATAACAACCGATTTGATTAAATTAAACTCGCGTTTAATTTAACTGGGATCTCCAGCTGCATTATACTGCGTCAGTTTCTGTTCCAGGATGTAGATCTCATTCATACAGTCCTGTCGTCGCTTGTTGTTTTCCATTCTTATCAGATAAGAATTAGTTATTAAAAATTTGAAGTAAATATAATTTAATTACTAATTATTCTCTAATCTTTATTTTAAATTAAACTAATTACATTGCTGATTATTACGGATGATCAATTCCCATTTCAAACTTCCACTTGGTTCTCGCGTCTCAAGTAGCAAAGCATCTCCCAAGGCCTATACAAAAATAACTTTACAGTTAATATGAATCATCAAATTATTTAATTATCAATTAAATCTTGGTTTATTACTAATCAATGCCTAATTAAATAATTTAAATTCTTAAATGAATCATTAGATCTTTACTTAAATTTCACGGTCATTTAACTCCCCCTTCTCCCGTTCGTTTCTTACTCCATTCCTAAAAACACCACTTCCTGCATAGTTTAGAATAGGGATGATTTAATTAAGCAAACCAATTTTCTAACCAAAATTAATTATCTCCTTAATAACAGAATTATTTAGATAATACATATCGGTTTACATTTGTAACTATCCGCCATTTTGACCGTGCCGAATCGACAAAACATGTCAACTCGAACCGTCCAAAAACAACGGATTGTTGTTAGCTTCTGAGGTAAATAGAATAAATCAAAGAATCACATATCACAGACATAGATATAGAGAAAAATAACATCTCGCAGCAGAAATAAATAATACAATAGTAGTTCATGAAGCTACTAAATAAAATTTTACATCAGAGTTTACATAAAAAAATTTACAACGGAAGTCTAATACAATAAATAATTGATAACAATCTAAAACAAAATGACAGAGATAACTAGATGACTGGAACAACTGATCAACAGATAGATAAAAGTGAGCAGACATCTAATATAAGCTCCAGACTCCAAAGTAAATCTCGAAAGACGTGATAATCGATCTGTCCCGAGCATTAATAATGCAAAAAGAAACAACTCGGATCAGGACTAACATTCTCATGGAAGTAAATCAACTCAAATGAAATGTTTGATGAAATGAAATCAGTAACTTAGAGGATGTTTGGGATCACCATCCTTTAAGGATCCGTCAAACTAATACTATATAGCATAATATGCTATATACAATAGTGTCTATCAGTAAAGTAAAATATCAAAATAGCGTAAGCGGGATTACCATGATTACCCTTACACCGTTTATATATTCCCATAGTATATACAGTACCCTAATTCCCCCGTAAACTGGAGGTTGATCAGAGGGCACTCCGTATAAAACAGTACAAAACAAAGTCATAGTGGGCTCGTATAAGGCATGTGACAAGGCACGCAAGGAATGCCATGGTGGATTCACCGTTTGCAGAGCCGGACTGGTGGTAACGCATAGTAGCTACTACCGCCCACCTCGAGACACACTCCCATATCAAATCGGAGGGTGGCCACCAAATCACATAACAAAAGTAATAGTATGGTATCAAAGAAGTGCGCTCGATAGGAGGTATGACCTCACCTGGTCTGTGCGTAGCTCCTGTTTTAGCCACATCAAGGTGACTCAAGGTAGTCAGGGTCTCGTAATTAATATGAAATAGAAAATGGAGTCGTTCGCCAAATCATCCCCTTCAATCTGGAACTCCACCGCGTACACAGTTGTTAAAGAGGTTTTCGGTATTGGCAGAGAGTATGACAATAGCCGATCCCAGTCTCTTTAACAACCAATCGTTTACATTTTTCACACCGTGGTCATTATTTTATAAATCGCTTTATAAAATAGTTTATAAGAATTCTCATATTCAACTTTGAAATCAAATTTAAATATCTAATTTCGAATATATTTAATTTTGAAAACAACTCAATTATATCGCTTAATCAAATCGATTTTGGAAACATACAGAAAATATACAAAATATAGTATAAACTAATATTATCCTATTCAACTTCAGTTATATTGGATTTTCGAAAATATTCATATAACGACTTCCAATTCAAAACGACTTATATTAAAATCATACCTTAAAGGTCACTGTTATCGTTTAAATCAAAACAAAAATGTTTAACTTCGAGAGTATTTCAATTTTATTTATATTCGTAAAGCTCGAGTTCAATCATTTCAAACCATTCATTTCCACCTTTAAAAAGGTTCATTTAAATTGATTCATAAAACTACACATTTTGGTTAGAATTCAATGTAACGACTCAAATCAAAAACTCATATCTTAATTTAACCAATTTATATTCAAGTCATACGATTCGAATCATTATTCAAATAATTCATAAAATCTAGTTTTACTGTTTAAGCATTCGTTTTATTCGATTTATAAAAGCTGACATTTAGGTTCAAAATTCCATTTCTAAATAATCCAAAATGAAAACAATAACACGAAAACAGAGTTCGTTTGCAAAATGGCGATTTTAACGGCCGATATCGACTTCCATAGCGTTTTTTTCAAAATTTATTGTAGCCATAACTCGCAACCAATAACACGAAATCTGGATTTTCCTCCTTCATACGGAAACTATCGTCAACACGATCCTAACTTTCTTGTTTCACAGAAATCCGACTTATATCGGACTCTGTATATCCAATTGATGTTCAAACTCGAATTTACGAACTGCAGCGCTATTTTCAAGCTCGATTTATATTATATATATATAACGTTCGAACTTCGTTTTAAACAACGAATTAAATATCAAATCCCGCCGATATTCTAAATAAAATATTTAAAGTTGAACTAAATATTTGATTGCCAAAACACGGGTCATTGCAGTGGGATTTGGAATTATGTCCAAATCAAATTTCGAAAAGGTCGCTGTAAGTGCAGTTCGGTGGCCGATATTGGAAACCGACTGTACAGGCCTTAGTAAAATTATTAAAAATATTAACAATTTTTGTAAAATCATAATAAACGATTTGGAAAGATTTGGAATAAAAAATACAAGTTTGAAAAGATAAAAGTATATTTTTATTGAAATGAACTAGTTTTTAACTAGAATAATAATCCAATTATTTTTAGAAATAAATAAACTGGTTTTGAATTGGATTTAAAATAATCAGAATTTTCCAATAAATAAATTGGAACGGTTTGGAATGGAAATAATCTTTGGAATATTTCGGTATTGGATTCCGTGGTTATACGGATATTGTTTCGGGAATTTGGAAGATACATATATTGTTATTCCTAATACGATATCCGTTAGTTTCAGAATTTTATATTTAATATAAGCCGATATAATTTTATGCAGAGCCTTGTATTTAATATCGAATTGGGTTTTTGGGTTTATCGTGAACGGTGTTTCAAATAACACTGGTTCTTTAACCCGATTAACAATGAAATGAGATTTGGGTTTGTCGTGAATGGTGTCTTAAATAACACTGTTCTTAAAACCCATGTGAAAAGAATAAATCTTTTAATTAAGAATATTAGAGTTTCCAATTATATTTAATTGAAATGGAATAAAATGGAATGTGAATTGGGTTATGAACAGTGTTTTAAACGACATTCGTTCTTTAACCCAATTAACATTGAAATGTGATTCGGAATTTATAAATCTTTTAATTAAGATTAAGGGAATTTTCCAAAGTAATGATTTCGAGTTAATTAAAATAAATTGGGAAGGAATGGAATTCGATTTGGTAATAATCGAAGTGAGCTTCTGTGCAAGAAGACCGTTACTATATACGGAATTTAAAAGGCTTTGTCGTTATTCCATTTATACTATTGGTTGGATATGGAAGCTTATATCGATTATATATTGATCGGTTTTCCGTAAAGATTCCATAATTAATCGAATGTGATTTTGGATTTATCATGAACTATGTTTTAAATGACATTAGTTCTTTAACCCAATTAAAGATAAGATTGATTTCTTAACTTTGAATAATCATTAAGTAATGATTTTGAGATTAAAACTGAATTAGAGTATTAATGAATCTTTAATTAGATTGGAATGAGAGTATGGTAATTTAAATTATCAAATTTGGGAAATGATCGAGAATGGAGTATCACCAGTTTTTCTCCAAGCGATAGTTAAATCTTTAAATAGATTTGAACGTGAAATGGTAATTAATACTTACTGATAACACCGTGGTGTTAGACATAGAGAATCACCAGTTTTGCTCCAGGGGATAAATAGGTTGGGATTGAGAAAGAAAATAAATGATTACTTCAGTATGGTTCGCTAATCCCGACTAGTTTGGATAAACATTAAAATGGTTTGATTTGATATCCAAAGGAAGATTAAAGAATAAACTTAAATGAATTTATCTTTGATAAAATTAATGGGAACCTCTCCCTAAGAATGTGAATATTTGAATAAAAGGATATTCTGGATTAGAATGAGGCATATGTTGTGTTTGTGTAGCACTTGTTTATAATGTACGCGAGTTATTCGGAAAGGCCAGTTTTATTCCCGCTCTGAATAAAGGTTTCGATGATATGTCGAAGATGAAGACGGTGGTTGAAGGCCGGAGGTGTTTGCATCAAAAATGGCACAAACACCAAGTGTACTCGGAGTACTTCTCTAAATGCTTAATGGTACAAAGTGCGGAACCGATCAATAAAGAAAAACAAATAAGGAGACACGGGGTTTATAGTGGTTCGATCATATGCGATCTACATCCACTTTGAATATTGATTCTATTACCTCATGTCGAATTACAAAGCCATTACATCTCTCCATTACATTCATCCTCACACACTCTTAGAAAGTCAATTAAGGAGAAAATGATATAAAGTCTTCAATTGAGCTTGACGATGAATCAGATTTAGATTGCCATATGCACTTCAATGGGTTTTGAGTTGAATCTTCCTTTTTGGATGATTAGGAGATGGTGAAAATGCTAAGTAAATGTCGAGAATATAGTTTGACAGCCCTCCGGGGTCATGGAGCTCGTCCCCCATTAAAGAGGGGTTGGACTCCTATTTATAGGAGTGGAGAAATGGCATGATATAGCTTTCTAGGCCAGCGGTCGGCCATCCCTTATTTACAGAATTGCCATCGGCCAGCCTGGCAACAGTTGTCTGGAAGACAGGCTGGCAATAGTTGTCCGAGTAGTCGATCGGTCTATAGTATGTCCGATCGCTCGGCGTTGCTTCCTTCCCTCCTAATGTAAGAGGCTCGTCGCACCTTTCGTCTTATAACCGACTGACCATCCTTCCTCTGATCGACCGGAATGGGAAAGGGGTGCCGATCGATACTCTCAGATTGTAGCCGACCGATGAGTATGCTTCATTATCCCTTTGAGTGGGTGAACTGACGTTGATCTCATATCGAAGCCAACCGGTCGCTTGTCTTCGGGTCGATCGGTATCATAATACTTGGATAACACATATCATCCCTAAGGAGTCGGTCGGTCCTTATGGATCCAAACCGCCCAGTTGGCGAAGGTCCCTCTTTTCTCATATGGGATTGTTATGTTTTGAACTTGTGGTCACCCGACCGGTATGTTTGGGTTCAATCCGGGCAGTATCATTTCTGTTGAATAAACCGACATATCCATGTCTTAACCGACCGGTATCTTTCTATCGGATTGCTCCTCACAGTGGTTTCCCTGACCGGTTGGTCTTCTTTTTTATCAAACCGACCAGATGTGCCTTATCATATTTCATGGATAACATTTGCCCCTCGAGGTTTTCAATCTTTATCTTCGTAAAATTGTGGACCTCGACATAAAATCTTTCACTGTAAATTGATGGACTCCGGTCGTTCCACTTACAAATGGATAGCGTGCAAAAGACCTTTATAAGCCGATCGGTCCTTAAGCTCAAGCAAAACAGATGGCAGTGGGTTCTCCGACCGGTTGGTACATGTCCATTGGAATTCCTGGATTTGACTCGAGATTTGACCGAAGTGACCTTTTGGCTCTTGAGCTTCCCAGCATACCTTTATATTATGTCCCTTTGCAGAATCATTTCTACTTTATTTTATTTCATCCTCTCCAAGGAAATTAATGGCCGCTGATTCTTAAACGAAGAGAAAGAAGATTGAAAGTGGAGTTCTCCTTCTCCTTCAAGTTTCTCGTTGACCCTTCCCCTTCCTTCGAGTTTCGGATTGCTCTTTTGGTTGACAGGTTTGTTCGTAGCCTCGTTTTTTGAATTAAAAGACTCTCTTGCTTGGGGTTGATATCACTTGATTGGAATTTGACTATTAGGTAACAATTTGATTGCACTATTAGTTTGGCCATAACTTATTTTGATTCAACTTTTTGTATTCGTGTTTTTGGGGGTAAAGGCGTCGGCTGTGATGAACTTAGATTTTTGGTTTAACTGTTGCAGTGTTGAAATGCCCTAAAATATGATCGTGTAAAATTGTTTTGAAACCACGATCGTAAGAGATACTTCCGTCGTGAGGTTTGGTTATCACTGTCCTAATTTTGTTTAGTGTCCACGAATTGTTTGATGATATGCTAGGCTTGAGATCCCCTTGAATTCATAGCTTTCTCGATGTCAATGGATTTTGCTTTGAAATTGTATGCATTTATCACTTTTGGGTTTGTCAATGTCCAAGTTTAAAGTTGTGAATGGTTTAGGAATTAGGCGTGAAATCCATAATTTCGTAACTTCCGGTGAAAGCTAGTCACATATATCTGGTCGGTGCACATTAGGTTCCCCAGGGGCTGGAGTGCCGATCGGATTTCGTTGATCACCGATCGATCGCTTCCATCTCCCTGTGAGGTTAATGATACCGACCAGTTCATTCGTGGTGTCGGTCGGCCTCGTGATTCCTGGCCCTGCATCTAATTCTGACCGATCGATCATTGACATATTGCAACACCCCGTAATTCTGTAACATTAAGTTTCACAAATTAAGGTATAATTAATTTTGAGAAAAAAAGAATTAGGTGAAACGGGTTGTGTCGTTGCGTTCGTCACGGAATTCTGCCTGAGATAGAGTCCGAGTTTGCGTAAATTGGACTCAGTATGAAGAAAATATCTTTAAATTAAATATTGCAGCAAAACATGAAAAAAGATGAATGAGAAAAGAATAATGCTTAGCATTGTTCTAAGGTTTGTAAGTAAAAGACTTAGTAGCTCATTTTGTTAGAACATGTGACTTGCATACAAGAGGTACGAAGTTCAATCCCCACCAGTGCCATATTTTTGTTTTAGGGGAATGGCTTAAAAGTGACTTAGTGTGAACGCAGATCAAAAATGTGGTTTAGTGTGAAAATGGTTATTTGGGAAGATTGATAAAAATAAATATATTATATATATATATACACACACATATACATATACATATACATATACATATACATATATATATGACCTGTACGCCTCATGTAGCGTACGTTGCGCATTTTTGGTTGTCAAGGATTGTTTTTTTTACGTCGGCTTCTCTAATTGGATTTGTGACAAATTAAAAGTAAGAAAAGATTTATTTATGTATAAATAAATATTTATATATGGGTAATTAATGTATACGGTAAAGGGAAAATGTATATACTAAGTACGTATTTATGTTTGAATTGATTGACAATAAATAATAAAAAGAAAAGATGTACATTTGGTACATTAACATTAAAGTAGAAAGTTTTTAATACAAATGCTGAGTCATTGCTAAGTAATTGCTGACATGTTGCTGAGTCACTAGGGCTGAATTAGCAATTCTATCTTGGTTGAATGGTTGTGTTTATTCCTAGGTTCATCCGACGGCTCTAATTAAATTGAAATCCTATATAAGCAACCTAAATCTAAACCTAAAATCACACAAAAATATAACCTAAAGCCGTCATGCTACCTTGAGACAACCCAGAGTAGCCTCCACTTGAAGCTAACATAGAGACGAACAAAACAATGAATCAAAATCTAATTTAGAACAATGATTTGTCTACGCAAAAGGAAAACATTTCAATTTCAGACTTCAGAACTCAAGACTTCTCTGTTATTGTAAGTGCGGTTAATACGTAGATTTAAAAATAAATCTTTTTATATCATGGCTTGTATAATTTGAACATAGAACGTTGTCTATATGTGAATTTGATTATGTTTATATTAGCTTGTGGGTGATGAACATGCTAAACTTGATTTATGTTCACATTTATTTGTTGGCAGTGAACATACTATTGTATACTTTTGGTGATAAAAACTTATCATGAAATGGGTGATGTACTCATTCTAGCGTATATTAACTTGATGGTATAATTTGGTGGTTATTTGCATGTTTATGATTTAAATCATATTCTTATATTGGATCAACATTTTTGTATATTTAGAATTATGTTAAGTTGAACCTATTTATGTTGCAAGTTAAATTAGCGACTCTCTTATGATTTAACATACATAAGTTAACATGCTAAGTTGTGATTTAAATATGTTTATAAGCAAAAACATGACTATTTAAACCTGTTTGTTTAAATCTACAATTGTACATGTTAGATCCATTATGCCTACATGATTAAATCCATATATATGTTCACATGTTCATATGCAAGTTACAAGTTTATGATTGGATCCATGCTAAGATCCATTTAGGTTCACATGATTCATACAAGTTTCATGTTAGATCTAAAACTAGATCTATGTTTATATACATGTTGTACAGCGAATTTATGCAAGTTCACATGATTGGATCTAGTTCACACCTATATGTTAATATCAAAATTATACATATTTTGGAAATGGACATGTCATAATTATGTCATGTGCTAATTTATATTTGAAGTTATGTTCACACCTACATGTTAATATCAAAATTATACATATTTTGGAAATGGACATGTCTTAATTATGTCATATGCTAATTTATATTTGAAGTTATGTTCACACCTATATGTTAATATCAAAATTATACATATTTTGGAAATGGACATGTCATAATTATGTCATATGCTAGTTTGTATTTGAAGTTATGTTCACACATATATGTTAATATAAAAATTATACATATTTTGGAAATGGACATGTCATAATTATGTCATACGTTAGTTTATATTTGAAGTTATGTTCATGCATGCCTAGATCTACATATTAACATGTTTAGGCTTATGTTTATCTAAGTCTAAATTATATGCAAGTTCATGTGACATGGTAAATTATATTGTATGCCAAATTTCATGATATATGTTGATTGAACCTATGTTATGTATGTTCCCTTCTTTATCTTGTTTATAAATTGGGATAATTTGCGGGCCCAATGACTTCATGTGATTAATGCGAACGAACGAAACGGGGGTAATTTTGGGATTATTATTAAAAACTATAACATGTTAATGATGAAGGTGGGCCCATAACCATGTAAATGGTTAAGGCCATGAAATGGTATAATATACATACTAAAAATCATGAACCTAATTTAGAGGGAAAGCGGGCCATAACAATAATTGTTGATAATGTACATTAAAAGAGTAATTATGGCATAATAAAATTGAGAATAACTTACATATAGAATTTGTCCTTAATGAGATATATGTAAATTGTAGAGAATAAGAATATGTCTAACCCGAGGTTAGATTGAGTTGTGATGTAAACCTGCCCAGACCCGCCCGGCTGTCCAGTAATCACAACAATACCTATCTAATATGGGAGGTTAAGGCATTGAGCCCAATAAGGACCCGAGGTTAGATTGAGTTGCGGTGTAAACCCATCCGGAACCGACCGGGACATCTAGTAACCGCAACAATACCTGTCTAATGTGAGTGGATGGTGCTTTAATGAATGAATTAAAGCTAGGATAAGAATGGTAGGGTTAAGTTAACTAAAACACTTAACCAATTCAACATGTTAACTAAACTGATGGGTGGGGTTAAGTAAATTTAGAACACTTAACCATTATAACATGTTGACTGGACAAGTGGGTAAGGTTAACTAAATGCTTAACCGTTATAACATGTTAACTAGACTAGAAGGTGGGGTTAACTAAATTTAATACACTTAACTAATTTAACATGTTAACTAGACTAGAAGGTTGGGTTAAGTTCCTAGGAGCACTTAACCAATATAACAAGAATGACTAGGGTTAAGTTAATAGGAACACTTAACCAATACAAGATGAATGGGTAGGGTTAAGCAATAAAAAACACTTAACCAATATAACTTGATTTGTGTTAGGGTTAAGTTAATACAAGAAGGCAACACTTAACCTGAGTAACATGACAAGTAGGTGAGTTAAGTTGACATGAATAAAGAAACACTTAAGCAACATGGCATGATGAATGGGCGGGTTAAGTACATATCAGGTTGGTGGGTAATATTAGTAAATATAGGACCACAAACTTAACCATTAATAAACATGCTTGAATCAGTGAGAGATACATACATCTGGTTGGTGGGTAATATTAGTAAATATGGGCCTACTAACTTAACCATTAATAAACATGATTGAATCGATGGGAGGGTTAAGTACTGACGGGTAGGTGGGTAATATCTGTATATATAGGCCTACAAACTTAACCAGTAGGAAACCCTAGTAACGGGGACCCATTTCAGCAGTAACCCACATAGACGTATCACGGTACCCTGAAACTAGGCAGGGTGGGGCACGATTACTAGGCTGATTATAAGCGGTCAAAACAACGGCGGTTCGTGCAGTAGTATAGGTTCTAACGGAGCGCGGGCGTGCACGCACTCCGAAGCAGAAAAATAACGCACTGGGCATTAGTAGTACACACTATGCACTCTGGAATCTTGTCGGGTTGCCACTATAGGATTTGATACACCCCATGGTGGGACCAGCATAGGTATCTACAATCAAGCGGGGGCCGTATGACTCACACAGGTAGCATAATCCCTAGTTGGACTTAGGTCGCATAAACCCTGAATCTGAGAAGCGTTCAATAGGTAGCATAATCCCTAGTTGGACCTAGGTCGCGTAAACCCTGGCTGAATCTAGGAAGCGCTCGATAGAAAACACTAGATTAGATCTAGTTAATAAATGGAATCCCCAAAATAGATGCACACCTGAAGGCAACCACGATTACTAGGATTGGGATCACGTTATCATATGATCATTGTATACAGATTACTTGTTGGGACACTAGTTAGGCGGTGCAGAGATGTAGAAACCAGAATAACAGAATAGTAGCGAAGCAGAGGAATAGAAATTAGTGCTGTTGTATATCTTGCCTTGGCTTGACTCATGATATCTTGACACTATAGCATTGTCCTACTTTCGGTTATTCATGTCAAGATCTTTGCTTCCTGTTGAAATGCTAGTAATAACTAGAACTTACCAGACTTATTGTTTGACCCACTTTCTTTCGTGTTCTTTTCTTCCGTTCCCCCCAAGGTAGTTAGGGACGGAATAGCTCAGATTAGTATGGACCGTTACTCTTTCCAAGCTTGAAGACTCTTTGATGTGCTGCTCCGGACTCTCTCTTCCACCGCTACGGCTGGCTAATGTTTTATTGGGGAATATCATTGTATATTTATGCTTCTTTATTTTGTTAAACAAGATAGATACTTTGTTGTTGGAAAACAATGTTTGTACAAGCTGTTTATAAATGAAATAAAGTCTTATTCATTTTTCCGCTTCTTTATTTATCTGTCTTGTAATTTATCTGTATCTTTTACCTATAACTCTCCACCGAAGTTAAGGCATTCCCTTTGTGAGTGACCTTAACGGAGTTGGGGTGTTACACGTGGTATCAGAGCTGAAGGTTACCGGATCAGATAAAAGATTTGAAAAATTATTTTCAAAACGGTTTTTAGAAGAAGCTTTTTCAAAAGAAAAGTTTTGGTTTAAAGGCATATTCCCCAAAGCCATACGCACTATCTTCCAATCCTCTGTTTGAATCTTTGTTTCCTTCTTTCTTGAGTCTCTGGGGCTCCTGACTTTCTGGGAGGTAAACTCATCGCTGCATGGTTCCGTAGGCTTGATGAGACTATGGCACCAGTCAAAGGGCAAAGAAGTGCCCGACTTCCGTCTATAGTCGTAGCAGTTTCACCTGCGGCTAATTTTCTTCCAAGTTTGTAGGGTTCTTCGTGCGATGGAGGTAGCTTTCGAGAGACCTGCCAACATGTTACACAAGGATGGTTTAAGTGAGAGATGAATAGTTGTGGCAGGCGCCCTAGGTAGGAAAAAGACTGAACTTAAGAGAGGTAAAAAGTACATAGCAACCTTTAGCTTTAGACCCTCAGATTTGTATAACATGATGGATAAGCTAAGTAGAGGAGAGACCTCTAATCATCTTAGTATATACGCTTGGTATCAAGGTTAACATCTGTTTATCTTGGAAAGATAGTTCAACAACATTGGATACCCTCTGGCATAGTAAGTGATGGAGTTCCTATCTTTACTAGTGGGTTTTGGAAATGGAGGTCAAGAAGCTTCACAATCATGAAGATTAATTAGTTAAGGTACAGTGGAGTGAAGCTCAAGAAGACTCGACGTGGGAGACTAAAGATAAGACACGCACATCATACCCTTTTTGAGGGTATATCCTTGATCTCTTTTCTAGGAATGTTATATTGTTTCTATCTTTTTTAGGTATATCCTCTAGGTCATATCTTCGATCCTTAGGTAGAAGCCAATGGATGTAAACATGTATTTGAAACATGTTATGATTGATGGTTGCAAGTGGTTGCGAGTGGTTGCTCGTGGATGCATTTACACACATTAGGCACTAGATCGGCTCAGTCACCTTTTCATATTGCATATGGATCCAAGTGCATATGTTTGTATAAGTATTGAAATTTGATGTGTTATCATATGGATGTTACATGTGAATGAATGGTTGTGCACTCATATAGAATTGTGAGTAGGAAAAGTTGCATACATAATAGACTCATGGCACTGACATAATTTGCATTAAGGAGGTCATCTGAATCAGTGGACCGCCTGATTTTTGCATTAGATAATGACATTTACACACACTATGCATATGATCATGAGATCATTAGAAATCTTTTTAAGGACAATGGACGCCTGTGATTGAATGGTTGAGTAGATGGATGATTGGATGGTAGGACACATTCTTCCAAACTTGAGGATTTCGGGGACGAAATCCTTTAAGGGGGGAGAATGGAACACCCCGTAATTCTACAACATTAAGTTTCACAAAATAAGGTATAATTAATTTTTAGAAAAAAATTTAGGTTAAACGGCTTGCGCCATTGCATTCGTCTCAGAATTCAGCTTGAGATAGAGTCCGAGTTTGCATAAATTGGACTCCGTATGAAGAAGATATCATTAAATTAAATATTGCAGCAAAACATGAAAAAAGAGGAATGAGAGAAGAATAATGTTTAGCATTGTTCTAAGGTTTGTAAGCAAAAACCTTAGTTGCTCATTTGGTTAGAACACGTGACTTGCATACAAGAGGTACAAAGTTCGATCCCCGCCCGCGCCATTTTTTTGTTTTAGGGGAACGGCTTAAAAGTGTATTAGTGTGAACGAAGTTCAAAAAAGTGGTTTACTGTGTAAATACTTAATTGGGAAGATAGATAGAAACAAATATGTATATATATATATATAATATACATATACATATACATATATATATGACGTGTACGCATCATGTGGCGTACGTTGCGCATTTTTGGTTGTCAAGGATTGTTTTTTTTTACGTGGCCTTCTCTAATTGGATTTTGACAAACTAAAAGTAAGAAAAGATTTATTCATGTATAAATAAATATTTATATATGGGTAATTAATGTATATGATAAAGGGAAAATGTATATATTAAGTACGTATTTATGTTTGAATTGATTGACAATAAATAATAAAAAAAAAGACGTACATTTGGTACATTAACATTAAAGTAGAAATTTTTTAATACAAATGCTGAGTCATTGCTGAGTCATTCCTAACCTGTTGCTGAGTCACTAGGGCTGAATTGATAATTCTATCTTGGCTGAATAATTGTGGTTATTCCTAGGTTCATCCGACGTCACTAATTAAATTGAAATTCTATATAAGCAACCCAAATCTAAACCTAAAAACACACAAAAATTTAACCTAAAGCCGTCATGCTGCCTGGAGACAAGCTAGAGTAGACGCCACTTGAAGCTAACATAGAGACGAACAAAACAATGAATCAAAATCTAATTTAGAACAACGATTTGTCAACACCAAAGGAAACCATTTCAATTTCAGAATTCAGACTTCAGAACTCAAGACTTCTCCGTTATTGTAAGTGCGGTTAATACGTAGATTTTAAAATAAATCTTTATATATCATGGCTTGTATAATTTGAACGTAGAACGGTGTCTATATCTGAATTTGATTTATGTTGATATTAGCTTGTGGGTGATGAACATGCTAAACATGATTTATGTTCACATTTATTTGTTGGCAATGAACATACTATTGTATACTTTTAGTGATAAAACTTATCATGAAATGGGTGATGAACTCAATCAAGCGCATGTTAACTTGATGGTATAATTTGGTGGTTATTTGCAAGTTAATGATTTAAATCATATTCTTATGTTGGATCAACATTTATGTATATTTAGAATTATGTTAAGTTGAACCTATTTATGTTGCAAGTTAAATTAGCAACTCTCTTATGATTTAACATACATAAGTTAACATGCTAAGTTGTGATTTAAATATGTTTATAAGCAAAAAACATGACTATGTAAACCTGTTTGTTTAAATCTACAATTGTACATGTTAGATCCATTATGCCTACATGATTAAATCCATATATATGTTCACATGTTCATATGCAACTTACAAGTTTATGATTGGATCCATGCTAAGATCCATTTAGGTTCACATGATTAATGCAAGTTTCATGTTAGATCTAAAACTAGATCTGTGTTTATATACATGTTGTAAAGCAAATTTATGCAAGTTCACATGATTGGATCTAGTTCACACCTATATGTTAATATCAAAGTTATACATATTTTGGAAATGGACATGTCATAATTATGTCATATGCTAATTTATATTTGAAGTTATGTTCACACCTATATGTTAAAATCAAAATTATACATATTTTGGAAATGGACATGTCATAATTATGTCATATGCTAGTTTATATTTGTAGTTATGTTCACACCTATATGTTAATATCAAAATTATACATATTTTGGAAATGGACATGTCATAATTATGTCATATGTTAGTTTATATTTGAAGTTATGTTCACACCTATATGTTAATATAAAAATTATAAATATTTTGGAAATGGACATGTCATAATTATGTCATGTGTTAGTTTATATTAACATGTTTAGGCTTATGTTTATCTATGTCTGAATTATATGCAAGTTCATGTGACATGTTAAATTATATTTAATGCCAAATTTCATGATATATTTTGATTGAACCTATGTTATGTATGTTCCCTTCTTTATCTCGTTTATAAATTGGGCTAATTTGCGGGCCCAATGACTTTATGTGATTAATGCGAATGAACGAAACGGGGGTAACGTTGGGATTATTATTAAAAACTATAACATGTTAATGATGAAGGTGGGCCCATAACCACGTAAATGGTTAAGGCCATGAACTGGTATAATCTACATAGCAAAAATCATGAACATGATTTAGAGGGAAAGCGGACCATAACAATAATTGTTGATAATGTACATTAAAAGAGTAATTGTGACATAATAAAATTGGGAATAATTTACATATAGAATTTTTCCTTAATGAGATATATGTAAATTGTAGAGAATAAGAATATGCCTAACCCGAGGTTAGATTGAGTTGTGATGTAAACCTGCCCGGACCCGCCCGGCTGTCCAGTAATCAGACAATACCTATCTAATGTGGGAGGTTAAGGCATTAAGCCAAATAAGGACCCGAGGTTAGACTGAGTCGCGGTGTAAACCTTCCCGGAATCGACCGACACATCCAGTAACCGCAACAATACCTGTCTAATGTGAGTGGTTGGTGCTTTAATGAATGAATTAAAGCTAGGATAAGAATGGTAGGGTTAAGTTAACAAAAACACTTAACCAATTCAACATGTTAACTAAACTGAGGGGTGGGGTTAAGTAAATTTAAAACACTTAACCATTATAACATGTTGACTAGACAAGTGGGTAAGGTTAAGTAAATGCTTAACCGTTATAACATGTTAACTAGACTAGAAGGTGGGGTTAAGTAAATTTAATACACTTAATCAGTTTTACATGTTAACTAGACTAGAAGTTGGGGTTAGGCTCCTAGGAGCACTTAACCAATATAACAAGAATGACTAGGGTTAAGTTAATAGGAACACTTAACCAATAAAAGATGAATAGGTAGGGTTAAGTAATAAGAAACACTTAACCAATATGACTTGATTTGTGGTAGGGTTAAGTTAACACAAGAAGGAAACACTTAACCAGAGTAACATGATAAGTAGGTGAGTTAAGTTGACATGAATGAAGAAACACTTAACCAACATGACATGATGAATGGGCGGGTTAAGTACATATCGGGTTGGTGGGTAATAATAGTAAATATAGGCCCACAATCTTAACCATTAATAAACATGCTTGAATCAGTTAGAGGATTAAGTACATATCGGGTTGGTGGGTAATATTAGTAAATATAGGCCTACAAACTTAACCATTAATAAACGTGCTTGAATCAATGGGAGGGTTAAGTACATCATAGGTAGGTGGGTAATATCTGTATATATAGGCCCACAGACTTAACCAGTAGGAAACCCTAGTAACGGGGACCCATTTCAGCAGTAACCCACATAGACGTATCATGGTACCCTGAAACTAGGCAGGGTAGGGCACGATTACTGGGATGATTATAAGCGGTCAAAACGACAGTGGTTGGTGCAACAGTGTAGGTTCTAACGGAGCGCGGGCGTGCACGCACTTCGAAGTAGAAAAATAAGGCATTGGGCATCAGTAGTATACATTATGCACTCTGGAATCTTGTCGGGTTGCCACCATGGGACTTGATACACCCTATGGTGGGACTAGCGTAGGTATCTATAATCAAGCGGGGGCCGTATGACACACGCAGGTAGCATAATCCCTAGTTGGACCTAGGTCGCATAAACCCTGAATCTGAGAAGCGTTCAATAGGTAGCATAGTCGCTAGTTGGACCTAGGTCGTTTAAACCCTAGTTGGACCTAGGAAGCGCTCGATAGTAAACCCTAGATTAGATCTAGGTAATAAATGGAATCCCCAAAATAGATGTACACATGAAAGCAACCACGATTACGGGGATTAGGATCACGTTATCATATGATCATTGTATACAGATTACTAGTTGGGACACTAGTTAGGTGGGGCAGAGACGTAGAAATCAGAATAACAGAATAGTAACGAAGCAGAGGAATAGAAATGAGTGCTGTTGTATATCTTGCCTTGGCCTGACTCGTGATATCTTGACACTATAGCATTGCCCTACTTTCGGTTATTCATGTCATGATCTTTGCTTCCCGTTTAAATGCAAGTACTAACTAGACTTACCATACTTATTGTCTGACCTACTTTCTTTCGTCTTCTTTTCTTCTGTTTCCCCCTAGGTAGTTAGGGAGGGAATAGCTCAGATTAGTATGGACCATTACTATTTCCAAGCTTGAAGACTATTAGATGTGCTTCTTTGGACTCTCTTTTCCAACGCTACGGCTGGCTAATGTTTTATGGGGGAATATCATTATATATTTATGCTTCTTTATTTTGTTAAACAAGATAGATACTTTGTTGTTGGAAAACTATCATTGTACAAGCTGTTTATAAATGAAATAAAGTCTTATTCATTTTTCCGCTGCTTTATTTATCTGTCTTGTAATTTATCTGTATCTTTTACCTATAACCCTCCACCGAAGTTAAGGCATTCCCTTTGTGAGTGACCTTAACGGAGGTGGGGTGTTATATATATTTTTAGGCGGTCCTTCGGGTGTGCCGATCGGCTTACACTAAGATTTCCACCGACCAGTTGTTTTCTTATACTTGTTCATTTCAGTTGATAAAAAGTGTAAGCATGCTTCCTTTCTTCTACGCAGGATGGATCCAACCTCCAATGTGTATAGAATAAAGTTCTTTGACGTGGATGAAGAGACCACCGGCCAGCCTTTAGTGAACTCCCCCGTACTTTCTGGTCCTACTTATCCGGAGATACAGTCGATCATAAACAGACCTCCCTGTGCTCTCAGGGCTTGCAACTCCAAGCTTGCTAAACGACTTCCCGATTGGGAATTGCACGGAATTTAATCCAGCTTTGAGGTATCGCATTCCGATCGGCAAATGATATCCTGTGACATTATGGTGGCCAAATCCACACTACATGGGCGCATGAAAGATACTCTACGTCAATTTGAGAAGCAGATGGACTTTCTTAGGGATCATACTGCGAAGAAGATTCAAGACTGGCACGGCTTGACTGGAGACCTTAAGAGACTTCACCGGGAGAGCCTCGACCGCATTTCCACCCTTGAGGCTAATAAGGTGAATTTGATTCGTGCTTTGAGAAGCCCAGATGCTCTTATTGCTGCTTTTCCGAAGGGGGGCATCGAGTTGGTAGGACCGTCCGTAAAGAGGCCTATTCTTGAAGCTTCAACATCAGGGTCTGCCCCCGCAAAGAAGAAGGTAGGACGCCCTAGGAAGTACCCGAGGGCCTAGGGACTTATTTCTAATGTTTGATGACCTTTATGGCTTGGCGAACTTTGTCTTCAGACCAGTTGTATTAAGCGAGTTCCGGTCCTCGCCCTTTACTTTTGTGTTTGTTTGTGTTGGTACATTGTGACTGCTGCGACTGTGGTGTTGGTGATGTGGTATACCAGCTTGGCTTTTAACTCATGACTCATTTTGCTTTGTATGTTTTTTACTCATCATGGCCTTCTTTCCTTGCATTTGATGTCAGTGCATGTAGTTATTTAGGCGATCAGCTCACGGTCGACCGGTCACTAGAAGTATTGACCGATCGGCCATTTTCCACTTGAAGCCGATCGGTGTCCTGGCTTTATCCCGAACCACCATAGTTTGTTTTGAAATAATCAAAGTGTTGCATGATTCTAAGTTAGTTATTTTGATAGTGGTTGCCCATTTTGGCAACAAATTAATCGTTTATGCATGTGAATTTCAAACACGAATCAAATGAAGTATTTCATAGACTGGTTTTATTCGATGGTCTTAAAACTCATCGAACCCTGTTTACTAAAATACACCATTCTGGCCTGAGATTGCACTAACACTTTAACAATTAACTGGCTGACATAATTCAACACGTTCGATGTTATTTGCTATTTTATACTTGAGAAACGTGTGCTTGTGCTCTATTCTTTGTTTCTTTTCGTACTTGCAACATGGGATTTTGTATGAAGATTTGTTCCTACTCTTATGCCCTTGTCTAAGTGGTAATATTAGTTAACTCATTACTTATTACGATCGAAGGGCTTAGTCTTTCGTAGGATCTGAAATGTGCCTTTTAAATAAGGACTTTTGGGTCTGTAGTTAGCCGCATTTGAAAGACTCGGTATATGACTGGATGTCCTAATGAGAGTCTGCATAGCTCATTAGTGACTGAGTTTGGATGACCCAGATATTCCGTCAGTAACTGGATTTGAAAGACCCAACATCAATAGTTGGATTTGGAGGATCCAACATCTGATCGGACGCCCCCGAAAGGGCCTTTTAAGGGCGATGTTGGCGTCGTATTTCAGCCATGTATCAATGACATCGACAACATACTGAAACCCGGCCTTTGTATCATATTTCGGCCGTATATCAATGGCGTCGATGTTAAACCGGGCGCCTCTTAGGGAGGTTTTTCTTTAGAAACCCAGCCTTTGTATCGTAATCCGGCGATGTTTTAATGGCGTCACCGATTAGCTGAGCACCCCCTGCGAAGATTTTCAGCCTTTGTATCGTAATTCGGCCATGTTTTAATGGCATTTCCGATTAACTGAGCACCTTTTAGGGAGGTTTATTCCTTAGAATTGAAGATTAGTTTACTTACCGGGCTATGCCACAATTAGGGCTAGAGACCTTGTAATTAAGATAGTGCCCCTCACCTTTGCGTTTGCCATGAATGATGTTTTAAGCATTGAGCGATAGGCATTTGAGCTATCCAATCTTGGACATACTACAATAATTACCAAGACTGGTTAAATCGCAGTAATGTCACTATATTTTTGAAGGGCATTCAGTTGAAATCAAAATCTAGGAGAGAAATTTGCAACCGCACAATCTATACGAGTAATGAAGTTCTCTTCATTTATATTTATAAAACTTGAAATGATGTCAAATTGGATATACAATGCATGCTATTTGTGAGTTATATGAAAAGAATATGAAAAGAAATAACGACGAAGGTGTATGGCATTCCATGCTCTTGGAGGTTGGATTCCGTCCATTGTTTTCAGCCCAAATGTACCATCCAAAATTTTCTGGCTTATCACATATGGTCCTTCCTAGTTAGGTCCTAGTACTCCGGTTCCTGTCACAATCTTTTTAAGGATGAGATCCCCAACATGGAAGGTTCTACGTCTTACTTAGGCATTAAAGCGGTGAGCTATCCTTCTTTGATATGCCATAACTCTAAGTTCGGACTCTCTTCTTCTTTCTTCGAGTAAATCGAGTGCCTCGAGTTGAATTTTTCATTCTCTGCATGGTTGAAGTAGATCCTTCTACGAGTCGGGACTTCTAATTCAATTAGGATCATTTCTTCATATCTATATGCCAACGAAAATGGAGTATGCCCTGTTGCGGTTTTATGGGTAGTGCGGTATGCCCATAATGCAAACAGAAGCTCATCAACCCATCCACCTTTGGCTTTCTCCAGTCGCTTTTTGATGGTTGATTTCAGGATCTTGTTGATGGCTTCAGCTTGTCCATTGGCATGTGGATGAGCAATGGCTGAAAAACTTTTCTTGATCTTGTATTTGGCACAAAAGTTTAGGAACTCAATACTTTCAAACTGTGTCCCATTATCCGTGATTATCTTTTGTGGAATGATGAATCTGCAAATGATGTTCTTCAAGACAAACTCGATCACCTTCTTCGAAGTATTAGTGGCTAGTGGCTCTGCTTCGGCCCACTTAGTAAAATAATCGACTGCTACTATCGAATATTTCATACTCGATTTTGTAGTGGGTAGCACTCCAATCAAGTCTATGCCCCAAGACAGCGAATGGCCATGGGCTAATCATTTGAGTTAACTCAGTTGGCGGTGCCCTTAGAATCTTTGCAAACCTTTGACTGTAACACCCCACCTCCGCCAGGGTCACTCACAAGTGAATGCACTGGCTTTGGAGGGGCATTAATAGGTAAACATGCACAGATACATTACAAGACAGAACATATAAAACAGTGGAAATAAAAGGTGTCACATCGCCAGGTTTCTATCAAGTAAAATATCCCAAGGTATCTATCACGTATATTTGCTCTACGCCTCCCATACTAGTATCCCAACCCGTGTCATGTGTTCACTATGAATGTCCCTTGCCCAATGTCATGTAATGGTCCATTACTAGTATGTCAACCTAATATATCGCATATGTAGGTCTTCGCCAACTCGTATGATTCTTTCTATGTATAAGTTCAGTCCTTTGCCGTACCTCGTACGGGCTTTCTCGCTACTTCAACGTAGTACTATTTTATCCTTGAAATCGTTTTGGACTGTCACCCTTGATCTGGCTAGATTTCTTATCATGAATCATCGCTTGTTCAACTAGGATTTTTTGCCACCTAGGACCGCTAGGGATTATGCTACCTAATGAACGTTTTCGTATCTTGGTTTGGGTTTAACCCACCTAGGACCATTAGGGATTATGCCACCCGTCAACCACGCCCTTTTCCCCACGTATGTATCGTGAATTGTTTTTCCATGTCTGGGTGCACATGTATCTCAATGTGCCATCCGAGTTCCGTGCCAGGGCAAATCAAGAAATACGAAACTCGGTCGGGAGCTTTAAGTCATCTGCCAATGCAGATATCAAGGTCTATTTTTGTACCGGTGGTTATGGTCCCACGTGACCCCTCCCTCAACTACTGAAAGGCAATCCAAGAAATATCATGTATGAGAACTACACTCCGGCCCCACTATGCCCCACTTTCCTATTGGCCAACCTCACCTATAACTAGATATCAAGTATATGGTCTGTTGGGAGTTCTCTGCCTTTCCGTACGTACACGATTGACTAAAGATTGTAGGTAGCCGACGATGTGCTATCTAGGGCTACCGTAAAATATCGCCGACCCCACGCTAATCCACCCCAGTCTTTAGGTTGCTTGCACAACAACCAAGGCATACTCTTGGTTGTTCTACCGCAGACCTTAACCTCTTGTGAGCCCAGGCGTATCATCTGCAACCTCAAAGAGGGATACCAAGATTATCCCCACATCCCCCGAAGCTATCGCTTCGTTACCCAGTTCGTTGGAGCCTTTATCTATGTCAGATATTGCTCCACCTCGTGTATTTGTTTAAGCGATGACCTACCGTATCAGGTTACTCATCCGTTCGTGAATGGGTCTAATTCCCTTGACTAAGAATTATTACTTTGTTATCCTAAACAAAGGTTTATCACTTAGTCTCCTTTCCCGTTATCCTTGTTAACTACGATTTTCCACTTAATTCCCTGAACTAGGGTTTTGTTTAATGGGTTAAGTGTCACTCAAGTTCATGACTTAACCTTTCTACGAATCATGTCAAAACTTGCTAAGTATTCAAGTTCAAGACTTAGCCCTACAAATAATATGTCACGTTGGTTAAGTATATCAAGAGGTCCATGACTTAACCCTATCCAATCATCAAGTCAAATTGGTTAAGTATTGGTTGTGTTAACCCTAACAGATTATCCTGTTAGATTGGTTAAGTATAGATTATCTTAACCCCATCAGATTTTCATGTTAGATTGCTTAAGTGTATACTATGTTAACCCCATCAAGTTATCGAGTCGAATTGGTTATGTATAGGTTAGCTTAACCCCATCCACTAATCGTATTAGGATGGTTAAGTATATTCATTGTGACTTAACCCTATCAAGTTATCATATTAGATTGGTTAAGTATAGGTTACTTAACCTTATCAAATTACCGAGTTGGATTGGTTAAGTGTAGGTTAACTTAACCCCATCGAATTACCGTGTTTGATTAGTTAAGTCTAGGTTAACTTAACCCCATCAAATTACCGTGTTTGATTGGTTAAGTCTAGGTTAACTTAACCTCATCAAATTATCGTGTTTAGATTAGTAAGTCTAGGTTAACTTAACCCCATCAAATTACCATGTTAGATTAGTTAAGTCTAGGTTACTTAACCCTATCAAATTACCGTGTTAGATTAGTTAAGTCTAGGTTAAGTTAACCCCATCAAATTACCGTGTTTAGATTAGTTAAGTCTAGTTTAACTTAACCCCATCAAATTACCGTGTTAGATTAGTTAAGCCTAGGTTACTTAACCACATCAAATTACCGTGTTAGATTAGTTAAGTCTAGGTTAACTTAACCCCAATAAATTACCGTGTTTAGATTAGTTAAGTCCAGGTTAACTTAACCACATCCCCTAACTGTATTATACGGTTAAGTGTCATTAAGAAATCAAGTCGGGTTTCACTTAACCTACCCATTCATGTCATATCGGTTAAGTGTCATTAGCCTAATCAAGTTCCTTAACCCATCCATCCTTGTCATGTTTGGTTAAGTGTCATTCAAGTGGTCCATGACTTAACCCTACTATGTGGCATTAATTAACTTAATGCACCCCAACCTCTCACATTAGACCTTGTTGTGGTCACTGGTTAAGCCGGTCAGGTCCGGGCAGTTTTACACCACAACCTAGTCTAACCTCGGGTCTTAAGCGCGACATGACCAACTTCTCACATTTGGTCCTATTGTTTGCAACTACTAGTTAAGCCGGTCGGGTCCGGGTAGTTTTATGTTGCAAACTCAACCCAACCTCAAGTTGGTCACTTTCATGTTTAGTCTAGTGTCATATTACACTTACAACCCATACATGTCTAGTTTTCTAGTTCCATGTTTTCCTACGTGTCATGTCCACATTCAAGTGTATCAAGGATGTCATATTTTCATGTAACCCCATGTCAAAGTTTTCATGTCAAAATAATGTTCTCCTACGCTACCCCAAATCGTATTTCCAATGCAAGTAAAAGCGAGTCAACATAGTAGGAATACTATGACTATACATTGCCCTCAGAACATGCACGATGTCAAAAAGGGATTGGCCTCAAACATGCATGATACCACAAGGGGTTTGGCCTCAAAACATGCATGATATCATAAGGGGTTTGGCCTCAAAACATGCATGATATCATAAGGGGTTTGGGTTCCTTTACATGCATAAGCCCCAAGTCAATTTTATGCAACCATTTCACAAGTTAAAATGGTTCCAATGGTTCATGCCAACATTTCACAAGTAAAGGTTCAATCTTTCATGTCAAACTAAGTCCAATGCAACATAGGTAACATGATTTAGCCACTAACATAGCCCAAAGTCATAGATACAAGAAAAGGGCTAAACTAGGCTCACATAGGCTAGCATACGTATATTCATCGCATTTTATTCCATGTCACATTAGAACTATCGTTTAGATTTACAAGAAGCTAGAACTTACATAGCGAGGCTAGAGAATTAAGAGCATGAATCGTCTTGTCGTAGAATCCATGTTGAGACGATGACCAACACCCTTGATTTGGTGTAGAAAGCTTGCACCTTCGCCTTGAATCTAGTTTGCAAGCATAAGCTCTTGAATTTGGGGATGGAGGCCATGATCAATGTAGATTTGGGCAGCACTTCATTCCAAGAGTTAGTTTGAGTGATTTAGGTTAGGTCTTAGGGTGTTTTTATAGAGATTAGGAGTAGTTTAGGCCCTTAGATAAACCCTAGGATAGATCTGAGTCCTCCAAATCCGTCACAGGCCCCCAAGGCCAGCCAAAACAGCAAGCCGGTGCACCTAGGTCGACCGGGCTCGACCGGGGAGGTCAACACCCAGGTTGACCCTAAGGTCGACGCCCCGGTCGACCCTAGGGTCGACGCCCCAGTCGACCTGGTCCCACCCAGGTCGACACCTAGGTCGACCCCCTGGTCGACCTGGTCTGGAGGGGATTTTCCCGCCTGGCTTGAATTTCTGAATTTTGAATCTGTTTTAAATTTGAATTTTTCGTGAAAATTTGCGAGACCATATCTCGGTCATACGGACTCCGAATTACGAAATTTCGAACTCTATTTCGCGTATTTTTCCGATACGAACGCAATGGTACAGCCAGTTTTCCCTGATTCAGATTTTAACATTTAATTCTGCCTTGATTTTTGTCTTAACACATTGTTAAAATTCGGGTTGTTACATTCTCCCCTCCTTTAAGGATTTCGTCCCCAAAATCTCCAAGTTAGGAAGAACGTATCCTACCATTCATCATCCATCTACTCAAACCACCATACACAGGCAACCATGGTCCTTAAAAGACTTCTAATGCTCTATGAACACATGCAGAAAGTGTGTGTATATGTTCCTTAGCTAATGCTAATGATCAGGCCTGAATGGTCTTTCTAATGCAAAATATGTTTAGTGCCATGAGCCCAACATGTATGCAAATAGTCCTAGTCATATAAACACTATATGTGTGCACAACATTAATTCATATGCAACATCCACATGATAACATATTCAATTTCATCCATGAACAAGTACATATACTCGTGCATATGCAATATGAAATGTGACTGAGTCGATCTTGTGTCTAATGTGCATTCGCGCATCCACTAGCAACCATTTGCAACCATATCAATCATAACATGTTTCAAATACATGTTTACATCCATAGGGTTCTACCTAAGGTTCCCAAGATAGGATCGAGGAGATAAACAAGACAAACTCCTTATTTGGTTTGCAACAGAAATAGGATTGAAAACAGGATCGAGAGGATATCCACAACAGATGGCATACAAGTAAGCTCCACATGAAAAACCAGGAATCAAAGATATACTCTTAAAAAGAGATATGATGCGTGCGTCTAAGCCGCATTTCCATGAGCTTAATTCCATTGTACCTCGACCATCTTTTAACTCCATGATTTTGTAGCTCCTTGATTCTATTTCCAAGATATGAGTTGGAACTCATTTCCGTGTCGCCTCTCGTTCCACTTTCACTTATTCTTTTCTAGTATACTTGGCTCTGCATACTCATGATTTCATGCAAGCTTTCCAAAAATTCACTAGTGAATCTTAGATCTAGTTTACCTACTGGGAGGTATTCCACGCAGAAGAACTTTCCCTTGAAAGTAGACGAATGCCAACCTTGTTACCAAGTGTACTTACTAGGGTGATTTCTATAACCCATATCTAAGCGAAATGAACCATCCGCCTTATTGGCGAACGCTACCCGATCGGATCAGAGATTTCCGATATATGCTTCAAGAGATTCTAGGTAACTAATCATGACGAAACCCTAAAGGTTACACGGGACTCCAAGGGTATTCCCAAGGCAAGTCAAGAGTCCAACTACCCTCCTTTCCAAAATCGAGAATGGTACCCCTTACTGGATAACCTTTCCATCCCTAGAATCCATCCATAGCCTAAACATGTCATTCTCAAATCCAAACAAGTCATGAATAAATGGACCAATTCCTCAACAAGAATTGAGACATAAATGGGATCTTCTGCCATGCTAGTACGAAGGTGCAGAGACTCAACTATCGAAGCAGACTTAAATGATGCGATGATCAAAACGAAGTCTGGACGGGATGATAGAAAAGAAAAGCTAAACCTTTAACAAGATCGTTTCCATCCTTCCGAGGTACGCTAGTAGTGAGGGCATACAATTGCCTTCTCGATGATCTTGTCCCTGTCCCATGATACTTAACTATCCGTCCCGTTTTACCATGCCAAGGATATTCTCTCGTCATGGGTTTTATTGTTCATCTTTTCCTTCCTTTGTGGATTAATCCATACCAACAAATTGCTTATCCTTGAGCTCGTGTCCTTTATCCTTGCTCTTATTATCCTTTCTTATAACTTCGATAACAGGTCTCTCAAGAACTTCCTCCATCGCACGGGAAAACACTTACGTAGCTAGACAAGGATTAGTCGCAGTTAAAACTACTGTTACTACAGATGGAGGAAAGAAAGGAAAGGAGATTCGATCAAGGAAACAAAGGATAGTGCTAATGGATTTTTGGGGAATAGCCTTTTAGAAGTAAAACTTTCTTTGAAAAATGCTTCTTTGTAAATGTTTTTTCAAATAGTTTCAGAAGGTTTTAAAAACTTTTTCCCAGTCTAGTAACCTTCTGCTCTGATACCAAATGTAACACCCCACCTCCGCCAGGGTCACTCACAAGTGAATGCACTGGCTTTGGAGGGGCATTAATAGGTAAACATGCACAGATACATTACAAGACAAAACATATAAAACAGTGGAAATAAAAACAACTTTTCATTTCTTTATAAATAAGGTCTGAAGCCTTTTACATCAGAATACATAAAAACCTGTCTTGCAATAGTAAAGAAGCATAAACCATTTCATAAATTATTCCCCAAGTAAAACAGTAAAGCAGCCATAGCCAAGAAAAGTCCAAGCCATATATGATGACCTTCAAGCAGAAGAGCTCCAAACTGAACAACAGTATTTCCTCCCTGAAAACCTGGGGGGGAAACGGAAGACAAAGAGGCGAAACAAACGGGGTCAGACATAAAGACGGGTAAGTCCTATCTACTTCCAGCATAAAAACAGGTAAAGGTAACATGACATGCATAAACTGAAAGTAAACATAAGGATGATGACAAGATAGATAAACTACACCAAGATGAACTACGGTATCAAGATAAATCAAGGTGTCACATCGCCAGGTTTCTATCAAGTAAAATATCCCAAGGTGTCTATCATGTATATTTGCTCTGCACCTCCCGTACTAGTATCCCAACCCGTATCATGTGTTCACTATGAATGTCCCTTGCCCAATGTCATGTAATGGTCCATTACCATTATGTCAACCTAATATATCGCATATGTTGGTCTTCGCCAATTCGTATGATTCTTTCTATGTATAAGTTCAGTTCTTTGCCATACCTCGTACGGGCTTTCTCGCTACTTCAATGTAGTACAGTTTTATCCTTGAAATCGTTTTGGACTGTCACCCTTGATTTGGCTAGATTTTTCTTATCATGAATAATCGCGTGTTCAGCTAGGATTTTTTGCCACCTAGGGCCGCTAGGGATTATGCTACCTAATGAACGTTTTCGTATCTTGGTTTGGGTTTAAGCCACCTAGGACCACTAGGGATTATGCCACCCGTCAACCACGCCCTTTTTCCCATGTATGTATTGTGAATCATTTTTCCATGTTAGGTGCACATGTATCTCAATGTGCCATCCGAGTTCCGTGCCAGGGCAAATCAAGAAATACGGAACTCGGTCGGGAGCTTTAATTCATCTGCCAATGCAGATATCAAGGTCTGTTTTTGTACCGGTGGTTATGGTCCCACGTGACCCCTCCCTCAACTACTGAAAGGAAATCCAAGAAATATCATGTATGAGAACTACACTCCGGCCCCACTATGCCCCACTTTTGTAACAACCCGAATTTTAACAACGTGTTAAGACAAGAATCAAGGAAGAATTAAATGTTAAATTCTAAATCAGATAAAACGGGTTAAAGCACTACGTTCGTCTCGGAAAAATACGCGACATAGATTTTCTGAAATTTCGTAAATCGGAGTCTGTATGACCGAGATATGACCTCGCAAAGTTTCACGAAAAATTCAAATTTAAAAACAGAATTCAAAATTCAGAAAATCAGTGTAGGCGGGAAAATTCCCGCCAGACCCAGGTCGACCAGGGGGTCGACCTGGGTGTCGACCTGGTGGGCCCCAGGTCAACTGGGGAGTCGACCCCTGTGTCGACCTGGGTGTCGACCTACCTAGTCGAACCCAGCGGCCTGGTGCACCTGCTTGACTTCTTGGCTCGGTTTTGGAGGCTTGTGACGGATTTTGAGGGCTTGGATCTATCCTAGGGTTAATCTAACGGCCTAAACTACTCCTAACATCTATAAAAAGACCCCTAGACCTAGCCTAAACCCTAACAACTCACTCATGCAACGAAGTGCTGCCCAAATGTCAAGTGATCATGGCCTCCATCTCCAACTCCAAGAGCCTATGCATTCAAATCGGATCCGAATCAAAAGGTGCAAGCTTGCTACACCAAATCGAGGGTAGATCAACGTTGCTACGACGATTCCATGACGATTCTTCAACCAAGGAGCTGCCTTTCTTCGTCAAGACAATTCATGCAAATTCGCTAAGCCACGCTATGTAAGTGCTAGCTACTCCTAGATCTAAACTGTAGTTTAATGTTGACATGGGATAAAATGAGACGAACATGAGTATGTTAGCCTATGTGAACCTAGTTTGCCCCTTTATCGTGAACATATGACTTTGGATTATGTTTTAGCGACTAAATTATTTTATTCATGTTGCATTGGACTTAGTTTTCCATGCAAGATTTGACCTTTACTTGTGGTATGGTAGCATGAACACTTAGAGCCACTTTGACTTGTGAAATAGTTGCATAATTTTGACTTGGGGCTTATGCATACAAAAGAACCTGAACCCCTTATGATAACATGCATGTTTGTGGCCAAATTTCCTTATGATAATATGCAAGTTTGTGGCCAAATCCTTTATGACATTATGCATGCTTGTGGCCAATCCCTTTTTTTATGTTATGCATGCTTGTGGCCAATCCCTATATGACACTATGCATGTTTGAGGCCAAACCCCCTTATGATACCATACATGTTGAGGCCAACCCCTTCATGGCATCATGCATGTTTTGAGGCAAATAAGTGTCATAGTATTCCTACTATGTTGACTCGCTTTTACTTGGGTTGGAAATACGATTTTTTGGGGTACTTAGACAAACACGAATATGACACGAAAACTTGACTTGAAGTTGCGCGAAAACTTGACATGGGGTTTCATGAAAATGTGACATTCTTGATACACTTAAATGTGGACATGACACGTAGGAAGACGTGGGACTTGAAAGCTAGGCATGTAGGGGTAGTAAGTGTAATATGACACTAGATTAAACACGAAAGTGACCAACTCGAGGTTGGGTTGAGTTTGTAGCGTAAATCTGCCCGGAACCGACCGGCATACCGGTAGCTACAAACAATAGGACCCAATGTGAGTAGTTGGTCACATCGCGCTAAAGACCCGAGGTTAGACTAGGTTGTGGTGCAAAGTTGTCCGGACTCGCCCGGCACATCCAGTAACCACAACAAAGTCTAATATGAGAGGTTGGGGTGCATTAACTCACTTAATGCCACATGATAGGGTTAAGTTAATTTTACTAATGACACTTAACCGATATGACATGAATAGGTAGGTTAAGTGAGACCGGACTCGATCTCTTAAAGACACTTAACCGTATAATACAGTTAGGGGATGGAGTTAAGCTAATCTATACTTAACTAATCTGATTCGGTAATTGATGTGGTTAAGTAACCTACACTTAACCAATCTAAACTCGGTAATGTGATGGGGATAAGTAACCTATACTTAACCAATCTAAACATGGTAACTTGATGGGGTTAAGTTAACCAATACTTAACCAATCTAATAAGATAACTCGATAAGACTAAGACACGAACCGTTCGAATATACTCAACCGACTTGACTCGATAGTTTGATGGGGTTAAGTTAATCCATACTTAACAAATCTAAAATGATTGAATTAGATAGGGTTAAGTCACCTTTAGAATATACTTAACCAACGTGACACACGGGTTGTAGGGCTAAGTCTTGAACTTGAACACTTAGCCAACTCTTACATGATTCGTACGCGGGTTAAGTCATGAACTTGAATGACAACACTTAACCCATCAGACCAAAACCCTAGTTAGAGGGACTAGGTAGGAAAACCATAGGTAACAAGGATAACAGGAAAAGAAGCTAAGTGGTAAACCTTAGTTAAGAGTAACTAAGTAATAATTCTCAACCAAGGACATGGGACCAGTTCATAGACAGATGAGTAACCTGATACGGTAGGTCATCGCTTAGCATACGAGGGGGAGCGAATTATCTGACTTAGTTAAAGGCTCCAACGAACTGGGTGACGAAGTTGTAGCTTCGGGGGACGTGAGGGTACTCTTGGTATTCCTCTGTGAGGTTGCAGATGATCCTCCTGGACTCACAGAGGTTTAGGTACGCGGTTGAAGAACCAAGAGTATGCCTTGATTACTGTGCGAGCAACCTAAAGACTGGGATGGATTAGCGTTGAGTCGGCGATACTCGTTTTTGCCCTGGATAGCACGTCGTCGACTACCTACCATCTTGAGTCAATCGTGTACGTACGGAAAGGCAGAGAACTCCCAACAGACCATATACTTGCTATCGAGTTATGGGTGAGGTTGGCCAATGGGGAAGTGGGGCTGTAAAGACCCGGAAATTCCCGCTCTTTGAATCGACTATAAGCCACATAGGTCTGACCCAAAGGTTGGAAATCTTCGAATACTTTAACTTTGGGAATACAATACATTAGAACAATAACAGCAGACTTTTATTACATTAAGATAATATAACATCAGAGTACAAAATATATCAGAGTACAATGAATTTAAATTACAGCGGAAGATAAATTTACATAAAAGATAATACAAACAAACAAACAGCGGAAGACTATTAAGCTCTAGACACAGCTTTATGCTTCGGTCCAGGATCCTGCTAAAGAGAGAGATATCTGCAAAAAGCTACTCGACTGCCCGTGTGGAAGAGAGGGCACCCGAGTTTGCAAAGTGAAATAAACTACAGGTCAGTCATGGGATTGGTGTGAGAATTCTTAACTATTTTAACTAATAGTAATAAGGCAAATCCAAGAACCACGCCGCTAACGCGGAACGTGTTTTGTTCCAATGGATTGCCGTGCATAAATTAAAGTAAATCGTTAAACAACGCTATGCTTTTTAGAAAAATGAAACCATTATAAGACCCAAATCCCATCACACAATGCAGCGCACACAAGAGGATAGGGTTTTACCTTATAATGGTCAAAAGATGCTTGATACGTGTAAAACGGATTTGATATTAGTGTGTATATGTTTTAAATAAAAACATTTCAACCATAAGTATTAATCCTAGATGGCATAGTACCCCATCCTACTATGTCGCCGTATATAGGTTTACAACTAAAGCCGTAATGTTGTATTGGATATTTGGATTCCATCATGAGTCGAGGCTAGGGGCAAGCTCCTCTCCGATTCGAGACACTCTAGCAAATGCCTCAGGATCCCCCGCAGTGAACCCTTGGATCTTCAGGGCCGGTCCCCGCCTATGGGCAGTGAATTAGTTATGCCTGAACACACGCTTCTCGGTCCCTTTAGACCTATAATATGACCACCAACGGCCTAAAGAACACGAGGCGCCTCAAAATCCATCATCCACATAAGTAAAATGTCAGCGCTGGTAGGTTTCTGACATCACTCAAGCTAGAAAGAAACGTGTGCACTCCCTGCAGTCCGTATCCCATTTTTAACTCATACCGGGGTGTGAGGCTCGTGAGGTTACGCTATACACAAAGCTACGCCTAAACAGGCCGTGCTTTGATCATCAACCACAAGGCCTGCTTTGCAACAAAAGCCTTGATCGTTTGCATCTTGGCGTGCCACGTTGACATTTCACGCCATGCAATTCATAACTATTAATACACAACCTCTAAGGGTGTTTAAGCAAGGGAAAAAATTCCCCGCCACCAATGGTTGTATATTAATAGAAATCAATTTACATAAAATGAAATTCAACATCAGACATGCATCCATTTATAAGCTTATGCTCTGGGTCTGAGCGAAAGCCAAATCCGTCGATCTCCAAACACGTTTGGATGATCATTACCAAATACCTTGCCTTGGAAGGCCAGTCCCAATTCAAGACACCAGTCATCATCATCCCAACGATGTGAAAACCTTCGGTCTTCAATCACCTTCTTCATCTTCGACTCTTGATCGTCGTGATGATTATTCAGAATGGGTTAAACCCGGTCTTTCTGAATAACTCGCGTATTTTGTAATTAAAAACCAAACAATGTACATTCACATCATACGCCACATTCCAACTCAGAATATTCTTTTAAACAAAAATGTTATTTATATTAAAATATTCTCATTAATTTTATCAAAGATAAAATCAATAAATTACATTACTTAATCTTTCTGAAAAGATTTATTTATATTCTAATTTTCTTTGATTTTCATATCAAAAAATCATTATTACAAGATTATTAATCTTTAAAAAGTAAATCTTGTCTTAATCACGGTTAAAGAACTAGTGTCATTTAAAACACACTTCATGATAAACTAGAAATCAATTTATTTTCAATCACAAAATTTAATTGTAGATAATCTTAATTAAAAGATTTACTCTTTCATCGGGCTTAAGGACAATGTTATTTAAGACATCATCCACAACAGCCCAAAATCCATTACTTGAACTAAATTCAAATTAAATAATAATCTAATTGAAAACTTCTTTTAATCTGTTTGTAAAATATTCAAGATACTCTTTATATTACAAAACTCTTTATTTTACAAAAATTCTTTTATTATACAAAAATTCTTTATTTGAAAAGAAATTCTGCATTGGAATGCGACTCAACCATGTACCATATAATTTGGGTCATATGGGTTTCATACATTTCATGTATAGGGCAATAACAGGAAATAATCCTCAAACCATCCATTAACAACTAGAGTGACAATTTCAACTGTGTGAGCATTAAGATGAAACGATAACGCTCATCGCAGTCTGTCGATCAGTCGATAGACGTATAAAAAAAAGATTGGGATTTGTGTCAGTCAAGTATCGTCCCAATACCCGTGTGGGGTTTCAGCCAACAACAGTTCATATAAATCAATAAATAAATAAATGACTGACAAATGGTTTTAACCACTTTCAATTTCACTGATATGTTGATGTTAATAAATCAAACATGTCACTTATATCGAGTAAAAATGTATTTTACTCGTATGATTTCTCTATATATATCCCTAAAGTTACATAAACAGTAATTTATTTATATAGCTTTTGTAACAACCCGGAATTTTAGGGCCAATTTAAAATTTTTATCATAAGAAATTTTAAAGGAAATTTAATATTTAAAATGATTTATTTTAAATAGTAATGGCTAAAAATTTATTTTAATAAAAAAATAAAACAGATAAATTTTATTTAATTATATATGAGTTTGAAATAGCACTGTAGTTTGAAATTTTAATTTTAAACTTTAATTTAATATATATAATTCATTTTAAAGCAGAGCGGGGACGAGCCATAAAAATCTAACTCTGTTTAACTCCGTTTTTGACGAAACCACTTTTGTTGGATCCGGAATGTCAATATTTTGCTAAGTTTAATTTTCCAGAATTTTTAAAGCTAATATGTGAGAGTGGTGAGAGAAACTGTGTTTTGTTCAATTACAGTTAAATTTAATCGACTTAAAAATCGCCATTTTTCAAACAGTCTCAGAATTCGACGAAATTAGTCTCGTTAGAACCGTATCGTCAAAACATAACCAAATATAATTTTTCTGGAATTTTTAGAGGTCGTATGTGGCCCCGGTAATTTAAAATGTACGTTTAAATTAAATATAAAGTGATTTTTATTTTAATTTAAAGAAAAACATATCGTAACAGCCGAACTGGGTTACGAAACATGTTCCATTGCGTCCGGGACGGGGGTTATTAGCTAGGGGCGACATTCGTTGGGTTCGATTCGGGGTTAGTTTCGACAAACAAATATTTTCTTGAATTAAAATAAATAAATAGTATAAAATACACTCTCAATACAGTATAAATACTGTTGACATACGCCTAACACTATTTCCAATCTACTAGCCGCCGTATGCTTCAATTCGATGGCCACCACACTCCCGTTTTCTTCCCTTTCGATCTCCTTCTGCAATCAATAAAATTCCAAATTCCCTAAACAGAAGCAAAGAGCTTCGAGAGCTCTCCATTTTGGCCGGTCATGATCGGGTATAATTGGCCGTGGAGCTCGGATTTTGGGCGTGAACTCGGCGGGTTTGGAGGCATTTTTCCCGGCAATGGAGTTTGCGAGTGCAGGGTGGTTCACGGCGGTGATGTCTCGGGGAAAGGCGGTCAGCGTGAGGCGGAGCGATGGTGGTCCAGTGGCTTGGATGTTGTGCGATTTCAAACCCTACTGGGTTGGTATTGGGTTCGATTGGTCTGAACAGAAACGAAGAAGAAGATGGGCGGCCTAAGTTTCAACAGATGTAATTACATTAATTATTGAAAGGATTAGGGAATTATTTATTTAAACGTTTATATTTTTCACATACATAAACAGAATCGGATGAAACGAAAACCGTTGGAACCGTGATGACTAGATCTACAACATGAGATAGACCACATCTGAATCAGAGAACATTGAAAATTCAGAAAAATAGCAAGGTGAGATTTCTCCTTTAGAATTAAAAATTATATATTTAATTGTTATTTATTCGCTATGAAATTCATGTTGTATGTATATATATTGATTTCAATTTTGATTGTGCTGTGACTGTGATGACCGATGGATTTTGTATGACTTAGATCAATTATGTGATTGAATGGTTTATTTGTGTTGAACCAAAATCAACGTAATAGAAATGTTATTTATTTTATTGAATTAAAATCAACAAAATAAGGTTTTCATTTTTATTATATTAGAATTGATAAAATTATCTTTTGAGTTAGAAAACATATTGTATGAATAAATATGTCTTGTGAATTGAACATCGTTATGTTAGAATTAACAAATTAGAATAAAACATCGTTTATCTAAGAATTGTCAATATTTAAATGTCATGTTTATTGGACTATAATCGACATTAAAAATATGTATGTTTATTGAATTAAGAATGGTCAATATAAAGAAGTAGCGACAAAGTTCACAGAAATATTTTTGCATATAAAATGTTATTTTATATAATATTAGAATTCACAAGAGATGTTTTACATATAAAATATTATTTTATGTGTTATTGGAATTTAAATAAAAATTTCATTTTTATTTAAATAGGAGTCATTAGATTAAAAGTTTACATTTCTATTTAACATATTCAAAAAGAAGTAAATTTTCTTTTTCACTTAAATGTAATCAAAGAGTAGAAAGTTACATTTTTAAATGTAATAGGAATGTACATTGAAAATATAGAATTTGTGTCAAAACAAAAATCATATTATTATTATTATTATTATTATTTTTAGAGAATTGGTGTCAGAACCCAAATCACATTTTGAACTTGCAAACATGAATAGAAAGATAATTACACTTTTTATTTACATTAAAAGATTATACAAATTTAGCATTTTTATTTACATTAAAAAGATCATACAAATTTAGCGTTTTGTTATAAATGTTAGGAGAAATAAAGGAAACATTTTATTATAAAATGTTGTATTTGAACAAAAGGTCACTTTTGCCAAATTTTAAAGGTTGAAACAATTATATCATTTATTTGCATTCACTTAAAATTCGTTAGACAAATAAAATTCCCTTTTTAGTTGTCCTTTGAAACTTGAAACTTGTTAGACAAATAAAATTCACTTTTTATTTGTCATTTGAAAATTAAAATTTACTATACAAATAAAATTCCCTTTTATTTGACATTAGATACATAGAAAAATATATACATACAAAATATTCTTTTATATGTTATTAGAACGTATAGAAAGGTATAAACAAATAAAAGTATTTCTTTTATTTGTTATTAGAACACATAGGAAAGTGTTAAACAAAAAAAAACTTTTTTTTATGTTATTCTAGAATTGAATATTTTTGTCAAACTTGATTAACGGTAAACATACTTTTAGCGTCGATTTACCTCAACTAAAAAAGAATACATTTTTAGTGGCAAACTGTTTTCAACTAAAAGGGACATGAGGTCTGACCAATTTATTTTTAGAAATTAAAGTTATATTTTTAGTATCATTCCAGTTGAAGTAAAAAGATTAGATATAAACGATTTTATTTTTATTGACACTTTGATTTCAATAAAAAGAATAGATTTTGTTAAACTTTCTTTTTCTATAAAAAGAATAGATTTTTGTTAAACATTCTTTTTCTATAAAAATAATAGATTTTTGGTTAAACATCATTTTTCAATAAAAAGAAATTATGTTTTGTTTCTTGTCATATTTATTACAATAAAAAGTGAAGAATTTGAAAAGGACATTTTTGTCAAAACTTGATTAATGAAAAGAATCACATTTCTTTGTCAAAACTTGATTAATGAAAAGAATCACATTTCTTTGTAAAAGTTGATTAATGAAAAGAATCTCATTTCTTTGTCAAAACTTGATTAATGGAATAGAATCAACATATTTTGTTGCATTGAAAGATTAACCAAAATCAATATATTTGTATACATAAAAGGATGAACTAGAAAGTATGCATTCTTATACATAAAAGGATGAACTAGAACATATGAATTTTTATACATTAAAAAATCATGAAGTAGAAATGAATATTTTGTTCACATTAAAAACAATTAAACAAAATTCATATTTTGTTTACATTGAAGAGGATATGACAAAATCATCACAATTTGTTTACATTAAAAGAATTAGACAAATTGTCATTTTGTTAACATTAAAAGAATTAGACAAAACCAAGTTGTCGTTTTGTAAATTGATAAAGGAATAAGGTTATTTTTGTTGCATTAGTATAAAGTAACATTTGTTACAACATGTGTATTTAGAATAAACACCCCATTTGATTAGAATTGTTTATTTAGAATAAACACACCATCTTATTAGAATTGCTTATTTAGAATAAACATTTAGTTATTATAATGTTTGGGTGAACAAAAATAGACAGCTTGGTTAATTTAAGAATTAACAATTGTATTAATTAAATGTGTCGATTCGAAAAGATGATCAATGGTGTTGATTTGTAAGATAGTGAAACAAATATATCATATTTGTAAAAAATGAAATAATTCAAAACAAATTAGACAAAATTACCATGTTAATTGAAATAATATAGTGGAAGCAAAGTCGACATTTCTTTGTAAATTAGAAAAAGAGAAAAAGAATATTTATTTATATTTAGTAAGTAAATTAGAAAAAAAAACATTTATTTATATTTAGTATAAATACATAGGAAGAAGAAAAAGTAAATATTTATTTATATTTAGGTAAATAGATAATAAAAACAATTATTTACACATAGGTAAATAAATAAGAACAGGATGCTTAACCCGAGGTTGGATTGAGTTGTGATGTAAACCTGCCTGGACCCGCCCGGCTGTCTAGTAATCACAACAATACCTATCCAATGTGGGAGGTTAAAGCATATGTAAATTACTACAAATATTTAGTGTAAATAAATAAAACATAGACAAAGGAATATATATATATATATATATTTACATTAGATAAATGAGAAATTAAATAAATTACATTTTTATATGTAATTAAAGAATATGTTTTAGACTGTAAAGAAAATTACATTTATATGTAATTAAGATTATAAGGAAGAAAATTACATTTATATGTAATTAAAATTATAAGAAATAAAACTACAATTTTATGTAATTAAGAATTATAAGGAAGAAAATTACATTTTATGTAATTAAGAATATAAAGGAAAAATATATGAATAAGAATTTATTTACATTTTCTTAAGTAAATAAAAGGAATAAAAAATAATAATTATGTGAATAGTATTTGTTTACATTTTCTTATGTAAATAAAAAGAATTAAAAGAATTATTACATGAATAGAATTTATTTACATTTTCTTACGAAAATAAAAAGAACCAATTTGTAAATGGTATTTATTTACATTTTCTTATGTAAATAATAAAAAGAAAGGTTAGACAAGAATTAACATAAGATATTCTTTTTATGTTAAAAAGGAATATTAGAAAAGTGTTAAAGAAATACAATTATTTACATTTACTATGTAAATAGGATTTGCAAAGGAAATTGAAATTATTTATTTACAAATAGTGTAAATAAATATGAATAAGAAATTAGATACATTTATTTACAATTAATGTGAATAAATATAGTAAAAGTAAAATAATTATTTACACTTGGGTAAATAAATAGGAAAAAGATAATAATGCATTTATTTACATTTAGGTAAATAAATAGGATAAGAAAAAGAATATAATTTATATATATACAGGTAAATAAATCAAAATATAGAAAAAGTATAATTTATTTACATTTAGTGTAAATAAAACAGAAATATTAAAAGCGATATTTTTATCATCATTTTAGATACGATAAAAAGAATTGACGATAATAGCTAAATCCGCCAAACGACTTATATTTATATTTATATAAATATAAATTATAAATTAAACGAATCGCGCGCGGCAATTCGCGTATCGACAATCGTAACTTTAGACGGTTATAACAAAAGATCCAAGTGTCGGATTTTCTCCAAAACTAGAACCGTTAGGACCGCTTTGGGAAGACCTTTCCAACGATATAAATTTCGTCAAAATCCAACGGATAGATTTCAAGATATGTGTAAATCAAATTTGGTTGAAAACAGCGCCAGGGTCGCCCTGTGACCCGAAGCGTCGTTAAATTAATTTAGGCAATTTTTATATAAATAAAAATAGCGCTAGGTCGTTATCAAATATTAATAACGATATGAAATGATTTTAATATATATATATATATGCGAGAATCATTTGAAAAGTCCGAGTTCAATCTCATTTCAAATGATTATACGACAATCTAAGTCGAAGAGTTGAAGACGGTAATTGAAGACCGATGATCTTCACATCGAATGGATGAGGACCACTGACGCCCGTGATTGGAGTAGCTACCTTGAAGGGGCTGCAGGGGTAGTCGTCTGGACGTAGTGTTGATTTGTACGGATTTGACTTTCGCTCAGACCCAGGGCATAAGTTTATAAATGGAATGTATGTCTGACGTTGTAGTCCTTTATACTACATTCGTTGATTTCTCTTAATATATATCTGTTTGGTGGTTAACACCCTTCTCTAAGACGTACGAGCTTAGAGGTTATATATTGGTAGAAATCAATGGTATGGTTGGACTGACAATGTGGCATGCTTAGATGCATTGATCAAGGCTTTTGTTAAAAAGCAGGCCTTGTGGTTGATGATCAAAGCACGGCCTGTTTAGGCGTAGCTTTGTGTAACGTGACTTCGCGAGCCTCACACCCCGATATGAGTCAAAAACGAGATACGGACCGTAGGGAGTTCACACGTTTCTTTCTAGCTAGAGTGATGTCAGGGACCTACCAGCGCTGACATTTTACTTATGTGGATGTTGGATTTTTGAGGTGCCTCGGATTTTTATAGGCCGATAGTGGTCATACTATAGGTCCAAAGGGACCGGGAAACGTGTGTTCAGGCATAACCAATCCACTGCCCATAGGCGGGGACCACCCTACCGCTTCCAAGGGTTGCCCAGAGGTGTGATCCTGAGGCATTTGCTAGAGTGTCTCGAATCGGAGAGGAGCTTGCCTCTAGCCTCGACTCATGATGGAAACCCAATTTCCAATACGCCCCATGCGGTTTTGATTGTATTACTAGTACGGAGGCATAATATATGGCACCTATGCTTCCTAGGATTGATACATTTATTTTGAATGATTTAAAATATACTATACACTAGTAATAATACGGAATTGGTACGTATTTAGCATGTTTAATCACCATAAGGTAAAACACTATCCTCCGGTGTGCGTTGCATTGTGTGATGGGACCTGGGTCTTATGGTGATTTCATTTTTCCAAAAGCATTGCGTTGTTTAACGATTTACTTTAATTTATGCACTGGCAATCCATTGGAATAAAACCCGTTCCGCATTAGCGGCACGGTCCTTGGATTTGTCTTATTAGTTAAATTAGTTTAGAATTCTCACACCAGTCCCATGACTGACCCGTTGTTTGTTTCCACCTTTTTCAAACTCGGGTGCCCTCTTTTCCACACGGGCAGTCGAGTAGTTTTTTGCAGATATATCTCTCTTTAGCAGGATTCTGGATCAAAGCCTAAAGCTGTGTCCAGAGCTTAGAAAATTCTTCCGCTGTTTACTGTATTTATTGTATTAAATCTGTTGTATTTTATCTTCCGCTGTAATTTAATTTTAATGTACTCTGATATATTCTGTACTCTGGTGTTAAATTATCATGATGTAATAAAAGTCTGTTGTTATTTGTTTTAATGTATTGTATTCCCAAAGTTAAAGTATTCGAAGATTTCCAACCTTTAGGTAAGACCTGTGTGGTTTATGGTCGACTCAAAGAGCGGGAATTTTCGGGTCTTTACAGTTGGTATCAGAGCTCTAGTTAGCTCAAATCTTTGGGGTACAACTTGTTAGAACTAAACAAAAGACTCATCACAGGTTGGATTAGTAATGTCCAATAAGAATACTCATTAGAGATAGGATCAGCAGTAACCTAGAATGAGAAAACTCATTAGAGATGGGGTTAGTAATGCCCTAGAATGAGTTCAGCGTGATAAGCTTATAATTAGCGTATTTTTGATTATATATAATCTATTTTTGAAAATAAGATTTTTGAATATATAAAAGTATATGTATTTGATAAGTTAGCCAACAAATAAAATTAATAAAAGTAAAATAAATATTTAGTTAGTTAATTAAACAACTTTTAACTTAGTTCCTTTTCGAGGACGAAAAGATTTTAAGTGGGGGCGGTTGTAACAACCCGGAATTTTGGGGCCAATTTAAAATTTTTATCATAAGAAATTTTAAATGAAATTTAATATTTAAAATGATTTATTTTAAATAATAATGGCTAAAAATTTATTTTAATAAAAAAATAAAACAAATAAATTTTATTTAATTATATATGAGTTTGAAATAGCACTGTAGTTTGAAATTTTAATTTTAAACTTTAATATAATATATATAATTCATTTTAAAGCAGAACGGGGACGACCCATAAAAATCTAACTTTGTTTAACTCCGTTTTCGACGAATCCACTTTTGTTGGATCCGGAATGACAATATTTTGCTAAGTTTAATTTTCCAGAATTTTTAAAGCTAATATGTGAGCGTGGTGAGAGAAACTGTGTTTTGTTCAATTACAGTTAAATTTAATCGACTTAAAAATCGCCATTTTTCAAACAGTCTCAGAATTCGATGAAATTAGTCTCGTTAGAACTATATCATCAAAACATAACCAAATATAATTTTTCTGGAATTTTTAGAGGTCGTATGTGGCCCCGGTAATTTAAAATGTACGTTTAAATTAAATATAAAGTGATTTTTATTTTAATTTAAAGAAAAACATATCGTAACAACCGAACTGGGTTACGAAACATGTTCTATTGCGTCCGGGACGGGGGTTATTAGCTAGGGGCGACATTCGTTGGGTTCGATTCGGGTTAGTTTCGACAAACAAATATTTTCTTGAATTAAAATAAATAAATAGTATAAAATACACTCTCAATACAGTATAAATACTGTTGACATACGCCTAACCCTATTTCCAATCTACCAGCCGCCGTATGCTTCAATTCGATGGCCACCACACTCCCGTTTTCTTCCCCTTCGATCTCCTTCTGCAATCTATAAAATTCCAAATTCCCAAAACAGAAGCAAAGAGCTTCGAGAGCTCTCCATTTTGACCGGTCATGATCGGGTATAATTGGCCGTGCAGCTCGGATTTTGGGTGTGAACTCGGTGGGTTTGGAGGCATTTTTCCTAGCGATGGAGCGTGCGAGTGCAGGGTGGTTCACGGCGGTGATGTCTAGGTGAAAGGCGGTCAGCGTGAGGCGGAGCGATGGTGGTCCAGTGGCTTGGATGTTGTGCGATTTCAAACCCTACTGGGTTGGTATTGGGTTCGATTGGTCTGAACAGAAACGAAGAAGAAGATGGGCGACCTGAGTTTCAACAGATATAAATACATTAATTAATGAAAGGATTAGGGAATTATTTATTTATTTAAATCATATAAACTTTAAACGTTTATATTTTTCACATACATAAACAGAATCAGATAAAACGAAAACCGTTGGAACCGTGATGACTAGATCTACAACACGAGACAGACCACATCTGAATCAGAGAACATTGAAAATTCAGAAAAATAGCAAGGTGAGATTTCTCCTTTAGAATTAAAAATTATATATTTAATTGTTATTTATTCGCTATGAAATTCATGTTGTATGTATATATATTGATTTCAATTTTGATTGTGCTGTGACTGTGATGACCGATGGGTTTTGTATGACTTAGATCTGTTATGTGATTGAATGGTTTATTTGTGTTGAACCAAAATCAACGTAATAGAAATGTTATTTATTTTGTTGAATTAAAATCAACAAAATAAGGTTTTCATTTTTATTATATTAGAATTGATAAAATTATCTTTTGAGTCAGAAAACATATCGTATGAATAAATATGTCTTGCGAATTGAACATCGTTATGTTAGAATTAACAAATTAGAATAAAACATCGTTTATCTAAGAATTGTCAATATTTAAAGGTCATGTTTATTGGACTACAATCGACATTAAAAATATGTATGTTTATTGAATTAAGAATGGTCAATATAAAGAAGTAGCGACAAAGTTCACAGAAATATTTTTGCATATAAAATGTTATCTTATATAATATTAGAATTCACAAGAGATGTTTTACATATAAAATATTATTTTTTGTGTTATTGGAATTTAAATAAAAATTTCATTTTTATTTAAATAGGTCATTAGATTAAAAGTTTACATTTCTATTTAACATAATCAAAAAGAAGTAAATTTTCTTTTTCACTTAAATGTAATCAAAGAGTAGAAAGTTACATTTTTAAATATAATAGGAATGTACATTGAAAATATAGAATTTGTGTCAAAACAAAAATCATATTATTATTGTTATTATTATTATTATTATTATTATTATTATTAGAGAATTGGTGTCAGAACTCAAATCACATTTTGAACTTGCAAACATGAATAGAAAGAGAATTACACTTTTTATTTACATTAAAAGATTATACAAATTTAGCATTTTTATTTACATTAAAAAAGATCATACAAATTTAGCGTTTTGTTATAAATGTTAGGAGAAATAAAGGAAACATTTTATTATAAAATGTTGTATTTGATCAAAAGGTCACTTTTGCCAAATTTTAAAGGTTGAAACAATTATATCATTTATTTGCATTCACTTAAAATTCGTTAGACAAATAAAATTCCCTTTTTAGTTGTCCTTTGAAACTTGAAACTTGTTAGACAAATAAAATTCACTTTTTATTTGTCATTTGAAAATTAAAATTTACTATACAAATAAAATTCACTTTTATTTGACATTAGATACATAGAAAAATATATACATACAAAATATTCTTTTATATGCTATTAGAACGTATAGAAAGGTATAAACAAATAAAAGTATTTCTTTTATTTGTTATTAGAACACATAGGAAAGTGTTAAACAAAAAAAAATACTTTTTTTATGTTATTCTAGAATTGAATATTTTGTCAAACTTGATTAACGGTAAACATATTTTTAGCGTCGATTTACCTCAACTAAAAAAGAATACATTTTTAGTGGCAAACTGTTTTCAACTAAATGGGACATGAGGTCTGACCAATTTATTTTTAGAAATTAAAGTTACATTTTTAGTATCATTCCAACAGAAGTAAAAAGATTAGATATAAAAGATTTTATTTTTATTGACACTTTGATTTCAATAAAAAGAATAGATTTTGTTAAACTTTCTTTTTCTATAAAAAGAATAGATTTTTGTTAAACATTCTTTTTCTATAAAAAGAATAGATTTTTGGTTAAACATCATTTTTCAATAAAATGAAATTATGTTTGTTTCTTGTCATATTTATTACAATAAAAAGTGAAGAATTTGAAAAGGACATTTTTGTCAAAACTTGATTAATGAAAAGAATCACATTTCTTTGTCAAAACTTGATTAATGAAAAGAATCACATTTCTTTGTAAAAGTTGATTAATGAAAAGAATCACATTTCTTTGTCAAAACTTGATTAATGGAATAGAATCAACATATTTTGTTGCATTGAAAAGATTAACCAAAATCAATATATTTGTATACATAAAAGGATGAACTAGAAAGTATACATTCTTATACATAAAAGGATGAACTAGAACATATGTATTTTTATACATTAAAAAATCATGAATTAGAAATGAATATTTTGTTCACATTATAAAGAATTAAACAAAATTCATATTTTGTTTACATTGAAGAGGATATGACAAAATCATCACAATTTGTTTACATTAAAAGAATTAGACAAATTGTCGTTTTGTTAACATTAAAAGAATTAGACAAAACCAAGTTGTCGTTTTGTAAATTGATAAAGGAATAAGGTTATTTTTGTTGCATTAGTATAAAGTAACATTTGTTACAACATGTGTATTTAGAATAAACACCCCATTTTATTAGAATTGTTTATTTAGAATAAACACACCATCTTATTAGAATTGCTTATTTAGAATAAACATTTAGTTATTATAATGTTTGGGTGAACAAAAATAGACAGCTTGGTTAATTTAAGAATTAACAATTGTGTTAATTAAATGTGTCGATTCGAAAAGATGATCAATGGTGTTGATTTGTATGATAGTGAAACAAATATATCATATTTGTAAAAAATGGAATAATTCAAAACAAATTAGACAAAATTACCATGTTAATTGAAATAATATAGTGGAAGCAAAGTCGACATTTCTTTGTAAATTAGAAAAAGAGAAAAAGAATATTTATTTATATTTAGTAAGTAAATTAGAAAAAAAAGAACATTTATTTATATTTAGTATAAATACATAGGAAGAAGAAAAAGTAAATATTTATTTATATTTAGGTAAATAGATAAGAAAAACAATTATTTATACTTAGGTAAATAAATAAGAACAAGGATGCTTAACCCGAGGTTGGATTGAGTTGTGATGTAAACCAGCCCGGACCCGCCCGGCTGTCCAGTAATCACAACAATACCTATCCAATGTGGAAGGTTAAAGCATATGTAAATTACTACAAATATTTAATGTAAATAAATGAAACATAGACAAAGGAATATATATATATATATTTACATTAGATAAATGAGAAATTAAATAAATTACATTTTTATATGTAATTAAAGAATATGTTTTAGACTGTAAAGAAAATTACATTTATATGTAATTAAGATTATAAGAAAGAAAATTACATTTATATGTAATTAAAATTATAAGAAATAAAATTACTATTTTATGTAATTAAGAATTATAAGGAAGAAAATTACATTTTATGTAATTAAGAATATAAAGGACAAATATGCGAATAAGAATTTATTTACATTTTCTTATGTAAATAAAAGGAATAAAAAATAATAATTATGTGAATAGTATTTATTTACATTTTCTTATGTAAATAAAAAGAATTAAAAGAATAATTACATGAATAGAATTTATTTACATTTTCTTATGAAAATAAAAAGAACCAATTTGTAAATGGTATTTATTTACATTTTCTTATGTAAATAATAAAAAGAAAGGTTAGAAAAGAATTAACATAAGATATTCTTTTTATGTTAAAAAGGAATATTAGAAAAGAGTTAAAGAAATACAATTATTTACATTTACTATGGGGATTTGCAAAGGAAATTGAAATTATTTATTTACAAATAGTGTAAATAAATATGAATAAGAAATTAGATACATTTATTTACAATTAATGTGAATAAATATAGTAAAAGTAAAACAATTATTTACACTTGGGTAAATAAATAGGAAAAAGATAAGAATACATTTATTTACATTTAGGTAAATAAATAGGATAAGAAAAAGAATATAATTTATTTACATATAGGTAAATAAATCAAAATATAGAAAAAGTATAATTTATTTACATTTAGTGTAAATAAAACCGAAATATTAAAAGCGATATTTTTATCGTCATTTTAGATGCGATAAAAAGAATAGACGATAATAGCTAAATCCGCCAAACGACTTATATTTATATTTATATAAATATAAATTATAAACTAAACGAATCGCGCACGGCAGTTTGCGTATCGACAATCGTAACTTTAGACGGTTATACCAAAAGATCCAACCGTCGGATTTTCCCAAAACTGGAACCGTTAGGACCGCTTTGAGAAGACCTTTCCAACGATATAAATTTCGTCAAAATCCAACGGTTAGATTTCAAGATATGTGTAAATCAAATTTGGTTGAAAACAACGCCAGGGTCGCCCTATGACCCGAAGCGTCGTTAAATTAATTTAGGCTATTTTTATATAAATAAAAATAGCGCTAGGTCGTTATCAAATATTAATAACGATATGGAATGATTTTAATATATATATATATATATATATATATATATATATATATATATATATATATGCGAGAATCATTTGAAAAGTCCGAGTTCAATCTCATTTAAAATGATTATATGACAATATATGTCGAAGAGTTGAAGACGGTAATTGAAGACCGATGATCTTCACATCGAATGGATGAGGACCACTGACGCCCGTGATTGGAGTAGCTACCTTGAAGGGGCTGTAGGGGTAGTCGTCCGGACGTAGTTTTGATTTGTACGGATTTGACATTCGCTCAGACCCAGGGCATAAGTTTATAAATGGAATGTATGTCTGACGTTGTAGTCCTTTATACTACATTCGTTGATTTCTCTAAATATATATCTGTTTGGTGGTTAACACCCTTCTCTAAGACGTACGAGCTTAGAGGTTATATATTGGTAGAAATCAATGGTATGTTTGGATTGACAATGTGGCATGCTAAGATGCATTGATCAAGGCTTTTGTTGAAAAGCAGGCCTTGTGGTTGATGATCAAAGCACAGCCTGTTTAGGCGTAGCATTGTGTAACTAGACTTCGCGAGCCTCACACCCCGGTATGAGTCAAAAACGGGATACGGACCGTAGGGAGTGCACACGTTTCTTTCTAGCTAGAGTGATGTCTAGGACCTACCAGCGCTGACATTTTATTTATGTGGATGTTGGATTTTTGAGGCGCCTCGAATTTTTATAGGCCGATAGTGGTCATACTATAGGTCCAAAGGGACCGGGAAACGTGTGTTCAGGCATAACCAATCCACTGCCCATAGGCTGGGACCGGCCCTACCGCTTCCAAGGGTTGCCCATAGGTGTGATCCTGAGGCATTTGCTAGATTTTCTCGAATCGGAGAGGAGCTTGCCCCTAGCCTCGACTCATGATGGAAACCCAATTTCCAATACGCCCTATGCGGTTTTGATTGTATTAATAGTTCGGAGGCATAATATATGGTACCTATGCTTCCTAGGATTGATACATTTACTTTGAATGATTTAAAATATACTATACACTAGTAATAATACGGAATTTGTACGTATTTAGCATGTTTAATCACCATAAGGTAAAACCCTATCCTCTGGTGTGCGTTGCATTGTTTGATGGGACCTGGGTCTTATGGTGATTTCATTTTTCCAAAAGCATTGCGTTGTTTAACGATTTTCTTTAATTTATGCACTGGCAATCCATTGGAATAAAACCCGTTCCGCATTAGCGGCGTGGTACTTGGATTTGTCTTATTAGTTAAATTAGTTTAGAATTCTCACACCAGTCCCATGACTGACCCGTTGTTTGTTTCCACCTTTTTCAAACTCGGGTGCCCTCTTTTCCACACGGGCAGTCGAGTAGTTTTTTGCAGATATATCTCTCTTTAGCAGGATTCTGGATCGAAGCCTAAAGCTGTGTCCAGAGCTTAGAAAATTCTTCCGCTGTTTACTGTATTTAATGTATTAAATCTGTTGTATTTTATCTTCCGCTGTAATTTAATTTCAATGTACTTTGATATATTTTGTACTCTGGTGTTAAATTATCATGATGTAATAAAAGTCTGTTGTTATTTGTTTTAATGTATTGTATTCCCAAAGTTAAAGTATTCGAAGATTTCCATCCTTTGGGTCAGACCTGTGTGGTTTATGGTCGACTCAAAGAGCGGGAATTTTCGGGTCTTTACAGTTGGTATCAGAGCTCTGGTTAGCTCAAATCTTTGGGGTACAACTCGTTAGAACTAAACAAAAGACTCATCAGAGGTTGGATTAGTAATGTCCAATAAGAATACTTATTAGAGATAGGATCAGCAGTATCCTAGAATGAGAAAACTCATTAGAGATGGGGTTAGTAATGCCCTAGAATGAGTTCAGAGTGATAAGCTTATAATTAGCGTATTTTTGATTATATATAATCTATTTTGAAAATAAGATTTTTGAATATATAAAAGTATATGTATTTGATAAGTTAGCCAACAAATAAAATTAATAAAAGTAAAATAAATATTTAGTTAGTTAATTAAACTACTTTTACCTTAGTTCCTTTTCGAGGACGAAAAGATTTTAAGTGGGGGCGATTGTAACAACCCGGAATTTTGGGGCCAATTTAAAATTTTTATCATAAGAAATTTTACAGGAAATTTAATATTTAAAATGATTTATTTTAAATAATAATGGCTAAAAATTTATTTTAATAAAAAAATAAAACAAATAAATTTTATTTAATTATATATGAGTTTTAAATAGCACTGTAGTTTGAAATTTTAATTTTAAACTTTAATTTAATATATATAATTCATTTTAAAGCAGAACGGGGACGACCCATAAAAATCTAACTCTGTTTAACTCCGTTTTCGATGAATCCACTTTTGTTGGATCCGAAATGACAATATTTTTCTAAGTTAAATTTTCCATAATTTTTAAAGCTAATATGTGAGCGTGGTGAGAGAAACTGTGTTTTGTTCAATTATAGTTAAATTTAATCGACTTAAAATTGCCATTTTTCAAACAGTCTCAGAATTCGACGAAATTAGTATCGTTAGAACTATATCATCAAAACATAACAAAATATAATTTTTCTGGAATTTTTAGAGGTCGTATGTGGCCCCGGTAATTTAAAATGTACGTTTAAATTAAATATAAAGTGATTTTTATTTTAATTTAAAGAAAAACATATCGTAACAGCCGAACTGGGTTACGAAACATGTTCCATTGCGTCCGGGACGGGGGTTATTAGCTAGGGGCGACATTCGTTGGGTTCGATTCGGGTTAGTTTCGACAAACAAATATTTTCTTGAATTAAAATAAATAAATAGTATAAAATACACTCTCAATATAGTATAAATACTGTTGACATACGCCTAACCCTATTTCCAATCTACTAGCCGCCGTATGCTTCAATTCGATGGCCACCACACTCCCATTTTCTTCCCCTTCGATCTCCTTCTGTAATCAATAAAATTCCAAATTCCCAAAACAGAAGCAAAGAGCTTCGAGAGCTCTCCATTTTGACCGGTCATGATCGGGTATAATTGGCCGTGGAGCTCGGATTTTGGGCGTGACTTCGGTGGGTTTGGAGGCATTTTTCCCAGCGATGGAGCGTGCGAGTGCAGGGTGGTTCACGGCGGTGATGTCTCGGGGAAAGGCGGTCAGCGTGAGGCGGAGCGATGGTGGTCCAGTGGCTTGGATGTTGTGCGATTTCAAACCCTACTGGGTTGGTATTAGGTTCGATTGGTCTGAACAGAAACGAAGAAGAAGATTGGCGGCCTGAGTTTCAACAGATGTAATTACATTAATTAATGAAAGGATTAGGGAATTATTTATTTATTTAAATCATATAAACTTTTAACGTTTATATTTTTCACATACATAAACAGAATCGGATGAAACGAGAACCGTTGGAACCGTGATGACTAGATCTACAACATGAGACAGACCACATCTGAATCAGAGAACATTGAAAATTCAGAAAAATAGCAAGGTGATATTTCTCCTTTAGAATTAAAAATTATATATTTAATTGCTATTTATTCGCTATGAAATTCATGTTGTATGTATATATGTTGATTTCAATTTTGATTGTGCTGTGACTGTGATGACCGATGGGTTTTGTATGACTTAGATCTATTATGTGACTGAATGGTTTATTTGTGTTGAACCAAAATCAACGTAATAGAAATGTTATTTATTTTATTGAATTAAAATCAACAAAATAAGGTTTTCATTTTTATTATATTAGAATTGATAAAATTATCTTTTGAGTTAGAAAACATATCGTATGAATAAATATGTCTTGTGAATTGAACATCGTTATGTTAGAAATAACAAATTAGAATAAAGCATCGTTTATCTAAGAATTGTCAATATTTAAATGTCATGTTTATTGGACTATAATCGACATTAAAAATATGTATGTTTATTGAATTAAGAATGGTCAATATAAAGAAGTAGCGACAAAGTTCACAGAAATATTTTTGCATATAAAATGTTATTTTATATAATATTAGAATTCACAAGAGATGTTTTACATATAAAATATTATTTTATGTGTTATTGGAATTTAAATAAAAATTTCATTTTTATTTAAATAGGAGTCATTAGATTAAAAGTTTACATTTCTATTTAACATAATCAAAAAGAAGTAAATTTTCTTTTTCACTTAAACGTAATCAAAGAGTAGAAAGTTACATTTTTAAATGTAATAGGAATGTACATTGAAAATATAGAATTTGTGTCAAAACAAAAATCATATTATTATTATTATTACTATTATTTTTAGAGAATTGGTGTCAGAACTCAAATCACATTTTGAACTTGCAAACATGAATAGAAAGAGAATTACACTTTTTATTTACATTAAAAGATTATACAAATTTAGCATTTTTATTTACATTAAAAAGATCATACAAATTTAGCGTTATGTTATAAATGTTACGAGAAATAAAGGAAACATTTTATTATAAAATGTTGTATTTGATCAAAAGGTCACTTTTGCCAAATTTTAAAGGTTGAAACAATTATATCATTTATTTGCATTCACTTAAAATTCGTTAGACAAATAAAATTCCCTTTTTAGTTGTCCTTTGAAACTTGAAACTTGTTAAACAAATAAAATTCAATTTTTATTTGTCATTTGAAAATTAAAATTTACTATACAAATAAAATTCACTTTTATTTGACATTAGATACATAGAAAAATATATACATACAAAATATTCTTTTATATGTTATTAGAACGTATAGAAAGGTATAAACAAATAAAAGTATTTCTTTTATTTGTTATTAGAACACATAGGAAAGTGTTAAACAAAAAAAAATACTTTTTTTTATGTTATTCTAGAATTGAATATTTTTGTCAAACTTGATTAACGGTAAACATATTTTTAGCGTCGGTTTACCTCAACTAAAAAAGAATACATTTTTACTGGCAAACTGTTTTCAACTAAAAGGGACATGAGGTCCGACCAATTTATTTTTAGAAATTAAAGTTACATTTTTAGTATCATTCCAGTTGAAGTAAAAAGATTAGATATAAAGGATTTTATTTTTATTGACACTTTGATTTCAATAAAAAGAATAGATTTTGTTAAACTTTCTTTTTCTATGAAAAGAATAGATTTTTGTTAAACATTCTTTTTCTATAAAAAGAATAGTTTTTTGGTTAAACATCATTTTTCAATAAAAAGAAATTATGTTTTGTTTCTTGTCATATTTATTACAATAAAAAGTGAAGAATTTGAAAAGGACATTTTTGTCAAAACTTGATTAATGAAAAGAATCACATTTCTTTGTCAAAAGTTGATTAATGAAAAGAATCACATTTCTTTGTAAAAGTTGATTAATGAAAAGAATCACATTTCTTTGTCAAAACTTGATTAATGGAATAGAATCAACATATTTTGTTGCATTGAAAAGATTAACCAAAATCAATATATTTGTATAAATAAAAGGATGAACTAGAAAGTATACTTTCTTATACTTAAAAGGATGAACTTGTACATATGTATTTTTATACATTAAAAAATCATGAATTAGAAATGAATATTTTGTTCACATTAAAAAGAATTAAACAAAATTCATATTTTGCTTACATTGAAGAGGATATGACAAAATCATCACAATTTGTTTACATTAAAAGAATTAGACAAATTGTCGTTTTGTTAACATTAAAAGAATTAGACAAAACCAAGTTGTCGTTTTGTAAATTGATAAAGGAATAAGGTTATTTTTGTTGCATTAGTATAAAGTAACATTTTTTACAACATGTGTATTTAGAATAAACACCCCATTTTGTTAGAATTGTTTATTTAGAATAAACGCACCATCTTATTAGAATTGCTTATTTAGAATAAACATTTAGTTATTATAATGTTTGGGTGAACAAAAATAGACAGCTTGGTTAATTTAAGAATTAACAATTGTGTTAATTAAATGTGTCGATTCGAAAAGATGATCAATGGTGTTGATTTGTAAGATAGTGAAACAAATATATCATATTTGTAAAAAATGAAATAATTCAAAACAAATTAGACAAAATTACGATGTTAATTGAAATAATATAGCGGAAGCAAAGTCGACATTTCTTTGTAAATTAGAAAAAGAGAAAAAGAATATTTATTTATATTTAGTAAGTAAATTAGAAAAAAAAAGAACATTTATTTATATTTAGTATAAATACATAGGAAGAAGAAAAAGTAAATATTTATTTATATTTAGGTAAATAGATAAGAAAAACAATTATTTACACTTAGGTAAATAAATAAGAGCAAGGATGCTTAACCCGAGGTTGGATTGAGTTGTGATGTAAACCTGCCCGGACCCGCCCGGCTGTCCAGTAATCATAACAATACCTATCCAATGTGGGAGGTTAAAACATATGTAAATTACTACAAATATTTAGTGTAAATAAATGAAACATAGACAAAAGAATATATATATATATATACATTAGATAAATGAGAAATTAAATAAATTACATTTTTATATGTAATTAAAGAATATGTTTTAGACTGTAAAGAAAATTACATTTATATGTAATTAAGATTATAAGAAAGAAAATTACATTTATATGTAATTAAAATTATAAGAAATAAAATTACAATTTTATGTAATTACGAATTATAAGGAAGAAAATTATATTTTATGTAATTAAGAATATAAAGGACAAATATGTGAATAAGAATTTATTTACATTTTCTTATGTAAATAAAAGGAATAAAAAATAATTATTATGTGAATAGTATTTATTTACATTTTCTTATGTAAATAAAAAGAATTAAAAGAATAATTACATGAATTGAATTTATATACATTTTCTTATGAAAATAAAAAGAACCAATTTGTAAATGGTATTTATTTACATTTTCTTATGTAAATAATAAAAAGAAAGGTTAGAAAAGAATTAACATGATATATTCTTTTTATGTTCAAAAGGAACATTAGAAAAGAGTTAAAGAAATACAATTATTTACATTTACTATGTAAATAGGATTTGCAAAGGAAATTGAAATTATTTATTTACAAATAGTGTAAATAAATATGAGTAAGAAATTAGATACATTTATTTACAATTAATGTGAATAAATATAGTAAAAGTAAAACAATTATTTACACATGGGTAAATAAATAGGAAAAAGAGAAGAATACATTTATTTACATTTAGGTAAATAAATAGGATAAGAAAAAGAATATAATTTATTTACATATAGGTAAATAAATCAAAATATAGAAAAAGTATAATTTATTTACATTTAGTGTAAATAAAACAGAAATATTAAAAGCTTTGTGTAACTTGACTTCGCGAGCCTCACACCCCGGTATGAGTCAAAAACGGGATACGGACCGTAGGCAGTGCACACGTTTCTTTCTAGCTAGAGTGATGTCAGGGACCTACCAGCGCTGGCATTTTACTTATGTGGATGTTGGATTTTTGAGGCGCCTCGGATTTTTATAGGCCGATAGTGGTCATACTATAGGTCCAAAGGGACCGGGAAACGTGTGTTCAGGCATAACCAATCCACTGCCCATAGGCGGGGACCAACCCTACCGCTTCCAAGGGTTGCCCAGAGGTGTGATCCTGAGGCATTTGCTAGAGTGTCTCGAATCGGAGAGGAGCTTGCCCCTAGCCTCGACTCATGATGGAAACCCAATTTCCAATACGCCCCATGCGGTTTTGATTGTATTACTAGTACGGAGGCATAATATATGGTACCTATGCTTCCTAGGATTGATACATTTATTTTGAATGACTTAAAATATACTATACACTAGTAATAATACGGAATTTGTATGTATTTAGCATGTTTAATCACCATAAGGTAAAACCCTATCCTCTGGTGTGCGTTGCATTGTGTGATGGGACCTGGGTCTTATGGTGATTACATTTTTCCAAAAGCATTGCGAAGTTTAACGATTTACTTTAATTTATGCACTGGCAATCCATTGGAATAAAACCCGTTCCGCATTAGCGGCGTGGTTCTTGGATTTGTCTTATTAGTTAAATTAGTTTAGAATTCTCACACCAGTCCCATGACTGACCCGTTGTTTGTTTCGACCTTTTTCAAACTTGGGTGCCCTCTTTTCGACACGGGCAGTCGAGTAGTTTTTTGCCGATATATCTCTCTTTAGCAGGATTCTGGATCGAAGCCTAAAGCTGTGTCCAGAGCTTAGAAAATTCTTCCGCTGTTTACTGTATTTAATGTATTAAATATGTTGTATTTTATCTTCCGCTGTAATTTAATTTCAGTGTACTCTGATATATTCCGTACTCTGATGTTAAATTATCATGATGTAATAAAAGTCTGTTGTTATTTGTTTTAATGTATTGTATTCCCAAAGTTAAAGTATTCGAAGATTTCCAACCTTTGGGTCAGACCTGTGTGGTTTAAGGTCGACTCAAAGAGCGGAAATTTTCAGGTCTTTACAGCTTTATTGCGGATGACAAATCAAATATAAATTTCATTATATTTTATTTGTATGAAATTTATTAACAATACATTTCAGTGTATAATGTTTGGACCAACAATACAATTTGTGTATTTGAATATAAATTCTAACGCAAGTTTTGCAAATAAAAATTGTATTTTATTTTTGCGTATAAATTCTACCGTCTATTATGCAAATAAAAGTGATTCTTATATTTGCACATAAATTCTGTTTCAACAAAGATGTGTAAAAGTGATATACTCATTTTGTTAACAATTCTATTTCAACAAATACAATGTAAATAAAAGTGTATTTCTGATCTTGTACTTTATTTGTACATAAAACACAAATAAAAATGTATTTCATGTATTTGTCTTTTTATTTGACAAAACAATGTTAATAAAAATGTTCTTTTATATCTTGTCCTTTTATTTAACAAAACAATGATAAATAAAATGTCCTTTTTAATCTTTTACTTTTATTTAACAAAACAATGATAAATAAAATGTCTTTTTTTTATCTTTTACTTTTATTTAACAAACAATGATGAATAAAAGTGAAATTTTCTTTCTATGCTTTATTTGCATCTAAAAATGCAAATAAGAAATATAACTCCCTTCTTTTTTTTTTTGTTTACATATAAAAGGGAAACAACTATGTGATTCTTTTTCCTATATTTTGCTTGCATCTAAAAATGCAAACAAAAATATGTCATATTCTTATTTATAAAAAATAGTAAATTCACATAATTACTTCTATTTACATAAGAAAATGTAAATAAATGTATTCCTAACTTCTATTCTTTGTTTATTTTGACAAATTGACAATAAAAATATGAACTTTTATAACTATTCTTTTTAATGACCAAAATGTATCTTTTTGGTTCATTCTTTTAAATGACAAAAATTGTATCTTTTTGTTTCAACAAAAATAAAATCACTATTCTTTTTATTGTAATGAATTACAATAAAAATATGAGCTTTTTATTCAAAAAGGAAATAACACAAAACATGGGTACCTTTACTTACATATAAAATATAAATAAAAGTTTAATTCTTTAACATGTATTTTTGTTTACATACAAAATGTAAATAAAAGAAAAATTCTCAAATACATCTTTTTATTTGCAAGTAAAGTGTAAATACAAGTGTGTTTCCAAATATACCTTTTTATTTAAAATATAAATTGTAAATAAAAATGTGTTCTTCCAATATGGGTTTTTGTTTACAAATAAAATGTAAACAAACATGTGCTTACCAATTATTTCTTCTTATTTACAAACAAAATGTAAATAATAGTGTAAATTCTAAATAAGCCTTTTTATTTACAAATAGGATGTAGATAAAAATATGTTTTCTAAATTTGTTCTTTTATTTACAAAAGAAATGTAAATAAAAACATGCCTTTTACATTTGTTATTTTATTTACAAAAGAATTGAAAATAAAAACTTGTCTAACAATACATTTTATAACAAAATGATGTTCCATTCTAATGTCACAATTTATAATAAAAAAAATGTGTTTTTATTTCTAATGTAACCTTTATAACTAAATTGTGATTTTAATCCTAATATAACATTTTTATACAAAATGTGATTTTATTCCTAATGCGACATTTCTATACCAAATGTGAATTTATTCCTAATGCGACATTTTTATACAAAATGTAAATTCATCTCTAATGCGACATTCTTATACAAAATGTTATTATTTTCTCATGCAACATTTAAGCTAAAAATGTTGTTATTTTTCTAATGTCATATTTATAACAAAAATGATGTTATTATTCTAATGTTACATTTTATAACAAAAATGTTATTTTTACTAATGCACCCTTCATACTAAAAATGTTATTATTTTCTAACCTGACAATTTATAACCGAAAATGTTATTTTTGATCAACATGACTATTTCTAATTAAAATGACATTAATATTTAACATGACACGATTATAGTTAAATGTAATCCTTTATTATCACTACATGAATATAACAAAATGTAATCTTTTATTTAAAGGAACATTTCATATCAAAATGTAAAAAAAAAAAATTAATCTAAAGTAACATGTTATATCAAAATGTAATTTTTGATCTAAAGGAACATTTATAGACAAAACTGTTATTTTAATCTAACTTAACATTTTAATAAAAGCGATGTTTTTAATCTAATATATCATTTTATTACAAAAATGGTACCTTTTGTTCTAATGTAACATTCTATAACAAAATGCTATTTTATTTCTAATTCAACATTTCTAACAAAAGTGATCTTTTTATTCTAATTAAACATTTCTAAGAAAATGGTCTTTTTATTCTAATTAAACCTTTCTAAAAAAAATGGTCTTTTTATATTTTTTAATACTAATTCCTCAAAATGGTAAAAATAAGGTCCTTTCATTTTGTTGCAAATTCTAATACAACAAAATGGTAAAGATAAGGTTCTATCATTTTGTTGCAAATTCTAATACAACAAAATGGTAAAAATAAAGTTCTTTTCAAATGTTAACATTTATAAATAAAAATGTTATTCTAACAATTTATATAACAAAAATGGTGTTTTTCCATGATGTAACATTTCATATATTTCAGACCATCCATAGACACAATACAATACATTACAATACAAAACAGATCAAGCACCAAAATTTCATCACATCACAGTACAGATTAAATGACATACAGATAAATATTTAACAGAATAAAATAATTAAATAAATTAATTAAATTTGTAAAAATCAGAGATTCTCACACCGGTTTGGCTGAAAATTCAATAGTCTCTGTTTCAGCGGTGGTCTGCGTCATCGCAAAGCTCTCGGAAAGACGAGTCCAACGCAACTTACGGTTCATCAAACAAACTTCGAATGAGAGAGTTATTGATTTTCAAACATTGGAAGAATTAAATATTTAAATAATAAAATAATATAAAAGGAGCTTCTTCTTCCTCACCGTTTACAGTGTTCGGCCGAACCCATCTACCCTCTTCAAAGCCCGAAAAACGCACCCTGCACACAACACCGGACCTCGATCAAACACCGCCACCTCGAAGCTCTTGCCATCACCTACTAGCACCTCCAACCATGACGAACTCGGCCCCCTATTTCGCCCAGAAAACACCCATGACCGCCGGCTCTTGTAGCTCGAAATTCGCAAAATCCGTGAATCAAAACCCGATCTTGACCGTATAGATGGAAAGCTCTCTGAATTCTCTTCGACTTGGTATATCATACGTCAAATTTCGTTGAACGGATCAAAAGTTATTAACGATTGAAGCTTGGGACATTTTCAGCCATTAAAACTGCAGGCGGCGGCTGGCCATTGAATTAGGGTTTCGGATTTAATATTATTTTATTATTTAATCTCGAAAAATGTGCTTAAAAGGTGGATTTTCGGGCTTTCTCCGATTTGGGCCTGCTTACTGTCGTTCTTAAGGTTTTGACACCTTCTAAACGCAATGGGATAGGTCCCGGGGCCCAATTCCGAAATTTGCATATATTTTAATTAAAATTCTATTAAAAATTAATTAATTAAATATTTATCGTACATTTAAATATGCCGGGGCCACATACAACCTCGTAAAATTCTAAAAAAAATATTTTTAGCTTTCTTATGACGATACGAATCCAACAAAATTATTTTCGTCGAACTCTGAGACCGTTTGAAAAATGGTTATTTTTAAGGCCAATATATTTAATATTAAAAAATACATTTTTAAACAGATAATTTTCGAAACTCGAAATATTTAAATATTTACTATTTTTCAATGCAGAAACGTCATTCTGAACTCAGTGGAAGTGGTTTCGAGTTCAAATTTCTTCGTATGCAAAAAGTAGTGTTTTTGATCTTTATATATTATATAAATAAATTTCATAGCGACCTTTCTAAATTTTAATCTTCACATAACTTTTGATTTTTAAGACGAAACTTCAATTTTTCAGATTCGTTAGAAAGATATGATTAAACAGAATTAAACATTTCTGGTTTTACTTAATTTTGATTTATTTTGAGTCCTGTACAATCAGTCAAAGTTTAAAAATTAACTTTTCAAACTGCAGCACTGTTTTAAACTCACTATATAATTAAACTGAAATTTATTCGTTTTAAAATAAATATTTAGTCGTTATTATTTAAATAAATTATTTTATATTCTCAAAATTCATTAAAATTTTCTAAAATAAAAATTTTAAATTGGTTCAGATTTTGCTGGTTGTTACAATCTCCCCTAATTAAAATCTTTTCGTCCTCGAAAAAGGAATGAGATGAAAGTTGTTTATTTAACTAATTTACTTCTCATTCTTTTATTGTTTCAATAATTTACCCGTTGAACTAATATTCACGCAACATAATTATAAATCAATTAGTTGATTAAATTTTTAAATATATATAGCTTTTATATGCCAAAAATCATATTTCCTAAAATAGGATTATATATATAATTACAAGTATGTTAATTATAGATTTTTCACTCTGAACTCATTCTAGGGCATTACTAACCCTATCTCTAATGAGTTTACTCATTCTAGGATACTGCTGATCCTATCTCTAATGAGTACTCTTATTGGATATTACTAATCCAACCTCTGATGAGTCTTTTGTTCAGTTCTAACGAGTTGTACCCCAAAGATTTGAGCTAACCAGAGCTCTAATACCAACTGTAAAGACCCGGAAATTCCCGCTCTTTGAATCGACTATAAGCCACATAGGTCTGACCCAAAGGTTGGAAATCTTCGAATAATTAAACTTTGGGAATACAATACATTAGAACAATAGCAACAGACTTTTATTACATCAAGATAATATAACATCAGAGTACAGAATATATCAGAGTACAACGAATTTAAATTACAGCGGAAGATAAATTTACATAACAGATAATACAAACAAACAGCGGAAGACTATTAAGCTCTGGACACAGCTTTAGGCTTCGATCCAGGATCCTGCTAAAGAGAGAGATATCTGCAAAAAGCTACTCGACAGCCCGTGTGGAAGAGAGGGCACCCGAGTTTGCAAAGGGAAACAAACTACAGGTCAGTCATGGGACTGGTGTGAGAATTCTTAACTAATTTAACTAATAGTAATAAGGCAAATCCAAGGACCACGCCGCTAACGCGGAACGGGTTTTGTTCCAATGGATTTCCGTGCATAAATTAAAGTAAATCGTTAAACAACGCAATGATTTTTAGAAAAATGAAACCATTATAAGACCCAAGTCCCATCACACAATGCAACGCACACTAGAGGATAGGGTTTTACCTTATAATGGTCAAAAGATGCTTGACACGTGTAAAACAGATTTGATATTAGTGTGTATATGTTTTAAATAAAAACATTTCAATCATAAGTATTAATCCTAGACGGCATAGTACCCCATCCTACTATGTCGCCGTATATAGGTTTACAACTAAAGCCGTAATGTCGTATTGGAGATTTGGATTCCATCATGAGTCGAGGCTAGGGGCAAGCTCCTCTCCGATTCGAGACACTCTAGCAAATGCTTCAGGATCCCCCGCAGTGAACCTTTGGATCTTCAGGGCCGGTCCCCGCCTATGGGCAGTGGATTAGTTATGCCTGAACACACGCTTCCCGATCCCTTTGAACCTATAATATGACCACCAACGGCCTATAAAACACGAGGCACCTCAAAATCCATCATCCACATAAGTAAAATGTCAGCGCCGGTAGGTCCCTGACATCACTCTAGCTAGAAAGAAACGTGTGCACTCCCTGCAGTCCGTATCCCGTTTTCAACTCATACCGGGGTGTGAGGCTCGTGAGGTTACGCTATACACAAAGCTACGCCTAAACAGGTCGTGCTTTGATCATCAACCACAAGGCCTGCTTTGCAACAAAAGCCTTGATCATTTGCATCTTGGCGTGCCACGTTGACATTTCATGCCATGCAATTCATAACAATTAATACACAACCTCTAAGGGTGTTTAAGCAAGGGAATAAATTCCCCGCCACCAACGGTTGTATATTAATAGAAATCAATTTACATAAAATGAAATTCAACGTCAGACATACATCCATTATAAGCTTATATTCTGGGTCTGAGCGAAAGCCAAATCCGTCGATCTCCAAACGCGTTTGGACGATCATTACCAAATACCTTGCCTTGGAAGGCCAGTCCCAATTCAAGATACCAGTCATCATCATCCCAACGATGTGAAAACCTTCGGTCTTCAATCACCTTCTTCATCTTCGACTCTTGATCGTCGTGATGATTATTCAGAATGGGTTAAACCCGGTCTTTCTAAATAACTCGCGTATTTTGTAATTAAAAACCAAACAATGTACATTCACATCATACGCCACATTCCAACTCAGAATATTCTTTTAAACAAAAATGTTATTTATATTAAAATATTCTCATTAATTTTATCAAAGATAAAATCAATAAATTACATTTCTTAATCTTTCAAAAAAGATTTATTTATATGCTAATTTTCTTTGATTTTCATATCAAAAAATCATTATTACAAGATTATTAATCTTTAAGAAGTAAATCTTGTCTTAATCACGGTTAAAGAACTAGTGTCATTTAAAACACAGTTCATGATAAACCAGAAATCAATTTATTTTCAATCACAAAATGTAATTGTAGATAATCTTAATTAAAAGATTTACTCTTTCATCAGGCTTAAGGACAATGTTATTTAAGACATCATCCACAACAGCCCAAAATCCATTACTTGAACTAAATTCTAATTAAATAATAATCTAATTGAAAACTTCTTTTAATCTGTTTGTAAAATATTCAAGATATTCTTTATATTACAAAACTCTTTATTTTAAAAAAATTCTTTTATTATACAAAAATTCTTTATTTAAAAAGAAATTCTGCCTTGGAATGCGACTCAACCATGTACCATATAATTTGGGTCATATGGGTTTCATACATTTCATGTATAAGGCAATAACAGGAAATAATTCTCAAACCATCCATTAACAACCAGAGTGACAATTTCAACTGTGTGAGCATTAAGATGAAACGATAACGCTCATCGCAGTCTGTCGATCAATCGATAGACATATATATAAAAAAGATTGGGATTTGTGTCAGTCAAGTATCGTCCCAATACCCATGTGGGGTTTCAGCCAACAACAGTTTATATAAATCAATAAATAAATAAATGATTGACAAACGGTTTTAACCACTTTCAATTTCACTGATATGTTGATGTTAATAAATCAAACATGTCACTTATATCGAGTAAAAATGTATTTTACTTGTATGATTTCTCTATATATATCCCTAAAGTTACATAAACAGTAATTTATTTATATAGCTTTATTGCGGACGACAAATCAAATATAAATTTCATTATATTTTATTTGTATGAAATTTCTTAACAATACATTTCAGCGTATAATGTTTGTACCAACAATACAATTTGTATATTAGAATATAAATTCTAACGCAAGTTTTGCAAATAAAAATTGTATTTTATTTTTGCGTATAAATTCTACCGTCTATTATGCAAATAAAAGTGATTCTTATATTTGCACGTTAATTATGTTTCAACAAAGATGTGTAAAAGTGATGTACTCATTTTGTTAACAATTCTGTTTCAACAAATACAATGTAAATAAAAGTGTATTTCTGATCTTGTACTTTATTTGTACATAAAACACAAATAAAAATGTATTTCATGTATTTGTCTTTTTATTTGACAAAACAATGTTAATAAAATTGTTCTTTTATATCTTGTCCTTTTATTTAACAAAACAATGATAAATAAAATGTCCTTTTTAATCTTTTACTTTTATTTAACAAAACAATGATAAATAAAATGTCTTTTTTTTTATCTTTTACTTTTATTTAACAAAAAATGATTAATAAAACTGAAATTTTCTTTCTATGCTTTATTTGCATCTAAAAATGCAAATAAGAAATATAACTCCCTTCTTCTTTTTTTTTTAATGTTTTGTTTACATATAAAAGGGAAACAACTATGTGATTCTGTTTCCTATATTTTGTTTGTATCTAAAAATGCAAACAAAAATATGTCATATTCTTATTTATAAAAAATAGTAAATTCACATAATTACTTCTATTTACATAAGAAAATGTAAATAAATGTATTCCTAAATTCTATTCTTTTTTTATTGTGACAAATTGACAATAAAAATATGAACTTTTATAACTATTCTTTTTAATGACCAAAATGTATCTTTTTGGTTCATTCTTTTAAATGACAAAAATTGTATCTTTTTGGTTCAACAAAAATAAAATCAAAATTTAAATCTTACATGACTATTCTTTTTATTGTAATGAATTACAATAAAAATATGAGCTTTTTATTTAAAAAGGAAATAACACAAAACATGGGTACCTTTACTTACATATAAAGTATAAATAAAAGTTTAATTCTTTAACATGTATTTTTATTTACATACAAAATGTAAATAAAAGTAAAATTCTCAAATACATCTTTTTATTTGCAAGTAAAGTGTAAATACAAGTGTTTTTCCAAATATACCTTTTTATTTAAAATATAAATTGTAAATAATAATGTGTTCTTCCAATATGGTTTTTTGTTTACAAATAAAATGTAAACAAACATGTGCTTACCAATTATTTCTTCTTATTTACAAACAAAATGTAAATAATAGTGTAAATTCTAAATAAGCCTTTTTATTTACAAATAGGATGTAGATAAAAATATGTTTTCTAAATTTGTTCTTTTATTTACAAAAGAAATGTAAATAAAAACATGCCTTTTACATTTTTTATTTTATTTACAAAAGAATTTAAAATAAAAACTTGTCTAATAATACATTTTATAACAAAATGATGTTTCATTCTAATATCACAATTTATAATAAAAAAAATTTGTTTTTATTTCTAATGTAACCTTTATAACTAAAATGTGATTTTAATCCTAATATAAGATTTTTATACAAAATGTGATTTTATTCCTAATGCGACATTTCTATACCAAATGTGAATTTATTCCTAACGCGACATTTTTATACAAAATGTAAATTCATCTCTGATTGACATAGAAATGTGTTTATTTTATGCTCTAATATCTCGTCTTTTGTATATAAATAAATATTACTTGGGTATTGTTTTGTTACTTTTACAGATATTCCAACCCAGCCCGCATGCAACCAGAAATGTAGAGAAATAGAGTTCAATTTGCTTTGTATTTGCATTTTGAAGAATTGTAGATGAAGATATCACATCTAGTTGCTGTTGGACAAGAAAAGGAGTGATAAAAAGGCTTTGAACTTCACAAATCAATGAAGAAATGTCAAGGAATTAAGAGGAAAAAAAGAGAAAAGGCCCAAATTTGCTTTATTTATCTAAGGCCCATTTATGTTTCTCATTGTAAACTAATTAGTGATGTAATGACCAGGCCCAGTTATCATTAGGGTTAGGGTTAGGGTTTGGTTATCCCCTATATATACCCTTGTAATGGCATTGTAGCCACCGGCCTGTATCATATTTTCTCTTCCTAATAAAGTTCTTCTTTTATTTTCTAGCATTTTTTCTATTTTCTTAGCAATTAGTGTTGTCTACACGATTAGATTCGGTAGAACACCAATTGTATTTTACAATTTTTTTAATTTAGTGATTAGTCGTTTGATTAGTTTCAACGACAATCCTAATTTACCTTTTGTTGTTCTTCTTCTCCTGCAATTTTAATTTCTGCATTCTTGTTCTTGCTTTGCTATTTACTTTTTTTGTGATTAATCGTTCGATTAGATTCGACGATAATCATAAGTTTGCAATTTCAATTTTATTGTTTTCAAAACAAATCTCCAGACTTCGTCTAACTCGCCCAAGAGATTAGATAAATAATTTAATTTTAATTCACCTCCCTGTGTTCGACCTGTATGCTACACACCGGTATGCTTGCAGAATTTATTACAATGTCGCGCTTTTCTAATTCATAGACTAGCGCCGATCAAGTTTTTTGGCGCCGTTGCCGGGGAGGTAACGATTGAATTTTATTGTTTATTTAATTTCCGATTCGTGTTAGTTTTATTTTATTTTGTATATATTTTTGTTTCTTGTACATATAGAAAAAAATCTCAATTAGTGATTTGGCGTATTAATTACATTGATACTGTCATGAACTAAGCAAGAGAAAAAAAATAATTTCTTGCCTTTATTTTCTTTCAATTTCTTTTCCTATTTTCAATTATTCCTTTCCATTTTTCAATCCTCCTTCCTACTTTTATATTCATTTCTTCTTTTACAATCTTTCAAAAAAAAAAAAAACTTGCTTTTTTTTAATTTTCCTTCTTTTTTTCATTTATTTCTTTCCTTTTTTTTATTTTGCATTTCTTCCAATCTAATTCCTTCAAGAAGAAAAAAAAATATATACAAAAAAAAAAAAAAAAAGTTGCTAATTTCTCTTCAATTTCTTTCCATCTTTCTACCACCTTGCTGATTTTCACATTTTTCTTTTCTCTTTCCTTTTCTTTTTATTTCTTTCCATCTTTTGTCTACAACTTTCTAAAAAAAAAAAAATTGCAATTTCTTCTCTGCCTACTTTGATTTCTTTCTTGTTTTTGTCTGCTTTTATTTCTTTCCTCAATTTCTTCTACCCTTCCTCTCTACTCAAAAAACCTTGTTTTTTTTCTCTTATTTCCTTCCTCTTTTATTATTTTTTTCCATTTTTGTTTTGCTTTTTCCCATTCATTTCTTTCCCTTTCTTCTTGTTCAATTTTTCATAAAAAAAAACTTGCATTTTTTTTTAATTTCTTTCCAATTGCATTTCTCATTAACCTTTTACAATCTCTCTTTCCATTTTTTCATTTATTTCTTTCCTGCTCTCTCCTTCATTAAAAAAAAAAACAACTATCAATTTTCCTTTATTCTTTCCATCTTTCCACTTTCTATCCAATTGTCTTTTTCTTTTTGCAAATTTCAAAAAAAAAAAAAAACGATTCCTCTTTTGCAACTTTTTTTTTCCTTTCTTCTTTTGTCTTTCTTGTTCTCAATACATTGATTTCTTTTCTTCTCTTACAAATTTCCTTTCTTTTCAAAAAAAAAAAAAAAAAATCCTCTTTTGATTTCTTTCCTCTTTATTCCTCCTTTCCAATTTTCTATATAATTACTTCTCATTCTTCTTTTACAAGTTCAAAAAAAAAAAAAAAAAAATCTTGCCATTTTTCTTTTAATTCTTCCCTATTTTCAACTTCTTTCTCCTTCCTTTCATTTGTTTCTCCTCTTACTAATATCTCACATCCTTTCTTCTTTTACAATTTGCTGAAGAAGAAAAAATCCTTTTATAAATTTCTCTTCTCTGCCTTAATTTTCTTTCTTTCTCCATTTATTTCTTTCCCTTTTCAAGTTTTTCCTTTCTCATTTTTTTCTCTCTCTTCTAATTTTACAACAATAAACAAAAGAAAAATTCTTTCTGTTTTAGTCTTCTCTTTTATTGCTTTCCCTTCTCAATTTCTTTTCCAAATCTTTTACAATTACTTTTCTTTCTTCCTTTACAATTCTCTTTCTTTTCTGAAATCTCTCTTCCCATTTTTTTTTTGTCATTTGTTTCTTTCCTATTTGTCCGCTTTTCAACACTAATAAAAAAAAGGCAAGGACATAATTTTTTTTTCCCATTATTCTTCCCTGCTTCATTTTTTTCCCCTCTGATCAAATACCCCTCTCTCTCACACAATCTCATTTCACCACATTTTTTTTTTCAATCTACACTTCAGCAACATCTTCTTCAATCCCTCCTTCCCACCACACTTCTGCCACAACGCACAAACCAACCCCATCCACAAGCATTCTCTCAAAAAAAATTCCAAACTGTTTTTAACCTACCACAGCCTCATATTTTCTTGTGCTTTTTTTTTTACTTCATTAAAAAAAAACCCAAAAAAAAAAAAAGAGTTTCAAACCAAGGACAAAGTGACTGGAGTTCAAGCAACAAATCAAGAATTCAGAAATCAGAAGAAATTGCAAATAGTGAGATTTCAATCACTGACGCTACTCATTTTTCTGGATGGACAGCCATACCCCACTGTAAATTTCTTTTAACTCTACAGGTGCTCTGCTGCAAAAATATAGACAATTGTTGTAAAAATTTTCTGCAGGGGCAGCGGCTTGAATGTAAATTTTAATTCTGCAATTTATATTTCTGTGACGGTTCTGTGCTGTGATTATTCTGTGACTATTGTGTTGTTGATATTTCTGAATCTGTGGTGAGGAACGATTTTCCATAACTAATCACTCTCGTCAATTTTCAATTTTAACACGTGATTTTGATTTTCAAAATAATATAATTGAAAAGTGGTGCTTTGTGAAGTTGACTGTCTCGTACAATTGGATCGCAGATATATAGTAGTTCAATTTATTGAACTATTAGCAAAAGAGGTTGCATACTACCCGTAAAACATTGGTCGTATCCCTTAGTTTATACTATACGTGAACGGCCATAAGACCCTCTTCCCCCTTCCAATTGAGTCAGTTAATTAATAGAGCACTACTCGACATTTTATATTATTTTGAGATTAATTTCTGTCTTCCGTCGACTTCATTCAAATGTCTGATTCAAAAAAGTCTTTGAGAGAGATGTGGGATAATAACCGGAGTAGAAGTCCTCTTGAAGAATATGAATACGAATTACATCTCATGAAACAAGATTTTCCAAATTTTTGTGAAGCCAATGTCAACAATTTTCAAAATTTTCCAACTGACCAACATTTTCAAAATCATAGATATAATCGAAATGATGATTTCAATTCAAATTTCAATAATTTCGATTATGGGCCACACCCACATCAAAACGATTTTGAATCCCAATATAGCTTTGACCCACATCAGTATGGAGTTGGAAACCAATTCGAAAATAATTTTGGATATGAAAATGATTGTCAAATCGATCACAATAACAACCCATATCCACATCTTGAATATAACCAAGATTGCAATTTTCCCTCGAATTTTAACAGTTTTGGTTACAAACATAATTTTTATGATCAAAATGATTTCCAATATCAAAATGAAAATTCAATCAACCACCACATTGGAAATAATTTTGATTGTGAAATTGATATGGATTATAATTTTGAGAATCAAGAAATCCAAAACGAGAGTTCTCTAATCGACGATTCTGAAGAATACCATCTTAACGTTTTTAGAGAGAGGGTAGAAAGGATCGATAGACAGCTTAATGAAAGAGATAGAAAGATAGATGAACTTCTTTGTTTAATGACAACTTTGAAAGAACAGCGAGAGCAACAAAATCAAATTCAAACAGGCGATGAATCAGAAGATAATCCATTCTTTACTGATAGTGAAAATTTTCAAACAACAACTTTTGAAATTGAGAAAAACGATCTAAATGAAGTTGTTCACAATCCAGTAAATGACTTGGACTTCGATTCTTTTCAAGAGAAAGATTTGAGCTCAGATTTTGATCTTCCCCTTTCAGGCTGCGAAAAAGTTGAAATTTTTGAAATTGAACAAAACGAAAATGTGGAATTTTTCACTTCAAATTTGGAAAAGGACTTTAATGATCATGAATTCTTTGGTTTATATGAGGATGAAAGCCTTAATTCTGATTCCAATCCCGACAATCATTTGATTCTGACCCCAATCGAAAATCTTGACGCTCTTCCAATGGCAACCGAGGCCAATTCGTTTGACCCTTCCAAAACTCAACCTTCTTTTAATGTTGGCAATCCTAACATCTCTTTTTCTGATGTCGGCAACCCCGACAATATCTCTTCTTTGATTGTTGGCAATCCCAACAAACCATCTTCTATACCTTTACTTCTTCCACTTCCTGTGTCGACACCTTCTCTTTTGAATGACCAAGACTCTGAATCAACGCAAGTAGACATGACAGAAACCGTTGTTGCTGACACGACAAATTTACCATCTCAAAAGTCCTCTCATACTTCAATTGACGTGTCCACATTAGCTTTCGAAGAACTTTTCGATGATGAACTGAAACTTTTAAATGACGAGGATGAATTAGAATTAGGCCATGAATCCAAATTTGAAAATTTTGATTTTGAGGATTCAAACGAACTTGAAATTGTCAGTGTCGAAAATACGTTGTCAATTGAGAAATGTGATCACCCAGTTTTGGACAATACTCAGAATTTAAATTTCACGATTGCAACTGAGTTTATATACGATCACAAATTTTTGAGAAATTACACTGACAAATTTGTTGAATACATGAATTACTTTTGGAATGCTGGCTTGGTTGAAAAATTTCAGGTTAGGACGACCCTAGATATTTATCTCCTGGACTACAAATCGAGGTATAAAGATGAGATGATTTTCAAAAACCTGCACTTATTAGAAAATATGCCTAGACATAGTGGGAATGGTATTCATCGGGCTAGAACCAAGTGTGGGGGGAAAAGTTGGTGGAACTCTTTGCATCGCAAACACATATATCATTGTACATATGATCCATTTTTACATATAGTTAGATTGCATTTCATGTTACAAGTCATTTTACATTTAATCCATCTTTGGGTACGATCTTTCAAATTTAGGAAACGTTACAATGTGGACACTGTTTAGTTCAAGTGTGGGGGGGAGTCTGCATTTCACTCATTTTTTTCTTTCTTTTCATTTTCATCATTTAAGTAGGACCTTCATACATTTTAGATTGTAGTAACATACCATAATTTTTTTTTTTTGAAATACGACTCATTTTCAATTGATACAACAAAATAAGTTTACAATTTTTAGCCAGTTGATAGTATTTTTCTCTCTCAACATAGATCGAATAGGAAATATAATGAAAAGTTAATTTTGAGGGATAATAGTGTAACCGGTACATAGGGAGATTCTTAAGTGATGGCCATGAAATCTATTCTATATTGTAGACTTTGTTTAAATAAGTGGAGGACTTAAAATACTTATATTGGCTTTTCAAATCTTTAAAACTAAGTTGTGTTAAGTTGAATTCGCGTAACTCTCTTTTGTGCTTATATTTTCGATAATAATAATAATAGTATTCCAAGGGTATCCAACATTGCTTGTATATCGAGCGTTGGTATGCAAACCCGCCAAGCTCTATCCGACACGTTGTTGACAAAGTCAAAGTTGGAATATCTTGGTCTCATTTTATGAGATTGGACACCTAAGGATTACCGACACGTTGTTGACAAAGTCAAAGTCGGCCTGCACAATCCGCCAAGCTCCTTACCTACTCTCCGTTAGTCCGCGAGGCAGTGCATGGGTGGTAAACCTTGGTCTTTTTAGTTAGGTGTATGTACTTAATCATAAATCTTAAATTTTTATAGAATAAAGAATAAGCGATGATACCCAAACACTTCTTGACCTTATTGATTTGACTAGCCATACATGAGAAAATTAGAATACCACTTTGCAAACTGTGCCAAGCAAACTAAGAATTTATTTCATGGCTGCACTATGTTATCGACCGAACTAACTGGCCAAACTGGAATTTAACATTTGAAAACTTGATTTATATTGAAAATTTGTGACAAGTCGAGGTATCTAAAATAAAATCAACTGATTGGAAATTATTAACTTAATTTGTTGTACCACCTTCCTGAAATAAGTCGTGTTTTCATTTTTCGTTTTTATTTTGCATATGTCCATTGCATTCATGTAGTTTCATTAGAATCATAGCACACTGCATTCAGATTTTGTGGGTAGTATCCGCTGAAAACCCTCACGAGACACCACTCGTCCTACTAGGGACACCTAGAGGTTTAACGGCTTGTTGCATACGCTCAATGCAATCGTGTTTCCTACGAAAGTGTGACCTATCTAGTTTAGTTTTTTCATTTTTTGTTTTACTCGAGGACGAGTAAAAGATAAGTGTGGGGGTATTTGATTGACATAGAAATGTGTTTATTTTATGCTCTAATATCTCGTCTTTTGTATATAAATAAATATTACTTGGGTATTGTTTTGTTACTTTTACAGATATTCCAACCCAGCCCGCATGCAACCAGAAATGTAGAGAAATAGAGTTCAATTTGCTTTGTATTTGCATTTTGAAGAATTGTAGATGAAGATATCACATCTAGTTGCTGTTGGACAAGAAAAGGAGTAATAAAAAGGCTTTGAACATCACAAATCAATGAAGAAATGTCAAGGAATTAAGAGGAAAAAAAGAGAAAAGGACCAAATTTGCTTTATTTATCTAAGGCCCATTTATGTTTCTCATTGTAAACTAATTAGTGATGTAATGACCAGGCCCAGTTATCATTAGGGTTAGGGTTAGGGTTTGGTTATCCCCTATATATACCCTTGTAATGGCATTGTAGCCACCGGCCTGTATCATATTTTCTCTTCCTAATAAAGTTCTTCTTTTATTTTCTAGCATTTTTTCTATTTTCTTAGCAATTAGTGTTGTCTACACGATTAGATTCGGTAGAACACCAATTGTATTTTACAATTTTTTTAATTTAGTGATTAGTCGTTTGATTAGTTTCAACGACAATCCTAATTTACCTTTTGTTGTTCTTCTTCTCCTGCAATTTTAATTTCTGCATTCTTGTTCTTGCTTTGCTATTTACTTTTTTTGTGATTAATCGTTCGATTAGATTCGACGATAATCATAAGTTTGCAATTTCAATTTTATTGTTTTCAAAACAAATCTCCAGACTTCGTCTAACTCGCCCAAGAGATTAGATAAATAATTTAATTTTAATTCACCTCCCTGTGTTCGACCTGTATGCTACACACCTGTATGCTTGCAGAATTTATTACAATGTCGCGCTTTTCTAATTCATAGACTAGCGCCGATCAATCTCTAATGCGACATTCTTATACAAAATGTTATTATTTTCTCATGCAACATTTAAGCTAAAAATGTTGTTATTTTTCTAATGTCATATTTATAACAAAAATGATGTTATTTTTCTAATGTTACATTTTATAACAAAAATGTAATTTTTACTAATGCAACCCTTCATACTAAAAATGTTATTATTTTCTAACATGACAATTTATAACCGAAAATGTTATTTTTAATCAACATGACTATTTCTAATTAAAATGGCGTTAATATTTAACATGACATGATTATAGTTAAATGTAATCCTTTATTATCACTACATGAATATAACAAAATGTAATCTTTTATTTAAAGGAACATTTTATATCAAAATGTAATTTTTTTTGTCATCTAAAGTAACATGTTATATCAAAATGTAATTTTTGATCTAAAGGAACATTTTATAGACAAAACTGTTATTTTAATCTAACTTAACATTTGAATAAAAACGATGTTTTTAATCTAATATATCATTTTATAACAAAAATGGTACGTTTTGTTCTAATGTAACATTCTATAACAAAATGCTATTTTATTTCTAATTCAACATTTCTAGCAAAATTGATCTTTTTATTCTAATTAAACATTTCTAAGAAAATGGTCTTTTTATTCTAATTAAACCTTTCTAAAAAAAATGGTCTTTTTATATTTTATTAATACTAATTCCTCAAAATGGTAAAAATAAGGTCCTTTCATTTTGTTGCAAATTCTAATACAACAAAATGGTAAAGATAAGGTTCTATCATTTTGTTGCAAATTCTAATACAACAAAATTGTAAAAATAAAGTTCTTTTCAAATGTTAACATTTATAAATTAAAATGTTATTCTAACAATTTATATAACAAAAATGGTGTTTTTCCATGATGTAACAATTCATATATTTCATACCATCCATAGACACAATACAATACAGTACAATACAAAACAGATCAAGCACCAAAATTTCATCACATCACAGCACAGATTAAATGACATACAGATAAATATTTAACAGAATAAAATAATTAAATAAATTAATTAAATTTGTAAAAATCAGAGATTCGCACATCGGTTTGGCTGAAAATTCAACAGTCTCTGTTTCAGCTGTGGTCTGCGTCATCGCGAAGCTCTCGGAAAGACGAGTCCAATGCAACTTACGGTTCGTCAAACGGACCTCGTATGAGAGAGTTATTGATTTTCAAACATTGGAAGAATTAAATATTTAAATAATAAAATAATAAAAAAGGAGCTTCTTCTTCCTCACCGTTTACAGTGTTCGGCCGAACCCATCTACCCACTTCCGAGCCCGAAAACGCACCCCTGCACACAGCACCGGACCCCGATCAAACACCGCCACCTCGAAGCTCCTGCCATCAGCTACTAGCACCTCCAACCATGATGAACTCGGCCCCCTATTTCGCCTAGAAAACACCCACGACCGCCGGCCCTTGTAGCTCGAAATTCACAAAATCCATGAATCAAAACCCGATCTTGACCGTATAGATGGAAAGCTCTCTGAATTCTCTTCGATTTGGTATATCATACGTCAATTTCGTTGAACGGATCAAAAGTTATTAACGATTGAAGCTTGGGACATTTTCAGCCATTAAAACTGCAGGCGGCGGCTAGCCATTGAATTAGGGTTTCGGATTTAATATTATTTTATTATTTAATCTCGAAAAATGTGCTTAAAAGGTGGATTTACGGACTTTCTCCGATTTGGGCCTCCTTACTGTCGTTCTTAAGGTTTTGACAACTTCTGAACGCAATAGGACAGGTCCCGGGGCCCAATTCCGAAATTTTTATATATTTTAATTAAAATTCCATTAAAAATTAATTAATTAAATATTTACCGTACATTTAAATATGCCGGAGCCACATACGACCTCAGAAAATTCAAAAAAAATATTTTTAGCTTTCTTATGACGATACGAACGCAACAAAATTATTTTCGTCGAACTCTGAGACTGTTTGAAAAACGGTTATTTTTAAGGCCAATATATTTAATTTTAAAAAATACATTTTTAAACAGATAATTTTCGAAACTCAAAATATATAAATGTTTACTATTTTTCAATGCAGAAACGTCATTCTGAACTCAATGGAAGTGGTTTCGAGTTCAAATTCCTTCGTATGAAAAAAGTAGTGCTTTTGATCTTTATATATTATATAAATAAATTTCATAGCAACCTTTCTAAATTTTAATCATCACATAACTTTTGATTTTTAAGACGAAACTTTAATTTTTCAGATTCTTAGAAAGATATGATTAAACAGATTTAAATATTTCTGGTTTTACTTAATTTTGATTTATTTTTAGTCCTGTACAATCAGTCAAAGTTTAAAATTAACTTTTCAAACTGCAACGCTGTTTTAAACTCCCTATATAATTAAATTGAAATTTATTCGTTTTAAAATAAATATTTAGTCGTTATTATTTAAACAAATTATTTTATATTCTCAAAATTCATTAAAATTTTCTAAAATAAATTTTTTAAATTGGTTCAGAATTTGCGGGTTGTTACAAGGGCATTAGGTGGCCGTGAGTGTAGTTCTCATACATGATCTTTCTTGGATTGCTTTTCAGTACTTGAGGGAGTGGTCACGTGGGACATAGCCATGGGTACAAAAACAGACCTGGATATCTGCATCAGTAGATGATTTAAAAGCTCTCGACCGAGTTCCGTATTTCTCGATTTGCCCTGGCACGAGACTCGGATGGCACATTAAGGCACTTATGCATCTAGACATGGTGAAACGATTCACGATATATACGTGGGAAAAAGGGCGTGGTTGACGGGTAGCATAATTCCTAGTAGCCCTAGGTGGCTTGAGCCCGAACCAAGTTACGAAGACGTTCAGTAGGTAGTGTAATCCCTAGCTGCCCTAGGTAGCATAAATCCTAGTTGAACACGCGATAATTTCTGATAAGGAAATCTAGCTAGATCAAGGGTAACAGTCCAAACGATTTCAAGGTTAAAATGGTACTACGTGGAAGTAGTGTGTAAGCCCGTACGAGGTACGACAAAGGACTGAACTTACACATGGAACGAAACATACGAATGGGGAAAACCTACATATGCCATATATTAGGTTGACATGGACCATTACATGACTTTGGACAAGGGACATTCATAGTTAGCACGTGACACAGGATTGTGATACTACTACGGAGGGTGCAGAGCAAATATACATAATAGAGACCTTGGGAAGTTGTACTTGATAGATACCTTGGGATATTATACTTGATAGAAACCTGACGATGTGATACCTTGACTTATCCTAACACCATAGTTTATCATGATACATAAGTTCATCTTGATACCGTAGTTCATCCTGACACCTTAGTGTAGTTTATCTATCTTGTCATCATCCTTATGTTTACTTTCAGTTTATGCATGTCATGTTACCTTTACCTGTTTTTATGCTGGAAGTAGATAGGACTTACCAGTCTTTATGACTGACCCCGTTTTGTTTCATCTCTTTGTCTTCCGTTTCCCCCCATGTTTCAGGGAGGAAATACTGTTGTTTAGTACAGACTTCTTCTGCTTGAAGGTCATCATTATGGCCTGGACTTTTCTGGGCTATGGCCGCTTTACTGTTTTACTTGGGGAATAATTTATGAAATGTTTTATGCTTCTTTACTATTGCAAGACAGGTTTTGATGTATTCTGATGTAAAAGGCCTTTGTCCTTATTTATAAAGAAATGTGATTTGCTTTTACTTCCGCGGTTTTATATATGTTCTGTCTTGTGGTATTTCTGTGCATGTTTACCATTGATCAACTCACCTCCAAAGCCGATGCACTCTCTCGGGAGCGACCCCGGCGGAGGTGGGGTGTTACATTTGGTATCAGAGCAGAAGGTTGCGAGACTGGGAAAAAGTTTTCAAAAACCTTCTAAAAACCATTTTACAAACCATTTACAAAGAAGCATTTTTCAAGAAATGTTTTGTTTTCAAAGGCTATTCCCCAAAAGGCCATTAAAATTATCCTTGTTTCCTTGATTGAATCTCTTTTCCTTTCTTTCCTCCATCTGTAGTCACAGTAGTTTTAAGTGCAACTAATCTTTTCGTGCAACGGAGTGCTTTTGGTGCGATGGAGGTGGTTCTCGAGAGACCTGTTACCGGAGTTATAAGAAAGGATAGTAAAAACAAGGATAAAGGATACAAGCATAAGGATAAGCAACTTGTCGGTGTGGCTTAGTCCACAAAGGAAGACAAGGACAAGAACATCGAGGAGGCAATTGTATGCTCTCATCTCTAGATACCTAAAAAGGGATGGTACCGTTTTTGGTAAAGGTTTAGCCATTATTTTCTATCATCCCGTCCAGACTTTGTTTTGATCATCGCATCATTTAAGTCTGCTTCGATAGTTGAGCCTCTGCACCTTAGTACTAGCATGTAAAAGGATCCCATTTTTGTCCCAAATCTTGTTGGAAGAATAGTCCATTTATTCATGACTTGTTTGGATTTGAGAAGGTCTATGCTTCAGATGTAATGCCTATGTTTTTGGGCTAGAGATGGATTCTAGGGATAAAGTGGTTACCCGGTAAGGGGTGCCATTCTCAGTTGTTGGAAAAGAAGGTAGTTAGACTCTTGACCTGCCTTGGTAATACCCTCGAAGTCTCGTGTAACCTTTTGGGTTCTGTCATGATTAGTTACCTAGAATCCCTTGATGCAGATTGCTGGTAATCCGTTCGAGTAGAGTTCGCCACCAAGACGGATGGTTTATCTCGATTACACATGAGTTATAGAGATCACCCTAGTAGGTACGCTTGGCAACATGGATTGGCATCGGTAAACGAGATCCAGAATTCACTAGTGAGTTTTGGAGAGCTTGCATGAGTACGCAGGTAAGTTTGAGCCAAGTATACTAGGGGAAGAACAAGTGGAAGTGGAACGAGAGGCAACAGTGAAGTGAGTCCCGACTCATATCTTGGAAATAGGAATCAAGGAGCTACGAAACCATGGAGTTAAAAAGATGGTCAAGGCACAGTGGAATTAAGCTCAAGGAAACGCGACTTAGAAGACGTAAGGCTAGACACACTCATCGTACCTTTTTTAAGAGTATATCCTTGATCCTGGTTTTTCTATAGAGCCTGCTCGCAAGCTATCTTTTGGTGAATATCCTCTCGGTCCTGTTCCTGTTGCAAACCCCGTAAGGAGTTTATCTTGTTTATCTTCTCGATCCCAGTATGAGAACCTTAGGTAGAATCCTATGGATGTAAACATGTATTTGAAACATGTTATGATTGATATGGTTGCAAGTGGTTGCTCGTGGACGCGCGAATACACATTAGACACTAGGCCGACTCAGTCACGTTTCATATTGCATATGCACGAATATTTATACCTTGTTTATGGATGAGATTGAATGTATTATCATGCGGATGTTGCATATGAATGAATGGTTGTGCACACATATAGTGTTTATATGACTAGGGCTATTTGCGTACATGTGGGATTCATGGCACGAGACATAATTTGCATTAGAAAGATCATTCAGGCCTGATCATTAGCATTAGCTAAGGAACATATACAAACACTCTTTGCATGTATTCATAAAGCATTAGAAGTCTGTTAAGGACAATGGTTGCATGTGGATGATGTTTTGAGTAGATGTATGATGGATGGTAGGATACGTTCTTCCTAACTTGGAGATTTCGGGGACGAAATCCTTAAAGGAGGGGAGAATGTAACAACCTGAATTTTAACAAATTGTTAAGACAAGAATCAAGGCAGAATTAAATGTTAAAATCTGAATCAGATAAAACGGGTTACGCCACTGCGTTCATCTCGGAAAAATACGCGAAATAGAGTCCGAAATTTCGTAAATCGAAGTCCGTATGACCGATATATGACCTTGCAAAGTTTCACGAAAAATTCAATTTAAAAACAGGATTCAAAATTCAGAAAATCAGGGTAGGCGGGAAAATTCCTGCCAGACCAAGGTCGACTAGGGGGTCGACCTGGGAGTCGACCTGGTTGGCCCCAGGTCGACTAGGGAGTCGACCCCTGTGTCGACCTACCTGGTCGAACCCAGCGGCCTGGTGCACCTGCTTGACTTCTTGGCTCGGTTTTGGAGGCTTGTGATGGATTTTGAGGGCTTGGATCTATCCTAGGGTTAATCTAACGGCCTAAACTACTCCTAACATCTGTAAAAAAACCCTAGACCTAGCATAAACCCTCACGACTCACTCATGCCACGCTGTGCTGCCCAAATGTCAAGTGATCATGGCCTCCATCTCCAACTCCGAGAACCTATGCATTCAAATCGGATCTGAATCAAAAGGTGCAAGCTTGCTACACCAAATCGAGGGTAGATCAACGTTGATTCCATGACGATTCTTCAACAAAGGAGCCACCTTTCTTCGTCAAGACAATTCATGCAAATTCGCTAAGCCACGCTATGTAAGTGCTAGCTACTCCTAGATCTAAACGGTAGTTTAATGTTGACATGGGATATAATGAGATGAACATGAGTATGTTAGCCTATGTGAACCTAGTTTGCCCCTTTATCATGAACATATGACTTTGGGTTATGTTTTACCAACTAAATTATGTTATTCATGTTGCATTGGACTTAGTTTGCCATGTAAGATTTGACCTTTACTTGTGGTATGGTAGCATGAACACTTAGAGCCACTTTGACTTGTGAAATAGTTGCATAATTTTGACTTGGGGCTTATGCATATAAAAGAACCCGAACCCCTTATGATAACATGCATGTTTGTGGCCAAATTTCCTTATGATAATATGCAAGTTTGTGGCCAAATCCTTTATGACATTATGCATGCTTGTGGCCAATCCCTTTTTTTTACGTTATGCATGCTTGTGGCCAATCCCTATATGACACTATGCATGTTTGAGGTCAAACCCCCTTATGATACCATACATGTTGAGGCCAACTCTTCATGGCATCATGCATGTTTTGAGGCAAATAAGTGTCATAGTACTCCTACTATGTTGACTCACTTTTACTTGGGTTGGAAATACGATTTTTGGGGTAGTTAGACAAACACGAATATGACGCGAAAACTTGAGTTGAAGTTGCGCGAAAACTTGACATGGGGTTTCATGAAAAGGTGACATTCTTGGTACAGTTAAAGGTGGACATGACATGTAGGAAGACGTGGGACTTGAAAGCTAGACATGTAGGGGTAGTAAGTGTAATATGACACTAGATTAAACATGAAAGTGACCAACTCGAGGTTGGGTTGAGTTTGTAGCGTAAATCTGCCCGGAACCGACTGGCATACCGGTAGCTACAAACAATAGGACCCAATGTGAGTAGTTGGTCACATCGCGCTTAAGACCCGAGGTTAGACTAGGTTGTGGTGTAAAGCTGTCCGGACCCGCCCTGCACATCCAGTAACCACAACAAAGTCTAATGTGAGAGGTTGGGGTGCACTAATTCACTTAATGGCACATGATAGGGTTAAGTTAATTTGACTAATGACATTTAACCGATATGACATGAATGGGTAGGTTAAGTGAGACCGGACTCGATCCCTTAATGACACTTAACCGTATAATACAGTTAGGGGATGGGGTTAAGCTAATCTATACTTAACTAATCCGACTCGGTAATTGATGGGGTTAAGTAACCTACACTTAACCAATCTAAACTCAGTAATGTGATGGGGTTAAGTAACCTAAACTTAACCAATCTAAACATGGTAACTTGATGGGGCTAAGTTAACTAATACTTAACCAATCTAATAAGATAACTCGATAAGACTAAGACACGAACCGTTCGAATATACTCAACCGACTTGACTTGATAGTTTGATGGGGTTAAGTTAATCCATACTTAACTAATTTAAATGATTGAATTGGATAGGGTTAAGTCACCTTTAGAATATAATTAACCAACGTGACACACGGATTGTTGGGCTAAGTCTTGAACTTGAACACTTAGCCAACTCTAACATGATTCGTAGGCGGGTTAAGTCATGAACTTGAATGACAACACTTAACCCATTAGACCAAAACCCTAGTTAGAGGGACTAGGTAGGAAAACCGTAGTTAACAAGGATAACAGGAAAAGAAGCTAAGTGGTAAACCTTAGTTAAGAGTAACTAAGTAATAATTCTTAGCCAAGGACATGGGACCAGTTCATAGATAGATGAGTAACCTGATACAGTAGGTCATCGCTTAGCATACGAGGGGGAGCGAATTATCTGACTTAGATAAAGGCTCCAACGAATTGGGGGATGAAGCGGTAGCTTCGGGGGACGTGAGGGTACTCTTGGTATCCCTATGTGAGGTTGCAGATGATCCTCCTGGGCTCACAGAGGTTAAGGTCTGCGGCAGAAGAACCAAGAGTATGCCTTGGTTGTTGTGCGAGCAACCTAAAGACTGGGATGGATTAGCGTGGAGTCGGCGATACTCGTTTTTGCCCTGGATAGCATGTCGTCGACTACCTACCATCTTGAGTCAATCGTGTACGTACGGAAAGGCAGAGAACTCCCAACAGACCATATACTAGCTACCGAGTTATGGGTGAGGTTGGCCAATAGAGAAGTCGGGCATTAGGTGGTCGTGAGTGTAGTTCTCATACATGATCTTTCTTGGATTTCCTTTCAGTAGTTGAGGGAGGGTTCACGTGGGACCATAGCCACGGGTACAAAAACAGACCTGGATATCTGCATCGGCAGATGATTTTAAAGCTCCCGACCGAGTTTCGTATTTCTCGATTTGCCCTGGCACGGGACTCGGATGGCACATTGAGACACTTGTGCATCTAGACATGTTGAAACGATTCACGATATATACTTGGGAAAAAGGGCGTGGTTGACGGGTAGCATAATTCAGCCCTAGGTGGCTTGAGCCCGAACCAAGTTACGAAGACGTTCAGTAGGTAGTGTAATCCCTAGCGGCCCTAGGTAGCATAAATCCTAGTTGAACACACGATAATTTCTGATAAGGAAATCGAGCTAGATCAAGGGTAACAGTCCGAACGATTTCAAGGTTGAAATGGTACTACGTGGAAGTAGTGGGTAAGCCCGTACGAGGTACGGCAAAGGACTGAACTTGCACATGGAACGAAACATACGAATGGGGAAAACCAGCATATGCCATATATTAGGTTGACATGGACCATTACATGACTTTGGACAAGGGACATTCATAGTTAACATGTGACACGGGATTGGGATACTAGTACGGAGGGTGCAGAGCAAATATACATGATAGAGACCTTGGGAAGTTATACTTGATAGATACCTTGGGATATTATACTTGATAGAAACCTGACGATGTGATACCTTGACTTATCTTGACACCATAGTTTATCATGATACATAAGTTCATCTTGATACCGTAGTTCATCCTGACACCTTAGTGTAGTTTATCTATCTTGTCACCATCCTTATGTTTACTTTCAGTTTATGCATGTCATGTTACCTTTACCTGTTTTTATGCTGGAAGTAGTTAGGACTTACAAGTCTTTATGACTGACCCCGTTTTGTTTTGCCTCTTTGTCTTCCGTTTCCCCCCAGGTTTCAGGGAGGAAATACTGTTGTTTAGTTCAGAATTTTTCTGCTTGAAGGTCATCATTATGGCTTGGACTTTTCTGGGCTATAGCCGCTTTACTGTTTTACTTGGGGAATAATTTATGAAATGTTTTATGCTTCTTTACTATTGCAAGACTGGTTTTGATGTATTCTGATGTAAAAGGCCTTAGTCCTTATTTATAAAGAAATGTGATTTGTTATTACTTCCGCTGTTTTATGTATGTTCTGTCTTGTGATATTTCTGTGCATGTTTACCATTGATCAACACCCCTCCAAAGCCGACGCACTCTCTCGGGAGCGACCCCGGCGGAGGTGGGGTGTTACAACATTCCTATTGGCCAACCTCACTCATAACTAGATAGCAAGTATATGGTCTGTTAGGAGTTCTCTGCCTTTTCGTACGTACACGATTGACTAAAGATGGTAGGTATCCGACGATGTGCTATCTAGGGCTACCGTAAAATATTGCCGACCCCACGCTAATCCACCCCAGTCTTTAGTTTGCTCGCACAGCAACCAAGGCATACTCTTGGTTCTTCTACCGCAGACCTTAACATCTTGTGAGCCCAGGCGGATCATCTGCAACCTCACAGAGGGATACAAAGAGTATCCTCATGTCCCCCGAAGCTACCGCTTCGTTACCCAGTTCGTTGGAGCCTTTATCTAAGTCAGATATTGCTCCACCTCATGTATTTGTTTAAGCGATGACCTACCGTATCAGGTTACTCATCCATTCGTGAACGGGTCTAATTCCCTTGAATAAGAATTATGTAACGACCCAGAAAATCTGAACCAATTTAAATTTTTTAAATTGGCTAAAATAATGGATTTTAAATATTTAAAATAAATATTTTAAATAAAGGCGATGAAAACTGAGTTTGAATCGACATTTGAAAACGAATATAATTAATTATAATTATATATAGAATTGAAAATAGCGCGGTAGTTCGATAATTCGATTTCAAACTTCAATTGAATGTACCGGGTGCAAAGCAATCCGGATTTTAGTGAAACCAAAAATAATGGAACCTAATTGATGATATCTTTCCAATGAATCTGACCAAATCGAAATTTGATAGCGGGAATCAAAAGATATGTCCAGTTGAAAATTCTGAATAGTCGCTATGGAATTCAGGCCCTTAAAAATGGACATTTTGCAAATGACCTCGGATTTCGACGAAACCACTTTTGTTGGATCCGTAGGGTCAAGTTATTGTTAGGTTTCAAATTTCATAATTTTTCGAATCAATATGTGAGCGTGGCAAAGGAAAACGCGTTTGACCAGTTTCCGTTGATTTTAATAAACTGGAAATTGGCCATTTTTCAAACGGTCTCAGAATTTGACGAAACTAGTTTTGTTAGGACCGTATCGTCGATACGAAACTAGAAAATATTTTTCTGGGATTTTTCTAGTTAGTATGTGACCCCGGTAATTTGAAATGTGCGTTTAAAATTCAATATAGTGATTTAAATGAAAATTCAAAAGGAAACTGATTGTAACGATCAAATCAGCTTACGATACATATCCCATTGTGTTCGGAATGGGGGTGAAACGCTATGGACGACAGGCGGTGGGCCTCGTTTCGAGGTCGTATGTAAAAGTCAACCTTTTTGAAAAATTAAATAATATAATAATAATAAAAAAAAAATTTCATTCCCTCTCTTTATCTCCGTTCTGGCCCCCCCCCCGACCTCATTAATCAGTAAACAAAAAAAAAAAAGAAGAAGGACGGACCAGCAGCGACGCCACCGCCCTGACGACCGCCGAACCCCCCCCCCCCCCCACCGCGCGCCGATCCAGCTCCTCCCCCTCGCGAAGCGTCCGCCCACCTCGAAGCTCGCGAAGCGTCCGCCCACCTCGAAGCTCGCGACGCATCCGCCTCCCTCGTTCGAAACCCTAGCGCCGCCGCCCAGTTCGAGAAGCCCTCCGTCGATCTGCAGAAACCCCCCCTCTGTAAGTTTTTTTTGGTTTTATTAATTTATTTTTATGTATTTAAATAGTAAAAACTGATTTTATTTAAATAGTAAAAACTGATTTTATTTAAATAGTAAAAACTGATTTTATAAAACATTTAAAAACTGAATTTTAAATTGATTTAAAACTGATTTTAAAGAGCATTTAAAACTGATTTTGAAAAAGATTTTTAAACTGATTTTTAAAAGGGTTTTAAACTGATTTTTAAAAGATTTTTAAACTAATTTTTTTTAAAGGGTTTTAAACTGATTTTTAAAAAAGATTTTTAAACTGATTTTTAAAGGCAATAAAAAACCTGATTTTTAAAAAAGGAAATAAAAACTGATTTTCAAAAGCATATAAAAAACTGATTTTTTGAAAAAGGTTTTAACTTTAAAGAGAAAAAGGTTTGAGCTTTAGAATGGAAAAAGATTTAAACTTTAAAAAGAAAAATCAGATTTTTATATATTGAAAGTTGAAGTAAAAATCATATTTTTATATATTGAATAGCATCGTAAAAATTCAATTTTTACATATGTAGAGAATACGGGCGAAAGCGACAAGAAGGCGAAATAGGCGAAGATTTCTATAAAAGAAGAGTCGTGGAGTTGGATAGCTATTGGTGAGATTTCTGATTAAAAAAAAATATATATATATGGTTGAAGTAAAAATGAATTGCTATATATAAATATATATATATATATACGCCCCTCGTCCACAAACCATGGACGATATCTATTGGTTGAAATTGTTGTGAAAATTGATTGATAGCGAATGATTGTTTGGGATTGTTTGTGATTGATATTGGTTGATTGTGGTTGAAAAATACCCATTTGTGGTTGTGAAATATTTGGTTGAAACCACATAGGATTAGTTTGTGGAAATGAAATAAATATATACATGCCGCCTGCGTGCGAACTAGATGCATGATCCCCATTGTCAAAAACCGCGAGGTTTTAAGGTAGAGCGAGGAGCCGTACTAGGGACGGTGCCGGTTTAACTACCCTGCCGTTATGCTGCCGAAATTTTGAATAATATTCGTGTGTTTGAATTATTTTCATATGCTTAAACTATATTTATTCATTGAATAGAAAACATTCATGTGTTGAATTGATATTCATTCGTTGTTTAGAAATTCATGTGTTGAATGGTATTCATATTTTGAAATAAATTGTTCGATAATAAAAATCACATTTTTATCTATATATAGAAACTATGGAAAACATTCATGTGTTGAATTGATATTCATTCGTTGTTTAGAAATTCATGTGTTGAATGGTATTCATATTTTGAAATAAATTGTTCGATAATAAAAATCACATTTTTATCTATATATAGAAACTATAGAAAACATTCATATGTTGAATTGATATTCATTCGTTGTTTAGAAATTCATGTGTTGAATGGTATTCATATTTTGAAATAAATTGTTCGATAATAAAAATCACATTTTTATCTATATATAGAAACTATAGAAAACATTCATGTGTTGAATTGATATTCATTCGTTGTTTAGAAATTCATGTGTTGAATGGTATTCATATTTTGAAATAAATAGTTCGATAATAAAAATCATATTTTTATCTATATATAGAAACTATAGAAAACATTCATGTGTTGAATTGATATTCATTCGTTGATTAGAAATTCATGTGTTGAATGGTATTCATATTTTGAAATGAATTGTTTGATAATAAAAATCACCTTTTATCGACTATATGAACTATATAGAAAAATAGTGTTTTGTAATGAATCGTTTTACAATAAAAATCACATTTTTATTGTATGCAGAAATCGTTGAAATGTGAATTGTTAAAAATAGCCACTTGTTCAAAATAAACATATATGAGTTGAAATATTCATTAATTAGCTAATGAAATGATTTGCACCTATTTATGTAACATTAGAATGAATGGAGTTTTTAAACCAAATAGAAATCAAATATGAAGTCGAATAGAAATTGATAAATGATAAGAACTGTATATATATGTACATGCAATATTCATTGAACAGGTTATAGCAAAGGGGCTAGAGAAGAGGAATAAAATTTTGTGCCCGACAAATAGGTACACATTTACTGATTTGTTTGGGTGATGATTTTGAGCCTGTTGGCTAGCCGCTTGGCTTTTTCTTTTTCTTTTTGAGATTAGAAGGACCGGGAACGCTATTTGCGATTTCCCGATGCTCCCAGTGCAGGGGAGGTTATGGCGAAATTTTTCCAAAATTTAAGGCGTTAGAAAAATATTTGAAGTGAAAACGATATTGAAATAATTGAATGAACTATATTTATATAAATATAAATAAAATTAAAACGAAACGAGGCCGTGCAGTTCGTATTTTGAAACCGTGATTTCAAACGACTAGTGCGGGAAATCCGACCATTGGATTTTCCCGAAACCTCAACCGTCGGGTTCGCCTTGGAATAATCTTTCCAACGGCACCAACATTGTAAAAATCCAACGGTTGGATTGTCTAGAATGTTTAATTCAAATCTAAAGAAAAACAGCGCCAGAAGCGATTATATTTATATATATATAAATATAATTATATATTAAATCGAATAACGACGCTGCAGTTCGTATTTTGAAATCGAAACTTCAAACGATTGTGCCAGGAGATCCGACCGTCGGATTTTCCCGAAACTAGAACCGTTGGATTCGTTTTGAAAAGACCTTTCTAATGATGTAAATTTTGTGAAGATCCAACGGTTAGATTTTCATATATGTGTAAATCAAATCTGAAGAAAAACAGCGCCACGGCCGCGTTATGGCCCGAAGCGTCGTTTTGAATAAAATGGCTATTTTAAAATAAATAAAAATAGCGATAAATAGTTATAAAATATTGGAAACAATATGGAATGGAAATAAGCTGAATTTGCTTGATTTAGGTGGCTTTTGATGGTTGAATGTGTTTGGTGTGAAAATTACATTAAAGAACACAATTGGTGTTGGCGAATAATTTAACCATTGAAATAAATTGATTTGAAATTCTAAATATACGTGAATTATTTGAGAAGGCCGAGTTAATTCTCATTTCAAATAATTGACCGACGATTGAAAGTCGGAGATGAAGACGATGGTCGAAGACCGGAGATCTTCACCTCGTGTGGATGGTAACCGAGGTCCTGATTGGGAGGCATCCCGAAATATGGATAATGAGTGGTGATCGTCCAGACGTACGTGGTGGTCGAAGGGTTTGCGAGGTATTTAGTGCCTCCGGTTTCGTTCAGACCCAGAACGGACTTGTAAATGGACTGTGTGTCTGACATTGGAGTTTATTCTGTGTTGATTGATTTCTGTTAAATATACATCTGTTTGGCGGCGGAGAATTTATTCTTTTGCTTAACGCCCTTCTCTGAGACGTACGAGCTCAGAGGTTGTATATTGATGGACGTCAGTCGCATGGCATGAATTGCCTGTGTGGCATGCTAAGATGCAGTGATCAGGGCTTCTGTTGAAAAGCAAAGTCTTGTGGTGATGATCAAAGCACCGCCTGTGTGGCGTAGCTTTGGGTGAACGTGAATTCGCGAGCCTCACACCCCGGTATGAACCTAAAACGGGAGAGGACATCAGGGAGGGCCTGCGTTTCTTTCTAGCTAGGGTGGTGTCAGTGACCTACCAGCCCTGACATTTATATACTTTTCACCTATGTGGTTGTTGCTGTTGCGAGGCGCCTCGGTTTGATCGGACGATCCGGGTCCGATGGAGTCATTCGTTGGCTCGTTTACGCCCCAAAGTGCGGGGAGACGTAGTGTTCAGGCATAATAATCCACATCGGTGGACCGGCCCTGACGATCCAGGGGGCAGTTGCGGCTGTTCCTGAGGGGCGGGCTAGAGCGTCTCGAATTCGGTAAGGACTATCTTTTGCCTTGGTTCATGACGGAAATCCAATTTCCAAATACGACATCGTGCGGTTTTGATTGTATACCTATATATGGCGACATAGTGGTATGGGGCATTAATGCCGTCTATGATTGATAGTTATGATTTGAAATAGTTTTCAAAACATATAAACACTAGCAATAATATTAAATGCCTTTGTTTTATTCGTATCAAGCATATTTGGCCGTTATAAGGTAAAAACTCTATCCTCCGGTTTGCGTTGCATTGTGTGATGGGAACTGAGTCTTATAACGGCTTCATCTTTATAAAGAGCATAGCGATGTTTAAAAGAATGATTTGTTTTAAAGCACTGGCAATCCAATGGAGTAAACCCGTTCCACGAAAGTGGCGTGGTCCTGTGATTTGCCATATTATATATGTGTTGAGTAGATTTCTCATACCAGTCCCATGACTGACTCGTAGTTTGTTTCACTCTCAAACTCGGGTGCCCCTTTTTCCACACGGGCAGCCTTGTATTCAGGTTTAGCTGGTTCTTTCTGGATAGCTGGAGCTGAAGATGGATTCTATCATTTATTTCTTTTATGCTGTTCAGCTCCTGTTGTACATATTTTGTTTATTTCCGCTGTAGACATTTATGTATAGCTGAACTGTATTTGTACTAAGTAAGATCCTGTATACTGTGTAACTCTGATGATTACTTTTATCCAGTATATTTTATTGTTCATTATCTGGTGTATTTATTTAATTCTGTTCTGCTATTATCTGTTTCTGTGTTATATTCCAAAAGATAACCTTGTTTCCGTCTGAACGGGAATTCGGGTCGTCTCAAATTATTACATAGTTATCCTAAACTAAGGTTTATCACTTAGTTTCCTTTCCCGTTATCCTTGTTAACTACGATTTTCCACTTAATTCCCTGAACTGGGTTTTGTTTAATGGGTTAAGTGTCACTCAAGTTCGTGACTTAACCCGTCTATGAATCATGTCAAAACTTTCTAAGCATTCAAGTTCAAGACTTAGCCCTACAAACCATATTTCACATTGGTCAAGTATATCAAGAAGTTCATGACTTAACCCTATCCAATCATCAAGTCAAATTGGTTAAGTATTTGTCGTCTTAACCCTAACAGATTATCGTGTTAGATTGGTTAAGTATAGATTATCTTAACCCCATCAGATTTTCATGTTAGATTGGTTAAGTGTAGATTATCTTAGCCCCATCAAGTTATCGAGTCGGATAGGTTAAGTATAGGTTAGCTTAACCCCATCCAATAATCGTATTAGGATGGTTAAGTATATTCATTGTGACTTAACGATATCAAGTTATCATATTAAATTGGTTAAGTATAGGTTACTTAACCTTATCAAATTACCGAGTCAGATTGGTTAAGTGTAGGTTAACTTAACTCCATCGAATTACCGTGTTTGATTAGTTAAGTCTAGGTTAACTTAACCCCATCAAATTACCGTGTTTGATTAGTTAAGTCTAGGTTAACTTAACCTCATCAAATTACCGTGTTTAGATTAGTTAAGTCTAGGTTAACTTAACCGCATCAAATTACCATGTTAGATTAGTTAAGTCTAGGTTAACTTAACCCCATCAAATTACCATGTTTAGATTAGTTAAGTCTAGGTTAACTTAACCCCATCAAATTACCGTGTTAGTTTAGATTAGTTAAGTCTAGGTTAAGTTAACCCCATCAAATTACCGTGTTAGATTAGTTAAGTCTAGGTTACTTAACCTCATCAAATTACCGCGTTAGATTAGTTAAGTCTATGTTAACTTAACTCCATCAAATTACCGTGTTTAGATTAGTTAAGTCTAGGTTAACTTAACCCCATCCCCTAACTGTATTATACGGTTAAGTGTCATTAAGAAATCAAGTCCGGTTTCACTTAACCTACCCATTCATGTTATATCGGTTGAGTGTCATTAGCCTAATCAAGTTCCTTAACCCACCCATCCTTGTCATGTTTGGTTAACTGTTATTCAAGTGGTCCATGACTTAACCCTACTATATGGCATTAATTAACTTAATGCACCCCAACCTCATACATTAGACCTTGTTGTGGTCACTGGTTAAAAACCGGTCGGGTCCGGGTAGTTTGACGCCACAACCTATTCTAACCTCGGGTCTTAAGCGCGACATGGCCAACTTCTCACATTGGGTCCTATTGTTTGCAACTACTAGTTAAGCCGGTCGGGTCCGGGTAGTTTTATGTTGCAAACTCAACCCAACCTCGAGTTGGTCACTTTCATGTTTAGTTTAGTGTCATATTACACTTACAACCCATACATGTCTAGTTTTCAAGTTCCATGTTTTCCTACGTGTCATGTCCACATTCAAGTATATCAAGGATGTCATATTTTCATGTAACCCCATGTCAAAGTTTTCGTGTCAAAATCAAGTTCTCCTACACTACCCCAAATCGTATTTCCAACGCAAGTAAAAGCGAGTCAACATAGTAGGAATACTATGACTATACATTGCCCTCAAAACATGCACGATGTCAAAAAGGGATTGGCCTCAAACATGCATGATACCACAAGGGGTTTGGCCTCAAAACATGCATGATATCATAAGGGATTTGGCCTCAAAACATGCATGATATCATAAGGGGTTTGGGTTCCTTTACATGCATAAGCCCAAGTCAATTTTATGCAACTATTTCACAAGTTAAAATGGTTCCAATGGTTCATGCCAACATTTCACAAGTAAAGGTTCAATCTTGCATGGCAAACTAAGTCCAATGCAACATGAGTAACATGATTTAGCCACTAACATAGCCCAAGGTCATAGATACAAGAAAAGGGGCTAAACTAGGTTCACATAGGCTAGCATACTTATGTTCATCGCATTTTATTCCATGTCACATTAGAACTATCGTTTAGATCTATAAGTAGCTAGAACTTACATAGCGAGGCTACAGAATTAAGAGCATGAATCATCTTGTCGTAGAATCCATGTAGAGACGATGATCAACACCCTTGATTTGGTGTAGAAAGCTTGCACCTTCGCCTTGAATCTAGTTTGCTAGCACAAGCTCTTGAATTTGGGGATGGAGGCCATGATCAATGTAGATTTGGTCAGCACTTCGTTGCAAGAGTGAGTTTGAGTGATTTAGGTTAGGTCTTAGGTGTTTTTATAGAGATTAGGAGTAGTTTAGCCCTTAGATAAACCCTAGGATATATCTGAGCCCTCCAAATCCGTCACAGGCCCCCAAGACCAGCCAAAACAGCAAGCCGGTGCACCCAGGTCGGCCGGGCTCGACCGGGGGGGGGGGGGGTCGACATCCCGGTCGACCCTAGGGTCGACACCCCAGTCGACCTGGTCCCACCCAGGTCGACACCCAAGTCGACCCCCTGGTCGACCTGGTCTGGGCGGGATTTTTCCCGCCTGGCTTGAATTTCTGAATTTTGAATCTGTTTTAAATTTGAATTTTTCTCGAAAATTTGCGAGACCATATCTCTGTCATACGGACTCCGATTTACGAAATTTCGAACTCTATTTCGCGTATTTTTCCGAGACAAACGCAATGGTACTACCCATTTTCCCTGATTCAGATTTTAACATTTAATTCTGCCTTGATTCTTGTCTTAACACGTTGTTAAAATTCGGGTTGTTACATTGACACTTATCACATTTTTTGGCATAGGTCATCGCGTCTAAGTTCACACTGGTATATCGCAGAACTTTCTTGGCTAGGGTCTGACCACCAATGTGGCCTCCGCAATCTCCTTCGTGTAATTCTGCCAAGATAGCTTTTGATTCCTCCTCAGACACACATCGCAGCAATGGCATAGAAAATCCCCGTCTATACAAATTCCCGTCCTGGACAGTGTATAACGGAGCCTTGCGTAGTATTCTCCTTCGCTTCTTTGGTACCATTGGAAGCGTTCCATCAAGGATATATTCTTAAATCAGTGTCATCTAGGATATAGGTTCTTCAAAAGCTTCCATGATCCAGTCAACTTCTGCTTCTTCAATAGCAGGGGTTGTGAGGACCTCGATAGGTATCAGCCATAGCAAATGTGCATCAGAAGAACTAGCATACATAGCAAGAGAATCCGCCTTTGTATTTTCTTCCCTTAGGATGTGAGATATAGTGTAGTGATCGAGATTGTTGAGGAGTTCCATAGCACTAATAAGATAGGAAGGGAGATTTCCAACTTTGGCCCGGAATTCCCCAAGAACCTGGCCCACTACCAATTGAGAATCACTGAAAATCTGCACTATTTTTAGATACAACTCATTTGCTAACTTCAATCCGTTTATTAATGCTTCATACTGATCTTCATTATTGGTTGATGGACACTCTAACCTTAACGCATAACATAAGGAATAACCCTATGGAGTTTCCAAAACAATTCCGGCCCCTGAGCAGTAATCATTTCTCGAACCGTCGATGAATAGCTTCCAACCGATGATTGCTTTCGTTGGTTCCTCAACTTCCTCCCCCTAGTCCGTGAATTCAGCAATGAAATCCGCCAAGGCTTGCCCATTTATAGCTCTTCGTGGATGATATGTGATATCATATTGACTAAGCTCGATATTCCATTTCAGTAGCCTTCTAGAAGTTTCAGGGCAGAACAGAATTTGCCTCAATGGTTGGTCAGTGAGGACCTTTATCGAATGGGACTGGAAATACGGTCTTAGCTTCTTCGAGGCAATGAGTAGGAAGTATGCGAGTTTCTCCAACCTTGGGTAATTCAATTCTTTCCCAGCAAGTCGCTTGCTAACATAGTAGGCCGGCCATTGGACTTTAGCATTTTCTTGGACAAGCGCGGCACTTAGGGCATGTGATGATACGACCAAGTACAGGAATAGTTCTTCCCCATTTCTTGGTTTGTAAAGCATCGGTGGTGATTCCAAGTGCTGAATCAATTGCTCAAAAGTCACCTGACATTCTGGAGTCCATTGAAAGTTCTTCTTTCCTTTCCTTAAAGAGTCGAAGAATGGGATACATCGATCCTTTGCTTTAGAAATGAAGCGGTTAAGAGCAGCAATCTACCCGTTCAAACTCTGAAGCTCCTTTATTGTTTTTGGTGCTCGTACTTCTCGTAATGCCACGACCTGGGAAGGTTTTGCTTCGATGCCCCTGGCACTGACTATGAATCCGAGAAACTTCCCTAAATAAGCCCTAAAGGAACATTTCATAGGGTTTAGCTTCATGCCGAACCTTCTGAGGATTTTGAACATCTCTACCAGATCCTCTAAATGATCTTCTTCCCGTTTTGACTTTACTAACATGTCGTCAACGTAGACTTCCATAGTGTTCCCAATTTGGGACTTGAACATGGAGTTCATGAGATGTTGGTATGTTGCCCCTGCATTCTTTAGTCCGAATGGCATAACTTTATAACAACACAAGCCCTGTCAGTTATAAAACTTGTGTTCTCCTCATCTGGTTCATGCATCATAATTTCATTGTATCCGGAGTATGCATCCATGAAGGACAACAATGAATGCCCAGAGGTAGCATCAACAAGATGATCGATTCTAGGCAAGGGGAAACTGTCCTTAGGACATGCTTTGTCCAGATCTGAAAAATCTATGCACACCCTCCACTTGCTGTTAGATATTTTGACGAGAACCGGATTTGAGACCCAATTAGGATACGATGAAACTCGTATAAAGTTATTCTTGAGAAGTCTGTCTACTTCTTCTTGCAGTGCCATCGATCTTTCGGGTCCTTGAGTACGCCGCTTTTGTTTTATTGGAGTTAGTTTGGGATAAATGTTCAATTTATGAACAATTACGTCCATTGATATTTCACACATTTCTAAGTGTGTCCAAGCGAAGACAACCTGGTTTGCTTTCAGAAACAATGTCAAGTCCCTTTTTAGCTTTTGGCCCAACTGAGAACCTATCTTTAACACTTGATTAAGATCTTTATCGTGTACTGAAATAGAA